>SJYV01010468.1:1706045-1737507 GCA_006410875.1 Neotragus pygmaeus | reverse complement strand
GGTGTTGCGTCTGTGTGTATCTTTGATGAACAGCCCACTCTAAGAGCATGGACTGCCTACGCTTTGGGGTTCTCACCAGGTGACAGGGGCACTGGGAAGCCACGAGGACCCCCTGAGTGTGTGTTCAGCCCCTAGCATTTCATCACTCCTTTTTAGTGATCCTTGTGCGGGGCCGCGAAGCTTCTTCTCCTGGTCTTGACATGCTCTTCTTCCACTGTTCAAATTGCTCCCCCCCGCATGCAGCCTGTCCATTCAGAAGTCCCTCTGTGCTCCGGAATCACCCCACCTGCCCAGCCTCCTGGCACCCCTTCTGGACTTCTACTCCGTCCTCTCTTTCTGATGATCTGACCCGGTTGTTAGGAGAAAGTCAATCTTTGACACTAACTCACACCAAGGTATACAAGGTGCTGGCTACTGTGTTACCCGCTTCGTGGGCTGTCTGTCTTAGAAAAAGGACATTTCTCCCGGTGTGGGATGGGGGGGGTGGGGTGGACTTCAGGTGTGAGGATAAAGCACAATTCCTCTGGGCAGAGTGTGGGGATGGGGACCTCATAGGACCACCTTGATCACGTGACATCATACCTGCTTGTGCGGCCTGGGCACAGACTTGGCCCCGGGGGGGTGGGGGTTTGGGGTGAGAATGACCAGAATCAGGGCATCCTGGGGAGGACTGTCAGCTGGAGTGCAGGGCAGGGAGAACCAGGGACTTCTGAAAGGACAGGCTAGACTAAACAGGACCACAGGTCAATGTTTGGGCAGGTGGAACAATTTCCTCCTGACCAGTGGGCTTCTTCAGGGTGACGCTGGACCCCAGGAAGGTTGGGGAGCAAATGGAGTGAAGCCAAGGATGGAGCATAGGGGCTGCCCCAGGGGACAGGGCCCTGGGCGGTGGGCCCCTGGCTGGCCTGGTGCACGCCCCGGCGGGACCTCTGCCCCCTCCTCCCTGCCTCCTCTCTGGGGCTCCCCTCTGAGAGGCGCTTCCCTTCCCACTCCCTCCCGCCCGCCTCCCTCCCGTGGCGCACCCTCTGAGTGAACCTGGCCTCAAGCTCTTGGAAGCCTTTCCAGTAACGTGGTGGTGAACTCTTTGCAGACCAGCAGAGGAGAGGGGCTGAGCGTCAGCCAACCCCGGGCCCACGCTGGGATGAAAGGCCAGGCCCAGGGAACCTCCTCTCGGGGGAGCCGGGAGAGGACGGATGGGGCCTTGGCCGCGGTCAGTGAGGCCACAGCAAGTGATGCCTCATCAGTGCAGACAGAGGTGGCCCCTACCACGTGCCAGGCCCTGTGCTGGCCCCAGAGAGGACACAGATGCAGCTCTCTGACCCCTGCCCTCCCAAGATTATCATCTGTTTATCCGGTTAAGACCAGAACTTGACAATGAAACAAGTCTATAAAAGTCAGAATCTCTGCTGATTGGTCTGGGGAGATGGTCTGTTCCAGGGATGAGGGGCAGAGGGCTCAGAGGAGGCCTCTTGGGGCGGCTCTGAGCCCGGAGTGAAGGTGGAGCCCTGTGGCACAGCCTCCCAGGCTCTGCAGCAGGGGAGGGCCTGGCTCAAGCCCTGGCTCTCGTTCACAGGCTCTGTGGCAGTGGACGAGTCACATAACGTCTCCATGCTGCGGTTGCCCCGTTTGTAAGACGGGGATGGAAACTCACAGGGTTACTGTGAGGACGGAATGAGAGCACCCCTCAGTGCCTGCCCCTCTAGGCGCTGGCCTTCACCGACTGAACAGGACAAACTCTGATGCCATGTCAAGACTCTTCCCAGCACACGTCCCAGGTGACATGAAGAGCCAGACGGGGGGATCTCTTTGGCCAACTTCTACTGTGGGGCTGGAACTGTCTGAAATTTTAACAATAAACTGAGGAGCCCCCTGTGGAAAGCAGCGGAGGGTTAGTCCACAATTGGTTCTGGTGGCTTGAATAAAAATCCACTGATCATGCCAGGCAGGGCTGGGCTCTGAGACCTGCTCTGATGGGGGACAGGGGGGGCTGTCTTCAAGTCCCTGGTGGGCTGGGTAGATTAAAGATAGTTATGTTGGTATATTTATTAAGACCCGTCTATGACAAAATCCTGGCCTGCTCTTAGTCTAGACTAAGTCAGTTTACTAATGAAAGTGAAGAATTACAGTTGAATGTGTTATTCACCATCATTATTACCAGGTATAAAATCCAGAGCAAGTAATAATAGAGGAGGGTCAACATGAGAAGCAGTAAATGAAATAGAAGACATCAGTGTATGAAGGTTTTAAATGCCATCCTTTGAAGAGGTCAGATGTTACAAAAGTGGTGCTCTCACCAAAGAACGGCCCAGCCACACGTGCACCGCTCCCCAGAATACCCGCTGCTCCAGCCGTGGCCCTGAGCTGGCACACCAGGCCCAGCTCTCAGCAGGCCCTGCTGGAATCACTTGCCCGAGACACACTAGGGGACAGGTTCACCACGTCACACGTTCTTAGAAGGCACCACCACGATAGAGGGACATCTGCAGGGGACATGGCCTCGATCTCTGGGTCGGGAAGATCCCCTGCAGCAGCAAATAGCAACCCACTCCAGGATTCTTGCTTGGAAACCCCCCTGGACAGAGGAGCCTGGCGGGCTATAGTCCATGGGGTCACAAAGAGCTGGACATGACCGAGCACTCACAGGCTACCCCCACGGCCACACTCTTCCCATCATGCTTGACGGTTCCTCACTGTCCTTGAGTCATTAAGGCCAGCACCCTCCATCTCGCTTCCCCAGACTTCTGTGATCTGAGTCCTAGGATGGAAAAATCGAGAAACAAGTTGCTTTGAGTGGTGATGTCCCTGGCACAGAGGTCTGTCCATACTCGTATGACCAAGGGGCTTCCCAGCAAAGTGACTGGCGGTCAGTGACTCAGGGATGTCTGCAAGGTAGACAAGAAAAGACATGCCGTTCAGGGCTAGGCAGCCTTGCTCCCTGGGACACTGTCTCACCCAGAGTCCCATTCAGGAGTGAGATCTCTTCCATGGCTTCCATAGCAGGAGGCACCAGCAGGGTGAGACTCACTTAGACCTGAGGTCCAGTCTCAGCTCACCCACTCTCCAGCCAGCTCACGGCAGACTTCGTGGAATCTCTGAGCCTTGGGTTATTCATCTGTACAGTGGGAAATTTATAGCTGCCTTCTGAGCTGATGAATGAATTAAAAAGCTAAATTATGCACCATTTCTGGCCCATAGTTAGTTCAGTCGCTCATGTCCGACTCTTTGCNCTCTCCACTTTCATTTTCATCAAGAGGCTTTTTAGTTCCTTTTCACTTTCTGCCATAACGGTGGTATCATCTGCATATCTGAGGTGATTGATATTTCTCCCGACAATCTTGATTCCAGCTTGTGTTTCTTCCAGTCCAGCGTTTCTCATGATGTACTCTGCATAGAAGTTAAATAAGCAGGGTGACAATATACAGCCTTGACGTACTCCTTTTCCTATTTGGAACCAGTCTGTTCTTCCATGTCCGGTTCTAACTGTTGCTTCCTGACCTGCATATAGGTTTCTCAAGAGGCAGGTCAGGTGGTCTGGTATTCCCATCTCTTTCAGAATATTCCACAGTTTATTGTGATCCATACAGTCAAAGGCTTTGGCATAGTCAATAAAGCAGAAATAGATGTTTTTCTGGCGCTCTCTTGCTTTTTCTGGCCCATAGTAGCCATAGTTTTGAAACTAGGTTTCCGCTCAGCACTTCCGTAGGGCAGGTTTCTGGCACCCCTGCCCGGCCCTGCCAAGAGCCGCTCCTTTTCCTAGTGGCGGCTGTGTTCTGCCCGTGACCAGGTATTTCTCCTGCTACCACCTTGGAAAGCTGAATGCGTACGTCGTCAGCAACCACCACTCCTGCCTTGTCTTGGCCCTACATGTTCTTCTGGTTGTCCCTATATTGGCCACTTGTTTTTATTGGAGCACAGGGGCTGGAAAGGTGGGTGTTGGTAAGGGGCTTTCTCCCCGACTAATGTTAAAACTCTTCCTGTCAATTTCCCAAAAGATGTCATTATTTTTCCATCATCTAAGTCACCCGTGCTCCTTGGCAAAGTTAAGCTGCTCCTGGGCTGGCTCAGAGAGCGCGTTATAGACACCAGACTAAAAATGTGAGGATTCCAACCATCTCAGCTAGTGAGGATGGGTGCCCCAACTTTAATCCCAAGGTTCCTGGGCCAGCCAGCCAACACCCCCGAACCCCTGCATCCGTGTGCCCCAAAGACCCTTGTGGTCCTCACACAGTCACGACTCCTGTAGCTGGTCCTGTTGGCCAGATCCACAGGGGTGGGCATGCAGACTCTCCCATCCCCCAGCAGTCTGTCTATAGTCATAATTCACGTGATCAATAATAAAATAAACGATAAGTTAGTAGTAACTGGAGGAGGGCATGGCAACTTACTCCAATGTTCTTGCCTGGAGAATCCCAGGGACAGAGGAGCCTGGCGGGCTGCAGTCCGTAGAGTTGCAGAGTCAGACATAACTGAAGCGACTTAGCACGCACACATGCAAGTTAGTAAAAGCATCTGCAAAAGGAAATTAGCAGGCAGACACTCTGGTTCTTCAGGGTGGCGGGCTGCGTTTTGCTTGGCTCTGGGGCCTCTGGTGCAGAGTCGATTTCGGCAGGTGCTTCTGGCTTCTGACGAGGTATATGCCACCCACTGTCTCCCACATGTTCTCATGGGGGGCAATCATTCCCACCTCCTCCCACCCCAGCCTCGCCTGAGGGGCTCAGATAGGCAGACGGACTGCAGGCTTTGCTTGGCCTTTCATTGGCTTTTCATCAAACCTGCAAAAGTTCAACATGATGAGGGAGAGGTCACTGTACCCCAAAGGAACAGATGCCAATTAAGGGAGCTCAGCTTGCCTGAAGACTTGGGGAGCCAGTATCCAGCCTGTGATCCCCAGGTCATAGGGTTAACGTGGCAACCAGAATGACTCCTTACAGACAGCTTTGCCTTAATTGGCATTTTTTTTCCTGGCTGGTTGAGCCCTGCAGGAAGAAATTCTCTCACTGTCCCCAGGCTAGGTCTCCTCCCTTCCATCACGGACCCCAGAGCCCAACATCATACATAAAATATGAGAGAGACAACTCTTCCTAGTAATAAGCAAGACTGTAATATACATGTGTTTGTGTTTTACAAGTTAATTGATAAAAACTTTCATAACAATTCCTACGGAGAACTGCATGTCAAGGTTGTATCTTAGAGCATTTATCACTACATCCACTGTTCTTCCAGCGCTCAAAGGCTAAAGGACAGAATTAATCCTGAATTTAGTCTATGAGTTATATTCAACATTATAGTCCCTGTTTCTCCAAGGCTGAGGGCCCTGGCCAGCCGACCAGGAACCAGAGTTTAGTGCGAGGATGCTAGTCAAGGATGCCCTGGGGATCCACCCCTGCAGGAGGCTGAGGGAAGGCGGGGTCAGTGCAGAGGCGAAGCTGGTGTTGGAGCCTTGGTCATCCCCAGGGGGTCCTCTGGAGCACACCTGGCCTCCTCAGGCTTGGCGCATGCCTTTACAGAGCCCCCGGGAGCTCGGGCAGTCCTGGGATGTGGGTGTTGCTGGGTGACCATGTATTCGGATGGCTTGGCCGCCCAGGCCACCCTGGCAGGGTAATTCTAGGCTGAGGACAGACTGCGGCCCACTCTCCTAGCAGCCGGGCTGCCAGTCCTTCTTGAAGGGGGACCCGATGGCTCATATCTGTGCCCTCTGCAGCCTGCATCTGGCTCATCTGTCACAGTTTGTAAACTCCCTGTGGACAGGATGTATATCCTGTTTAGCTCCCTGGCATGGAGCTGAGCACAAGACAGGTGATCAGAAAGCAGTCAGTGATCCATGTTGGGGTCCAGCCCTAGGTCTGCTGGAGGCCTCAGTGCCTGGGCACCGATCACCCAGGCCACAGCTGCCAGGCGGGAGATGCTACAGCTCAGGGTGTCAGCTCCTCTGGACAGAGCCTCAGAGACAGGTTCCACCGGGCCATGGATGCACACCGCTTCCTTCTGCAGGGAGTCAGGGTCTAGGAGGGAATATTCGAATTTCCTAGGGGTGGGACTAAGACTGTGTGAGTTACAAAAGTTGTCCCCATCTCGTCCGTTCACTCATTCATTCATTTACTGAGCATCTGCAATGAAGCCAAGACACAAGATGTGGGCAGTTTTCTCCCTTATTGGGTAGATTGTATGTATAGCTGAACGGGAATCCAGGGTTGTGAGACCCCCCTGAACCCTGGAACCCGCCCACCTGGGAAAATCTCGCTTGTGTTCATTTGGCCTCTGGTCCCCACAAGCCTGAAGTGGCTGGTTCTCTGCCCTCACCTGGAATGTCCTGCCCCGACCACCCCTGCACAGCACTGCGGATACTTCAGCAGAGTGAGTTGTAAAGTATTAAGCGAGCCCTTACTACCCTTAATAGCTCTGAGCCCTCTTGGTGGAATTGCCTGGAGTCACATGGCTCCAGACCCCCTGCTTAGAGGGCTCTTGTCCGGAGAAATGTACATGTGGGCAGGACAGCACATACGGTCCCTGCCCTCCACCCCCATGCACCCTGCTCCAGCAGCTCTGCGCCTATAAAGTTAAGATGTGACAACTGCTATATCTTCACAAGAGAGGAGAGACTACTAACGATCAGTGTAACCTAAGAGAGGAGAATGGTGATATCAATTGTCAGCTGTCTACTCATGGGATGTTGTAAACCATGAAAACATTGTAAACTGCAAAGGTAGACAATGCCTAGCAACATGGAAGTGGGTTTATGAAGCTTTGTTAAAAGAAACAGAACAAAAATTGCAGTGCCTGCCTGACTGTTCCTCCCCTGAGCTGTGCTGGCATCAGATGGTCATGTAGATCCCAGCTTCCAAGCCAGATCTGATGGCTCCAAACTCAGCTTGCCCGACTGCAGGACCCTGCCACCTGCTGCAGCAGGATGTGCAAGAAACTCGGTCACTGCTGAAAGTCACCTGGAGCCGTGGTGTGCACCAGCCCAGGCAAAGGGCAACTCTCTGCTACTGCGCAGTGAGAAGGCCACCTTCCTGGGGACACCAGGGCCACCACGTGCTGGCACAGCCTTCTCTCCTCTCTGCTTCCCTTTGGCACCAAGGCCCTGCCGCCTCTCCTCTAAGCCCTGATTTCACAGACTCAGTCCTGCCTCCTAGGCCAGGCGGAGGCTCCCAGCATCAGTCTTGCTATCTCCCCTGCCTGTCCCCAGACCTGTAGGCCAAGCTCTCTCATTCAACCCAGTGCTTCCATATGAGTCACTACCCATCAGTTCCACACACAGCTAAGAATGCAACTCAAAGTGAGGAAATGGAATCAGGTGTATTGAAGCATGAGCGTGGGGGGAGAGGGGTCTAGTGTGTGCATTTTTTCAAATGGTCCTTTAATATTATGATACAGTAAATACGTTTATTTTTCTAAATGAGCATCAACCTAACCTTAAAAGGAAAAAGGGGGATGGAGCAGTTGTAGAAGATTCTAGAAGGTTCGGGATACACAGCCAGGGCAGCTGGTGTGTGCTGAGAACGAGAAGGCTCTGGCGACAGTGGCGAGGTACTGGCTGACTGTAAAGATACAGACATATGAGCACCTGAGAGTTGCTCATGTAAAGATTTTGCCACCATCTGGGTGGTCCACTTCCTCTTTCTCTCCTGACCATCATTCCTTGATCACAGCCCCTGCTGATTGGCTGGATCTCTGTCTCCCTGTGTCGTTCTCTCTTACCTGGAGTGGCCAATGGGAAAGACAGTGCCCCTGGGCCTGACTCTGCAGGAGATACAGCAGCAGGAATGGGAGGTGTCTGCACCCGTCCCCCCCAGGAAGAGTCTCAGAACCAGGGGCAGTTCTGTGGGGCCCTGCCCGGCAAGAGTCCTGGCAGAGATGCCTGAAATGCCTATTTACTGTTTCAGAGGCCCCTCAAGCCCATCCACCACTGCAACTGTGTTCCTTGCATTCCAAACCGCTGCTCCAGAAAGCGCGTGTGAAAACTTACCGAGCGCCTTCCTTCCCAGTAGCAAGTCAGGGGGGGCCTGGAACACAGATTGCATGTGTGTGCGTGTGTGCTCAGTAGTGCCCGACTCTTTGCAACCCCATGGACTGTAGCCCTCCAGGCTCTTCTGTCCATGAAATTTTCCAGGCAAGAATACTGGAGTGGGTTGCCGTTTCCTACTCTAGGGAATCTTCCCATGCCAGGGATTGAACCTGAGTCTCTTGTGTCTCCTGCATTGGCAAGCAGGTTCTTTACCACTGTGCCACCGGGGAAGCCTGGACTGTGTGTGCCTAGTGCCAGAAGTCCTCAAGTGAATCCCTGATGGGTTGATGGGAGGGGGAGGCTCAGCACAGGTTAAATCTCCTTTGCTTCCTCTGACCTGCTACCCCAACATCCAGCATCCAGGCTGACAGCCTGTCCTGCCAACCCTGGGTGCAGCCTGCGTGCTGGACCTGTGTCTTGTCCACACCTCCAGTGCTCCCGTGTCCTCAGCTCTCATCTGAACTCTTGCCTCTCAAGCTCTCCCAAGTATTCTCTCTCTCAAAATCATCTTTGGAAAACATAAATACAATCTGTCACTGTCTAGTTTCAAACTCTCAGTGGCCCCTCATTGTAATTAGGTTGAATTCCAAGCTCCTTACTATGACCTAGAAAGGAAAGTTGCTCAGTCATGTCTGACTGCTTGCAACCCCATGGACTGTATCCTGCCAGGCTCCTCTGTCCATGGAATTCTGCAGGCCAGAATACTAGAGTGGGTAGCCTTTCCCTGCTCCAGGGAATCTTCCCAACCCAGGGATCAAACCCAGATCTCCCACACTATGGGCAGATTCTTTACCATCTGAGCCACCAGGGGAGCCCAAGAGTACTGGTGTAGGCAGCCTATCCCTTTTTCAGGGGATCTTCCTGACCTAGGAGTCAAACTGGGGTCTCTGGCATTGCAGGCGAATTCTTTACCAGCTGAGCTGCCAGGGAAACTATGACCTAGGACCTTGCTACTCAGAGGGTGGTCCCTGGAGCTTGGACCACCACCCCCAACCCCGCCCACCACCAACCAGGAACTTGATAGAAGTGCAAGATCTCCTTCCAAACCCACTGAGTTGGAATCGCTGGGCATAGCATTTGAGAAACAGTAGCCTAAGGTCCCCAGCGAGATCTATCCTGCCCTGCCCCTTTGACCTCACTTAGGACCATCACACTGCAGATTCAGGAGGCCCTGCCTTAGTCTGCAACCAGTGGAGTGGCCCTCACCGCCCTGCCCGTCACTTACAATTCTGTCCCTCTGTTTCATTTCCTTCCGTGTGCTCAGGCCCATCAATGAGTCATTATCCATGCTCTTGTGATAGTGTATGTCTTCCCACTGGAATGTAAGCTTCATGTAGGTGGGACCCAGCCAATCCATTCTGGCCTCCCAGCTTAGAACAGTCCTCGGAGGCCAGAAGGGACCCATTCAGACCCACACACATGTGATGGACCCGTGCCAGGTGTCCTGAGCTCACCAGGAGTTTATGGACAGGCTGGGAGGTTTTCCCACCCCCACCCCCAGTCACACATGAACGTTCATTCAAACTGGGGGAGCTAATACTAATGAGAAATGCCCTCATTCCCCAAGTTCACTTGGTTGGAAAATGAGAAGGAAAGGGAGGTGCCTGGTAGTTTCAAGGAAGGAATGTGTGGAACGTAGGGCTTCCAAGAATGCAGAGCTGGCAGTGGGAATGAGAAAGCTTGCCCACTGGGCTTGTGGTGGTGTTCTGGCTCCCTTCTCTCCTGGTAGAAACAACCAATCTTCAGAGATTAAGATCAGGTGCCGGTGTTCTTTATCATCTCAAGCTAGATGAGAATTATGCAATGGGAGAAAAAAAATACCCTTTAGTGCAAAGCCGTGGTTCTCCAAGTGTTTTCCCTGAACAAACAGTATCAAGCATCACCTGGGAACTTGTTAGAAATGCAGGCTCTCAGCCCCCGACCCTGGACATCCTGAATCAGACACTCTGGGGGTGGGATGCAGTGATGTAGGTTTTAACAAGCCTCGGAGTGAGGCATCTGGTGGGCACTGGATTTTGAAAAACTGACATGATAAAAGTAAATCTTCATTTTAAAAATACAGAAAATAATACATTTATCATAGAAGATTTTGAATACATCAGAAAAGGATGAAGAAGATAAAGGCAACATTGATTCCATCACTCAGAAATGACTCCAATGAAAGTTACCAATATTTTGATGTATCTTGTTTCAACCTTGGTTAAAGTGTATTTTTTTTAAAATTTAGCCAAATTGGGTTATTCTGGACATTATGTTGTTTTTATTATTTTGCATTTGAGCTATGATCACTTCCTAATCATTCATTCATAGACAATCTCATTCTAATGGCTTCATGCTATTCATTCAGATTAATGTACCCTCAGGGCTATATATTTGGGTAGTTTCCAAATTTTCTTATTGTAAATAGCATTAGAATGAACATCCTGGTTCCAATTTTTAGGATAAGATGCTAAAAGAGGAATGATTAGGCAGACTAAGTATTTCAGGTCTCTTGGTGAACATCTTTTGATGGCTTTGAAAGTTTAAAAACATACACATATATTTGTAAAACGTATGGCAAAAGTTAATATATTAACCCTATAAAGAGAGCTTCTGTAAACCTTAAGAGAAAAACATAACTCTCGGCAGCATAAAAAGGGGAAAAGGAACTGACAGTTCCCAAATGTAGGACTATATATGGCAAATGGCCAGTTCACATGTGAGGCAAGGTTGAACCTCAAAACTAGTTTAAAAATTCAAGATAAAACTCTTGAGATGCCACCTTTTTTTTTTTTAAATCATCAATTTCAGAAAGCTTTGTTTTATGGGTTTTTTATTAGAATAGCCAGAGCTGGCGAGCAAAGGTGCAGCAAAATGGATATTTCTCCATCCATGTCTTCTGTAAGGAATATAAATTGGTAGCGCCTTTCTGAGAAGAAGTTGGGTCTGTTTTAGTAAAGATTCTTCTACTTGGACAGCTCATTAGATGTCATAAAGGCTCCATCCATAGATAATATTTTGTGGAGTGAAATGAGTGAGATATTTTGTTTTACAGTAAGGGTTGACTCATAGCAAATGATCAGAGGTCCAAGCAATGTTATAAGTGCTTACAAGTGCTTGTTGAACCTTCAAAACCATCCAGTGAGCAACTATATAGTATTATTGTTCTATAGATGAAATGTGAGACCAGAGAGGCCAAGTAACTTGCTACAGCCACACAGCGGGATAGTGGTTGAGCTAGGACTGGAACCCATGACTCTCCTCCTAACACCTTTGTGCTTACCCACCATGGCAGAATGACTTTCAATTCAGCAGAAACTGAGAGATTGGACGGTCCTCTCTTGTCTGTTAGCTTGGCACTCATTATTCCCTCTCTCTTACCTTTCATCTCCTGACCTCGACTATGTGTTCTGCTCAGAGCTGCCTCTAAGACTCTCTCTCCATTCTGAAGCATCTGCATTCCAGATAATGATAAGGAAAGACTTGTGCTTTATAAAGAGGTCGAAACTTGCTTTGTCTGTGAAGATATTAGTGTGTTCTGGTATAGCCTACTTTTCTTAAAAATGTACTTGTAGTTTCTCTGGCTGGAGGGTTCTTGGAGTGAGGAAAAGCTGTTGGCTAGGCCCATAGCCCTAACCCCTCTCCTGGCCAGGTGCATTGCTGGAATTTTCAGAAAGATAAAAATGAAGTCCTTTCCCAGGTCACAGCTTTTGCTCATGTGCCCGGGTATGTGCTAAGTGTTATGGGAGATGCCTAAGAATTAGAAAGCAGAGCTGCTGCCTTTGAAGAATGGAATGTCCTTTGGGGCATTTCCGACACCTCTCCCGACATGACTGGGGAAGGACTAGACGGACCAAGTGGATGCAGGCCCCGTGCTTTCTCTGTTCAGATGTGAGCTTCTGGTAGGGTTAACCAGGAAGGCTTACTGGAGGAGGTGTCACTTGAAGGGGACCTTGAAGGAATTTCAACAGCAACAGATGAGCAATGACAGAAAGAAACAAACAGTGGTGGGGTCCTCGGGAAGTGAGCGTTCCAGTTTGGCTGGATGCGAGGAGAGGCAAGACCCACCCAGGTATGCAGGAACGGCCCCTGTGGCAGAGGCCTTCGAGGGACAGGCCGAGGGGGTTGGACGGTGTTTTCTGGTCTTTGTGTCCCTGTTCCCAGCACAGTCTGTGCCTAGGAATGGCTCATTGCTTGTAAGTGAACGAATAGCCAAAACAAGGAGGTGATGGAAGACACCGAATTGTTTGAGCCGGGAGTATCATGATTAAAGTAAAATTCTAGTAGAATTACTCAGGTGTTGCTTAGCTTTGTGGATGTGAAACGGAGTCCCAGGCAGGGTGGTGATGGACCGGTAAGGTGATGCTCCACGGGAGAGAACTTTAAGACGCCGAGACTGGAAGAAGGCGACCCGCTGGTGCTGGCCAAGGCTGTGGCCCGTGGGAAACCACTGGCAGGTGGGTGTCCATCCAGTTGTTTCTGCAGGCATCTCTGGGAGGATGGCCACGCCCCTTTGGGACCTGCCGACCCAGCCCTCATCCAGGGACTGTGGAGCTCCCGGGGGTGGGAGGAGGGGGGGATGTTTTTATACTGAAGATTTGGCCCTGGCCCCTGCCTGGGTTCCGAGTCCTTGGTGGGCCACATCTGTGAGGCAGCTTCTGAGTATGCAGGCCCTGGGACCTCCAGGTGGGAACGCACAGCGACGCAGGCTGGGAGGAGAGCCCGCAGGCCAATCTGTATGAGGGTCCTCGGCCAAGGCTGGTCGGTTGTGCTAGATGAATTGGTCCCAGGGTGAGTGCCCTGCCTGGGGTGGACAGCAGCAGAGGCGGCCAGCGGCAAGGGAAAAGCAGGCCTGGAGGCACAGAGGCCCGCTGGCTCTCTGCCATCCATCCCCCAGCATTGTCAGCTTCTCACTGCGTCACAGCAACGCAGAAGCCACGCTTGTTTGGCATCCCTCCTCTGCACACTGGGCAGTAAGAGGTCCGTGGACATGCAAGGGGCTCGAGTACCGGCTGGGATGAAGGTAGTATATGCAGAGAACAGCGGCAGAGCTGAGTGGTCAGAGCAGGGGCCCTCCGACGGGGGGGACCCTCTGGCAGGCGGCGGGAGTCAGGAGAGGTTCAGCGCCTGGCCCGCTCCGGGGAGCTGCCGGAGAGACAGTTGCCTGAGAGAAGCAGCAGACAGAGCCGGCTTCGGGCCCGACAGCTCCTCTCTGTGTGTCTTCTCAGGGCTGGGGAGAGAAGGTATCCTCGGGATTGTGTCCGGAAACCTTGGGTGTGGCCAAAAGGGAGGCTTTCTGAAAGCCACAGCTATTAGCTTCTGGGGAGAGGCTACTGAGAAATCTTGATGTTTTCATGTATTCAGTAAACAGATGTGTAGAGCAGGCATCACTTGCCAGAATCCAAAGATACACTAGCCTCCTTTGCTGACCCCAAGGAGCTGGCCATCTGATGGGGAGAGGTAGCAAGGGTCGCGCTGACCCCGGGCTCCTGAGCTGGATGGCACCTTGAGCACTGTGGGGACTCCCTCCCGCCAGGAGCTGGACGCCAGGGTCTCTGCCACTGTCCTATTGAGGTGCAGGGCAGTGGACTCTTTCCTTTACATTTTTCTTTTTATTTAATGTAGCATTTGATACATGCAGAAGAATATCTGCCATGTGTATGGAGGTTGTGAAGAAAAACAGAATAAACTCCTGCGAACCTGTCATTCAGTTTCAGACATAAAATGTGACCCAAAGTACTAAAGCTCCTCAGTCTTCCTCCATGGCATCCCCTTCCTTTCTTCCAGAAATAGTTATTATCCTGAACTGTGGGCTCATCATTCCCTTGCTTTACTGATGGTTTTACTACTTACGTGCGTTGTTGTTCAGTTGCTAAGTCATATCTGACTCTTTGCGACCCCATGGACTGCAACACGCCAGGCTCCTCTGTCTTCCACTATCTCCTGGAGTTGCTCAGACTCATGTTTACTGACTTGGTGATGCTTCAGTATCAGTTATATATTCAGTTTCAGCATCAGTTATATAGGACTCTATAAATGTTTGCATTTCCTCAAAAAATTGAAGATAAAATTACCATATGACCCAGCAATTCTGCTTCTTGGTGGATACCCAAAAGATTTCAAAACAGGGACTCAAATAGATGCTTGTGTACGAATGTTGATAGCATTATTTCCAATAGCCAAAAGATAGAAACTAACAAGCGTCATTAACAGATGAACCAGTTAACTAACAAATATATATTTGGATATTTTTCTCTGTGTGTATATACATGTATATATACACACATATATGCATTTCATATATATATTTCAGCCATAAAAAGAATGAAGTTCTTGTTATTGCTGTTCAGTTGCTCAGTCGTGTCTGACTTTTTGTGACCCCATGGACTGCAGCACACCAGGCCTCCCTGTTCTTCACCATCCCCTGGAGTTTGCTCTAATTCATGTCCATTGAGTCAGTGATGCCATCCAACCATCTCATCCTCTGTCACCCCCTTCTCCTCCTGCCTTCAATCTTTCCCAGTATCAGGGTCTTTTCCAATGAGTCAGTTCTTCGCATCAGGTGGCCAAAGTACTGGAGCTTCAACTTCAACATCAGGCCTCCCAATGAATATTCAGATTGATTTCCTTTAGAATTGACTGGCTTGATCTCCTGCTGTCCAAGGGGCTCTCAAAAGTCTGCTCCAGCACCACAGTTCTGAAGCATCAGTCTTTGGTGCTCAGCCTGCTTTATGGCCCCCCTGACATCCATACATGGCTACTGGAAAAACCAATCCTTTGACTATATAGACCTTTGTCAGCAAAGTATATTACTACAGAGACATTCTCTGCTTTTTAATACACTGTCTAGGTTTGTCACAGCTTTTCTTCCGAGGAGCAAGCATCTTTTAATTTCATGGCTTTAGTCACCATCGGCAGTGATTTTGGAGCCCAGAAAATAAAATCTGTCACTGCTTCCACTGTTTCCCCATCTATTTGCCATGGAGTCATGGGTCTGGATGCCATGATCTTCTTGTTTTTGAATGTTGAGTTTTAAGCCAACTTTTTCACTCTCCTCCTTCACCTTCTTCAAGAGGCTCTTTAGTTCTTCTTCACTTTCTGCCATAAGGGTAGTGTCAACTGCATATCTGAGGTTATTGATATTTTTCCTGGCAATCTTTATTCCAGCTTATGCTTCATCCAGCCCAGCATTTCTCATGATGTACTCTGCATATAAGTTAAATAAGCAGTGTGACAATATATAGCTTTGACATACTCCTTTCCCAACTTGGAACCAGTCTGTTGTTCCATGTCCAGTTCTAGCTGTTGCTTCTTGACCTGCATACAAGTTTCTCAGGAGGCAGCTAAGGTGGTCTGGTATTCCTATCTCTTTAAAATTTCCACAGTTTGTTGTAATCCACACAGTCAAAGACTTTAGCGTAGTCAATGAAGCATAAATATATGTTTTTCTGGAATTCTCTTGCTTTTTCTATGATCCAACAGATGTTGGCAATTTGATCTCTGGTTCCTCTGCCTTTTTTAAAAACAGCTTGAACATTTGGAAGCTCTCGGTTTCATTACTGTTGAAGCCTAGCTTGGAGAATTTTGAGCATTACTTTGCTAGCATGTGAAATGAGTGCAAACCATAGAAAGAATGAAGTTCTAATACATGCTTAACATGGATGAACCTTGAAGACATTATACTAAGTGAAATAAACCAGTCACAAAAGGACAGATATTGTATGAATCCACTTATATGAAATATCTAGTATAGGCAAATTCTTAAGCTCAGAAAGTAGGTTAGGGGTTCCCCAGGGCTGAGTGGAGGAAGGAATGGGGAGTTATTGCTTAGTGGGCACAGACTTTCTTTTTGGGGTGAAGAGAAGGTATTAAAAATAGTGGTGATGGTTGCCCAACATTGTGAACGGACCTAATGCCACTGAATTGTATACTTCAAGATGGTTGACCTGGCAACTTTTGTGTTATATACATTTGTCCACAGTTTAGGAAAAAGTTATTGGTAGTTTCGTCAGTATTTGAACTTTACATAAATGAAATCAAACTGTATCTCTTCTGTGATTGCTTCTTTCTCTCAATATTATGTTTCCNATGGTAATGATGACCCTACATGTGAGACAGAAAAAGAAACACAGATGTAAAAAACAGACTTTTGGACTCTGTGGAAGAAAGAGAGGGTGGGAGGATTTGAGAGAATAGCATTGAAATATGTATATTACCATATATGAAATAGATCGCCAGTCCAGGTTTGATGCATGAGACAGGGTGCTCAGGGCAGGTGCTCTGGGATTACTTTGAGGGATGGGATGGGGAAGGAGGTGGGAAGGGGGTTCAGGATGGGGAATACATGTACACCCATGGCTGATTCATGTGAATGTATGGCAAGAACCACCACAATACTGTAAAATAAATAGCCTCCAATTAAAATAAATAAACGAATAAATAAAATAATTTTTTAAAAGAAATAATATTTTAATTTAATATAATTTAACCCACAGTTATAGTCTTGAAACAAGTTATTACCACTTCAGTAATTAGACTAGAATGAATCTGAAAACAAAGATTCATTAAATCTCTGAAGCTCTTGATTTATTGTAAAGTATGTTCTCAGTGCAAACTGTGTCTGGCATTCTAAGTTCTAGAATTGCTTCTACAAATAGAGCAGATAAGACCATTCTTTTATAAAATCTATAACCTTGTTAATGAAAGAGACAATAAGAAAATAAAGCAAAAATAGATAATTTCATAATACTGAGTGATCAGACAAGCATTAAGACAACCAATTCTTAACACTTTAAAACTGGTAAAGTGAAGGTACTTTACTTAGGGTAATATAGTGAAATAATAAATTGCTGGGTAATTTAGAATTGTCTTTAATGTTATGAAAACAAATCCAAATTTCAAAATGATCATTTCAATAATAGTATCATCTTAATGAACCTTGTCAAACTAGTTGCTCACAGATTAAATATCTTGCCTTATTTCAAAACGCTGGTTTGGACTAGAAATTTCATTACGTTTTGGAGAACTTTACTAACATATTACTATGAACAGAGGTTCATGATGGTGTACAGGAGACAGGAATCAAGACCATCCCCAAGAAAAAGAAATACAAAAAAAGAAAATGTCTGCCTGAGGAGCCCTTACAAATAGCTGTGAGAAGAAGAGAAACCAAAAGCAAAGGAGAAAAGGAACGAATACCCATTTGAATGAAGAGTTCCAAAAAATAGCAAGGAGAGATAAGAAAGCCTTCCTTAATGATCAATGAAAAGAAATAGAGGAAAACAATAGAATGGGAGAGACTAGAGATCTCTTCAAGAAAATTAGAGATACCAAGGGAACATTTCATAAAGATGGGCTCAAAAAGGAGAGAAACAGTATGGACCTAAAAAAAAATCCCACAAGATATTAAGAAGAGATGGCAAGAATACACAGAAGAACTGTATAGAAAAGATGTTCACAACCCAGATAATCATGATTGTGTGATCACTCACACTCATNTAAAGATGGGCTCAAAAAGGAGAGAAACAGTATGGACCTAAAAAAAAATCCCACAAGATATTAAGAAGAGATGGCAAGAATACACAGAAGAACTGTATAGAAAAGATGTTCACAACCCAGATAATCATGATTGTGTGATCACTCACACTCATCTAAAACCAGATATACTGAAAGTTGGTGGAAGTGATGGAATTACACTTGAGCTATTTCAAATCCTAAAAGATGATGCTATGAAAGTGCTGCACTCAATATGTCAACAAATATAGAAAATTCAGCAGTAGCCACAGGACTGGAAAAAGTCAGTTATCATTTGAATCCCAAAGAAACACAACGCCAAAGAATGCTCAAACTACCACACAATTGCACTTATCTAACACACTAGTAAAGTAATCCTTAAAATTTTCCAAGCCAGGCTTCAGAAATACGTGAACCATGAACCTTCAGATGTTCAAGCTGGTTTTAGAAAAGGCAGAGGAATCAGAGATCAAACTGCCAACATCCACTGGATCACCAGAAAAACATCTATTTCTGCTTTATTGACTATGCCAAAGCCTTTGACTGTGTGGATCACAATAAACNGGCTATTCTTTCAAGTAAAAGCATGAGTGAGACACTTTCCCCTAGAAAGAGCTGTGAGCCCGGGCAGCTTCATGACTGATTGGAGTAACAGTCCTCTAAGACTCCAAATCTTCCCCAGGCATTTTCTCACTTTCATTTCTTAATCTTCGTTTCTACTACCAGAGAACCACCCCATATTTATCAAGTTTTGGTAGGCAACCCAAAAGCCTTCTACAATAACTTTTATTCATCCAGCTTCATCACATTTTCATTCAGCTTTTAGAAATATGACATATTAAGCTTTCCATTTTGATCATTATCTTCCCCTGCTCAAGTTTTCACCAGAGATATTTCTTGCCTATACATCAACTTTAAACCTAACATTTAAGACACTCATAAACTACACTGAAATATAAGTTTCTTTAAGGCAAAGCTGTATCTTCTGCTCTTTAAATACTGCCAAGTATCTCTGCAGAGTCCTAGGCAAACAAGAAGTGATCAGTAAATGTATGTTGAATTTAAATTAATGGATGCTTCTGAATCTTTCATCTATCATTAGGCACTTAAAGTCTCCAATCTAAGAAAACAAATATAGTATTTTTCAAATGAGAAAGAAATCTAAGCGCTATAAGAAGGGTCTCTAAAGGTCGCTCAGTTGTGTCCAACTCTTTGTGACCCCATGGACTATACAGTCCATGGAATTCTCCAGGCCAGAAAACTGGTGTGGGTAACCTTTCCCTTCTCCAGGGGATCTTCCTAATCCAGGGATCAAACCTAGGTCTCCCACATTGCAGGAGTATTCTTTAACAGCTGAGCCAGCTCAGTGGCTGAGATGAGGCACTTCCCTGCCCTTGGGCTAAAGGAAGCCCAAGAATACTGGAGTGGGTAGCCTATCCCTTCTCCAGCAGATCTTCTCTGAACTAGGGTCTTCTGCATTGTAGGTGGATTCTTTACCAACTTAGCTATGAGGGAAGCCCATAAGAAGGGTATATAGCACCAAAAAAGAACCACTGTTCAGTTCGGTTCAGTTCAGTTGCTCAGTTGTGTCTGATCCTTTGTGACCTCATGGACAGCAGTATGTCAGGCCTTCCTGTCCATCACCAACTCCTGGAGTTTATTCAAACTCCTGTCCATTGAGTCAGTGATACCATCCAACCATCTCATCCTCAGTCGTCCCTTCTCCTCCTGCCCTCAATCTTTCCCAGCATCAGGGTCTTTTCCAATAAGTCAGTTTTTCAATCAGGTGGCCAAATTATTGGAATTTCAGCTTCGGCTTCAGTCTTCCCAATTAATATCCAGGACTGATTTCCTTTAGGATGGACTGGTTGGATCTCCTTGCTCTCCAAGGGACTCTCAAGAGTCTTCNGCTGTTAATAACAATGTTTCTGAGAACATGTTGTCACATGTCTCCTAGAGCCCATGTCCACGAGTTTCTCTCTGTTCTACAACTAGGGGTGAGATGGCTGGGTCTGAGGGGGCGTTCGTGTCATAAAATGATGCCAGTCTGTGTTCCACGGGAGGGAACAGTCGTCCATCCAGTCATCCATCCGTTCTTAGCTGCCCCATGTCCTCCCCAATAGAGTTATATTTTCTTGAGCTCTTTCCCTGCCCGATATTCCTGCCGCCTGTAAATTTACCTTTGGACCCACCTGTATGAGATCAGTCCCAGGACTATGATGACTTCTGTCAAGGGCAGAACTATTGCCTCTAGATTGCTAGGTGTGATGGACCTCAGGATCTCAAAAGGAGAAAAGGCCTTTCATGGGACAGCGCAGCCCTCACCTTACAGAGAAGTGAGCAGAGACCCGGGTCCGCTGGTGGTGCTGGTAAAGAATCCACCTGCCAAGGCAGGAAACGTGGGTTTGATCCCTGGGTCGGAAAGATCCCCTGGAGAAGGAAATGGCAACCCACTCCAGGATTCTTGCCTGGGAAACCACACGGACAGAGGAGCCTGGGGGGCTACGGTCTATGGGGTCACAGAAGGGTCGGACACGACTTAGTGACTAAGCGAAGACAGCAGAGACCCAGGTGAAGGGAGACTCGGCCTGAGAGTGTCTCCACAGCCACCTCCTGTGCTGGCGAGCCGCCTGCTTCCTGGTGCGCCCCCGATGACACAGGGAGCAGGCGGAGCAAGTTGTTCGACACTGCGGGGCTGTGTTCACACTACCAGCGGCCAGAACGCAACTTGAGATGGAATCTGCGTTGAGGGCTGCATTTGAGGATAAGATGAGTTCGTCATTCACACACGTTACTAGAATACCAGACCTCGGGATTTGCATGACTTTCCCCCTGACTTTGCACCAAGGGAAGACAGACATACCCTAGATCAGGAGGTAGCCTCTGATGAAGGGGAGCTGAGGCGCTCCCTGTCCCTTGCCTCCTGCCAGCCCTGTGGGACAGAGCGAGTTCTAGGGAGGTGCTCCAGTCCAAGCTGGTTCAGAAACCAATCGAACCTGAATTATCTCCCGTCCAAGGGCTGCTAGTGGTAAAGAGCACACTTGCCAATGCAGGAGATGTAAGAGACCAGGGTTCGATTCCTGGGTCATGAAGATTCCCTGGAGGAGGGCACAGGAACCCACTCCAGTATTCTTACCTGGAGAATCCCAGGGACAGAGGAGCCTGGCAAGCTATAGCCCATGGGGTTACAAAGAGTCAGACACAACTGAAGCGACTTAGCATCCTCTGTCTCAGTTCACTTCAGTTCAGTTGCTCAGTCGTGTCCGACTCTTTGCAACCCCATGAATCGCAGCACGCCAGGCCTCCCTGTCCATCACCAACTCCCGGAGTTCGCTCAGACNACTGGCTGGATCTCCTTGCAGTCCAAGGGACTCTCAAGAGTCTTCTCCAACACCACAGTTCAAAAGCATCACTTCTTTGGCACTCAGCTTTCTTTATAGTCCAACTCTCACATCCATACATGAGTACTGGAAGAACCATAGCTTTGACTATGTCTCTGCTTTTTAATATGCTGTCTGGGTTTGTCATAGTTTTTCTTCCAAGGGTTAGGGTCAGAGAACCACAATCACTCCTTCATTCAGGAGAGCCGACTGTTAA
Source organism: Neotragus pygmaeus (assembly GCA_006410875.1). NCBI lineage: Eukaryota > Metazoa > Chordata > Mammalia > Artiodactyla > Bovidae > Neotragus > Neotragus pygmaeus. The sequence continues at coordinate 1,716,410 of SJYV01010468.1, read as the reverse complement.
AAGCTTCCCAGCTTACCACTTGCAGTGCTGGAAGAAATCTTGGCTTTCCAGGTACAATACCTCCCCTGCCGCACGTCATGCTCTGTAGCAATACCTTTTCAGGGGGCATTTGGAAAGTGTGTGCGGAAAGCTTGTTTGGGGTTGTACCCCTGGGGGGCACCATGGTATTAAGGGGGCCAGGGCCATGGACTCCATGTGTCCTGCAAGACCTAGCTCAATCCCACATGCCCTAAAATTGTATCAAGATGCCATAGTGTCTCTGTAGAGAGCAGTATTCCTGTCTGGGAAATCCCAGACAGAGGAGCCAGGCAGGCTACCGTCCATGAGGCCACAAAGGGTAGGGCAGGACTGAGCATGACTGAGCGACTACACAGCAGCTGCAGAGAGGCACTCAGACTCCTTGCCAGGTCCTGCCTCTGCAGAGAAGGCTCCATCAGATTGTGTCAGGGGCCACGTGTGGGGTGATGAGGGTGAACGGTCCTCAGCTCTGCCTTCCCGTAGGCCTGCAGGCCCTTGACTCTGTGAAGGTCTGCAGTGGGCCTGGGAACCCATACGCTAGATCCCATTCCAGACTCTGCCTGCGTCGGCAGAACTGGGGGCCAGAAGGAAGGACCTGTCTTCTGAGGAAAGGCCAAAAGTGGACCTTTGGGAGCACTTTCAACACTATAACGCCCTGGGGGAGCAGGCCACCTGGTTGGAACACAGAGACTTTCATTAATGTGTTGCCAGCCTGGCAGGCGCTATGGGAGGTGGTGTTAACAGAAATCAAGGCTGAATTATCCCAAGACAGCTGGGTGTGGCCTCCGCTCATATAAGCTCCACACCCCACCACCCTGAACTTCAGGGCTTGCCTGCCCCGGGGCCCAGGAGCCCTGTGGCGTGCCCACACCCTGCTGGATCACCCCTTCATGTCCACCTGGGAAGAGGCCCCCCCTAGGGAAACCTGAAGCTTGCCTCCTGTGGAAGGTGGCCTGTGCGGGCACTTAGGTCCCCACCTCACTTGCCCTTCTTGCATCCTTCTAGCAAATAAATAAGAAGGGGAAAGCGTCTTCTGTTACAACAATTACCAGGGACCTTTAATATGCCATGCACTGACTGGATTTTATACAAATATATTTCACATACCACGTGATTTGCCAATCAAAAGTATACAATTCAGTTTTAGTATATTCACAGAATTGTATAACCATCACCGCACTCATTTTTAGTATATATTCATCACCTTAAAAAGAAACCTCATACCTATCGGCAGTCACTCCCCTAGTTAAGGGGAAAGGATCAATGTTTTCTGAATTCCCCAACAGCCTCTGGTAACCACAAATATACTTTCTGTCTCTCCTGATTTGCTGATTCTGTTTATTTCACAGAAATGGAAGCATACCCCATGTGGTCCAGTTCTGACTGGGTTCTTTCACTCAGCGCGATGTTCTCAAGGCACATCACATCCACTGTCGCATGTCCCAGTGATTCCCTCCTTTGTGCTGCCAAATAATCCCCTTTGTGGATCTACCACATTTTGTTATTCGGTCACCAGTTGATGGCCACTTGGGTTGTTTCCACTTTGGGCCTTCTATGAACATTCGTGTACAGATTTTCTGTGGACAAATGTTTTCATTTTTCTTGTGGATGTACGTAGGAGTGGAATCACTTGGTCAGATGGTAACTTTGCATATATTTTTATAAGTGTGCCCAGCTTNGAACATTCGTGTACAGATTTTCTGTGGACAAATGTTTTCATTTTTCTTGTGGATGTACGTAGGAGTGGAATCACTTGGTCAGATGGTAACTTTGCATATATTTTTATAAGTGTGCCCAGCTTGCCAAGGCAGCTATTATCATCCTTGTTTTATGGGTGAAGGAGCCAGGACTCGGAAAGGTAAAGAAATTGTTCAAGACCACAGAGCCAGGGAGTCATTTGGCTGGCTTCAGCCAGACTCGTCGCGCTGTGTGCTGCGGGGTTAGAACCCCTGCAGCCTGCCAGCTGTCTCTACTCTCAACTCTCTAAACCTTGATCCTTTCCCCTTTCCCAGAGGCCTTGGTTGTTGAGGGTGTCTTCGTTGTTTTTCTATGAACCTTTCCCTTCCTGGAGGGGCCAGCCTGGACCTCTCATTTCTATTTCTGGGAAGGTGCTTTTGTTTTTAACTCTTAACTTTTGGTTGTGCTGGGTCTTCATTGTGGTTCTCGGGCTTCTCGTTGTGGGGGCTTCTCTTGTTGCGGAGGACAGGATCTGGTACACGGGCTTCAGTGAGCAGCACCTGGGCTCAGTATTTGTGGCTCCCGGGTTCTAGAGCACAGGCTCAGTGGCTCTGCAGCACGTGGGATCTTCCTGGACCAGGGATAGAACCCACGTCCCCTTCGTTGGCAGGCAGATTCTTAACTACTGGATGACCAGGCAAGTTCAGAATGTGCTTTTCTGAGCTTTGGAAGTTTGGGTCTGGTCTGTGACCCACTAGGACGCCAGCATTTTCTTCTCCTGTATATACATATAGGAGATAATGTCTGATACTTGCCTTTCCTGCCACTCTTCTTTATAAATTTAATCATTTGAATTGGTTGGTAATATAAAACCATGCAATGGTGCTGTGAATTATGCCTGCCTTTTGAAAAGCTACCATCCCTTCTACACATGTCCCTTTTTGTGTTTTGCTCTGATCTAGTGAGGAAGGCTGACCATGTGGGATGTAAAGGCTGGACCATGTATGGTACGCTTCCATTTCTGGGCCCTGCCAGCCTTCATCATCCACTGAAAGACATCACACTCCTCACATGCAAACTTCTGTCTGCTGAGGTCATCCTATTCTGTTTTCCTTGTTTTGATACCCATTCTCTGTTGTGTCAGAGTAGTTACCATGGATGATAACTCTTTCTATCAAGCTCTGTCTACTTTTTCCAAGAAGACTGGGTTAGCTGACCTTTCCAGCCAGTGTTCCTTGAGTATCTATTAATACCAGGCTGGAGTGTGTTGTTCCTTTACCATTCACACATATCTTTTTGATGATGGGGCGATAATAACCAAGGAAACATTTTCCTCTTGTCATCTTTTGCTATCCTATGGTTTGATGGTGAATTTTAGGATTGTTCTTCAGTGCTTCAACGTCAGAAGTTGTCAGTATCAGAAGTTTTCTTTTTTGTAAGTTGTTTTTTGAAGGCTGTCTTGTTAAGCTCACCTCTTGATTTTTTTTTTTTTCCCAAAACAAGCTACTTGTTTACAAGTTTTGTATTTCAGGAGGATCTCCTGGTATTCGGCATGCACCCCCAGACAATCAGCTGGTGGCTACCTGGGGCTTCCATGGCCAGGGGAGTCAGTCACACAGAGGGAGGGAACCAGCTACTCTCAGATGGCTTGGTGTGGTGGGTAATTTGTCCCACACTTGCAGGGTCATCTAGGGCTCAGTTCCTTTAAGAATGAGCAAAGAGCCAGACAGTCAGGCTTCAAATATATACCGAGTGTCCATCTACAATGTGCCTCATTTGGATGGTACTGCTCACAGGCTCTGACTTGGAACAAGTTGCTTCACCTCACTTTGCCTTAATTTCCTCATCTGTAAAATGGGCATAATAGTAGCATCCACTCAACGGAGTTGTTATGAGTGTTAAATGAATCATTATGTATAAACTGCTTAGAACAGTGCCTGGCACAGAGTAAGTGCCTGGTAGCAGTTAGCTACTTGGAAAACCAAAGCTTAAGCTGCCCTGTCCAATACAGCTGTCTCTCCCACAGGTGGCTCTGGAGCACTTGAAATGTAGTCCAAGTGGAGATGAGCTTGAAGGGTGCGATTTAGTGTAAAAAGAGGAATGTAAAAGATCCTAATCCTTAAAAAAATATTCACCAGATGTTGAAATGATAATATTTTGGATATGTTGGTATCTAAATATGTCTTTAAAGTGACCTTGTTTATTTTTGCTGTTTAAATGTGGCTACTAGAAAATTGTAAATTACACACGTGGCCTGCATCTGTGGCTCACAGAGGACAGTGCTGGTCCGGATCAATGACTATCTATGTCTAGAGCCTTCAGTCTGGGAATGCCCAGTGTCAATCCTGTGCTGCCAGCCAGCTCTGAGAATGCCTGCTGTAGGAGGCCAGAGGAGGGGGGAGGGGGCTCGGATGAGGAGAGAGGCCAGGGACCGGGCGGGCCTGCAGGCGGCCTCCTATCCCATGGAGCAGCAAGGAGGCCAAGAGCAAAGGAGCTTCCAGGACGCGCTGCACCAAGGTGTGGCAACAGATCAGAGTGCTCTGAGATGGTGCACACGGAGGCCAGAACGCCCTGCGCCCTGCCGGTCCCCATCCCGGGCCAGGGAGGGCGGCCCTATCCCCCGCCCCCACTGCCCCAACCTCGGGGGCCCTCATCCTGGTTGGGTTCCCAGACTTGCTCATCTGCGTCCCCCTTCCAGGGCTCCTGCTTGATTTGCGACCTTGTTTTTCCAAAGGCAGGGCTGCCTCCCCCTCCCCCGGTCCCCAGGGGGTTGCTTCAGCCTCCATTACCAAACTCTGTGACAAGAAATGCGGCCCCCTTATTAAAATAATGTAATGTCTAACTAAAATAGAAACCCCAGATAACAGTTTTTGATGTTTTAATGACTGGGCTCATTAGACAGACTTCCCACTTAAAGTGTCTGTCTAGCAATTAAGGCTAAAAAAAATCATAAATGATGACCACACCTTCTGTGGCTTAATGGTTACTCTGAAGGCTGGTCTTATTATCTCGGTGATACAGTCTGTGATAAAAAAGAATTTAAGATACTCTCCCAAGATTTATTTCCCCATTAGCAAGCTGGAGGAGGAAGGTTAAGAGTATTCTTAAGGTCAGAGCTGGAAAGGGAGCCGGTGAATAATAAGATGCCTTGAATTTCCCTCCCCAGAACCAGCCTCCCCCTCACCCCGTGGGGAGGTCCTCAGCACAGAGGGGTTTAACTTCTGCCTGTCACAGGCAGGCTGTGAATTGTTACTCCGAGTGACCCCAAGCAGTTTATTTAGTTAATTGTCAAAAGCATGTAGGCTGAATTGTAGAATCACCTACTTCCATGTAAATGATTTTCAATCCGAATCTGCTGACGACAGAGGAAAAGTTGAAAAGGGAACACTTGATGAGAAAAACCTGGGAGAATGCGTCCAACTCCCCCAGACCCAATGTCCCAGATGTGAGGGCGGGGTGAGGGGGTGCGTGATGCTGTTGGCGGGAGAAGGATAGCACCCCTGAAAAGTCTGCTATTGCTGAAGAAATGGGGATGTGGGTGCCCCCTCCCGGGAGTGCCTGGGGGCTCAGGCTGCGAAGGAGGAGCATGAGAAGGGCTGCAGTAGGCAGCTTGAAGGAGACCCAAGTAATTTAAAGTGAATTGCGTTGGAAGTCAGTATGAAAAATCTACGAACAGTAAATGCTGGAGAGGGAGCCCTCTTCCATTGTTGGTGGGAATGCAAATTGATACAGCCACTGTGGAGAACAGTACGTAGAGTCCTTAAAAAAACTAGGAATAAAACCACCATATGACCCAGCAATCCCATTACTAGGTGTATACCCTGAGGAAATCAAAGTTGGAAAAGACACATGTAACCCAGTGTTTATTGCAGCCCTATTTACAATAGCTAGGACATGGAAGCAACCTAGATGTCCACTAGGTCGGACACGACTGAAGCGACTTAGCAGCAGCAGCAGCAGCAGATGTCCACTGACAGATGAATGGATAAATAAGCTGTGGTACATACATTCAATGGAATATAACTCAGGTATTGAAAGGAACACTTTTGAATCAGTCCTAATGAGGTAGATGAAGCTAGAGTCTATTATACAAAATGAAGTAAGTCAGAAAGAGAAAAACAAGTATCGTACGCTGCTGCTGCTGCTAAGTCGCTTCAGTCGTGTCGGACTCTGTGCGACCCCATAGATGGAAGCCCACTAGGCTCCCCCGTCCCTGGGATTCTCCAGGCAAGAACACTGGAGTGGGTTGCCATTTCCTTCTCCAATGCAGGCAAGTGAAAAGTGAAAGTGAAGTCGTGAAGTCGTGTCCAACCCTCAACGACCCCATGGACTGCAGCCTTCCAGGCTCCTCCGTCCATGGGATTTTCCAGGCAAGAGTACCGGAGTGGGGTGCGATTGCCTTCTCCAAGTATTGTATACTAATGCATATATACAGAATCTAGAAAAATGGTACTGATGAGCCTATTTGCAGAGCAGCAGTGGAGACACAGACATTGAGAACAGACTTATGGACACGGCTGGGTCGGGGGAAGGAGGAATGGGTGGGAGGTATGGAGAGAGTAACATGGAAACGTACATTACCATATGTAAAAGACAGCCAATGAGAATTTGCTGTATGACTCAGGGAACCCAGTTGTTACCCAGGCTCGGTAACAACCTACAGGGGAAGGATGGGGAGGGAGGAGGCAGGGATGTTCAAGTGGGAGGGGACAAGGGTAAACCTATGGCTGATTCATGTCGATGTTCGTAGAAACTAATGCAATACTTTAAAGCAATTATCCTTCAATTAAAAATAAATAAATGTTTTTAAAAGTCTGTATGGGAGTGGAGACCTTTAGCCTTGTATTAGGCTTGTTTTAGGTGATGAATGATATTTGCAGACAGAGGCCGTTAGCAGAGCCATTGTACCTGTGCAGGTGGCTCGGGAAAGGCTGCCAGCCGCCTGAGATTGGATGGCAGAAATAACCACCTGACTCCCGCCCCAACCCCAGCCAGTGGGATGGGTTGATGGGGCTGCACTCTGTCAGTTCATTTTTTAGGAATCACACGGTCACCAAACTTTCCCAGTCCCTCAGTTGAATTTGTCACCGTGCCCCTGCTCCTGCCTCCCACCCCCTATAGAACAAGTAGGCTTGGGGGTTTTCGACGGTATGTATTGGGGGAGGAGGGGGTTCTGGGCAGTCACAAAGTTTAAGCTAAAGCCAGAGTGAGAGTGGAGTCCACTTAAATGCTCTAAAAATGGGACCTCCTTGGACTGGTGTCACTGTGAATGGAGAAAGCCCAGGGGGCCAGTGGTCAGACGTGGGAGGGGTGTTCTTTCAGAAACTTTGAACGGTTAACCATTGGTTTTGAGGCATCTGTCCTGGGTCAGGCATCGTGCTAGGATAAATTGTATGAAATACGAGACAGCATTCCTCACATTTATTTTTCTTTGGAGACTGCTCAGTGCCCCTTCCCCAAACCACTTATCAGCGTGGTGTTTTCATTTACTACTAGTACCTGCCTGGCCATTAATAAAGCATTTTAGAGGCACTCATTCTAAATAACTGAGAGGCATGCAGTTATTCCTGGCAGCAGTGCTATAGGAAGGATAGCTGTTCATCCCATTTTATTGATGAGGCAGAGTATAATAGAACTTTTTAGACGCAAATAAGAAAAAACCCAACTCAAACTGGCTGAAGTGAAACAGGATATGTATTGGCAATGACCTCTGGGTAGGGTCAGATTCAAATACCCCTGCACCCAGGTCCAACCAACCGCCTCTGGACACGGGTTTCTTTGTCTTTTAGCTCTGCTCCCTACATGGACCGGCTACATTCTCAGGTCTACAAGGAGGCAAGACGGCAGCAGTAGGGTTAGCCCCACAGCCTCTCTAGCTCAAGTCCAGTAGAAAAGAAGACACCTCTTGCTGATTGTTACAGTTGAAGCCTTAGGATTCACTCTGAACAAGCCCTGCTAGCTGCCTTAATGCCCATCGCTGAGTAGGCAACACTGATTCACAAGCTTCATGATCATACTGAGATTTAGCCTTTCCACTTCAGGAGGAAGCCTCTCGTCAGCTGTCCCATCTCAACAACTGAAGTAGTACCCTCGTCGCCCAGCCTATTGGACAGGGAGATGGCAAAGAGACATGGCAAGGGGCTCTCCAATATTGTCACATCCTGATAATTATTTTAAAGAAGAAAAAAAAAGGATAAAGTCATGCCAGAGCCCAGGAAGCAATCTGTGCCTCCCTGATGTCATCGGGAGCCCCGTTTCCTTTCTAGGTGCTCTGCCCAGGAAGTGCATTTGCCACCAGAGAACTTGGCATTTCAGAGCTCTCATAAAAAGTCGCAACTCGGCTTGTGACCTGTCTTTAAGAGATCAGGTCTGCGGTTCAGTTTCCTCTCTCTTTCTCCTTTGTTTGCTCTCCTATGCTCTCTTAAATCAANAAGCAATCTGTGCCTCCCTGATGTCATCGGGAGCCCCGTTTCCTTTCTAGGTGCTCTGCCCAGGAAGTGCATTTGCCACCAGAGAACTTGGCATTTCAGAGCTCTCATAAAAAGTCGCAACTCGGCTTGTGACCTGTCTTTAAGAGATCAGGTCTGCGGTTCAGTTTCCTCTCTCTTTCTCCTTTGTTTGCTCTCCTATGCTCTCTTAAATCAAGATGCCTCCTCGTTGTTTATTTTCCAATCAGATGTTCACAAGGAGCACTTTCTCCTTCTGCTCTTTCCTATAAAAAAAACGTAAGCACATTTGTTGCTGTTGTTCAGTTGCTCAGTCGTGTCCGAGTCTTTGCGACCCCATGGACTGCAGCACGCCAGGCTTCCCTGTCCATCACCATCTCCAGAACTTGCTCAAACTCATGTCCGTTGATTCGGCGATGCCATCCAACCGTCTCATCCTCTGTCGTCCCCTTCTCCTCCTGCCTTTAGTCTTTCCCAGCATCAGAGTCTTTCCCAATGAGTCAGCTCAGGAACTTCTATAAAGGGATAGGAGAACATTCATGGAACCAGGGACCCGAGTCCCCAGTGAAGGCAGAGCCGCAGGTGCTATTGGACAGTGACAGAAGTTTCCAGAAGAAAGGGCAGCTTTGAGGAGATATTGGGTGAGGACCTTGACTGCAGCCCACCTGCCTGATTGAAATGTGGCTTCTGTGGTTGCTGGGCTCTGCATAAGAGGTTTCCAGCTGTTTGTCAGCTCACAGGGCTTTTCCCTGTCTTGTAGAAGCCAGCCATCTTCCCCTCAGCGGTGGGCTGCAGGAGGACACCTCAGCAAGGAGCAGTCATTCATTCATTCCTTCCTTCACCTAGTAATCAGTAACTGGGATCCCCACGAGTTGACCCTACCCCAGAACTCTCCTCCCGGCTCACTCTGCCATCTCCTGCTTTGATTACCAGACCTCTGTTCAGAATGAGAACGTAGGCTCTAAATTGCTTTGTTTTCAGAAACCTCTGCTCCACCTCTAGAGGACATGGCAACACCGCTGCCTCAAAGTCGTCACGAGAATTCAAGGGCTCTTTATTTTTGTCCAAACCCAAGCAAGCATTTGGGGAGTATTGAGATAATCTGCTCCATTGCATAGCCAGCCGAAGTTCAATTATGCTCTGTACTAAGAGGGTAGTGGGGGAGATTTTTGTACCAAAGTTACCTGCCCCAGAGTGAGAAGAATAACCTAGAAATGCCTCACCAGGTTGAAAAGCGCTGTGAAGTGTGGTTGAAAATACAATTACTGCCTCTCAGGCAGGGCGGCTAATGTATGGGCATAGTTGGATGCTGCTTTTTATCACCTTGACTGCTGTTTCCCCAGAGCAGTATCCAGGTGGAACCATTCTGCTCCATGCTCCCTTTTTCGTTTCAAAGTGTTCAATTTTAACGAAACAGATATGAGGTCAGGGAACAGAAGTCACTTAAGAAGTAACTGCATATGCAAACCACTGTGTAACTCACTGCAATTGAAAATGCAGTAAAACTTTGATTAAGTGCACCCCAAGTAACCAGAACTCTCAATTAACTAGGATTTATTCTTTAACACTCTACTTTTAAGGGAAAAAGCATATGATGGGGGTGGGGAATCTCGTCTCAGGGATTTTTTTTTTCAGCTTCTTCCAAGGCCTGCCTAGACTCTACTTTCTTCCTAAAGTCCCTTTGCTTCTTCACTTCCATTTAAAAGCCCTCGTGATGGAAACTGATGTCAGACGGATGACCCTGAAATGCGTAATGTCAGTTCAAACTCCCTTATTTTACAGACAGGGACCCTGAGACCCAAGGGGAATGAAGTGACCTGCCCCAAAACACACTACTGGTGGCTGCCAGCCGCTAAGTCCCTTAAATGCTAGTCGGATGCTGCAGCTATGACCCGCCACCGTCCTCAACATTAGCCGCCTAATCTTTACAGTCCCCGCAGCAACTCATATAAACTGAAAGCATGAGGGGGAATGAGAGGGGCCCAGCACCATTGTTCAAGCAGCCTGACCACATTGCCCGTCGGGTCCAGAGCATCTGACTTCAGGACAGCAGTTGGACAGCAGCCAACACAGAGTGCAGTGCTATTTAAATTAGCCATCTTTTAGATTTGGTTAGAATCAACAAGAAGCCTATTAAACTTTGCTGCTGCTGCTACTAAGTCGCTTAAGTCGTGTCCGACTCTGTGCAACCCCATAGACGGCAGCCCACCAGGCTCCCCTGTCC
>SJYV01010468.1:1676099-1694825 GCA_006410875.1 Neotragus pygmaeus | reverse complement strand
GCTGGTGGCCGGGTGGCAGGGGCCCTGCTCGGCCTGGCTCTGCTCAGCTGCCTACATCTGCTGCTGATTTCCTTCTCTGAAGCAGTAGTCCTTTATGTCTCTTCGACCTAAATTAGGGTTGGTTTTTTTTCCCCCCTTAGGGTGGGTTTCTTTTTTTTCCCCTGGATTAAAAAAAGTGGTACCTTTCTCCCCCTGTGGTGTGCACATTATTATAGTGTCTGTTCGCTTTAGAGGGGACAAGAAAGAGCGTGAACTTGGACAAGTCCAGTTTAATTGTGATGTACGGCTGCCCGAGGTCTCCTGTCCACTCTGGCCGATTCTGAGCCAAACCAGTTTTCCATGGCCAGACGGGCCTGGTTTCCACAGCGTTTCCTGTCAGGAAGTTCCCCCGCCCACGGTGCGCTGTTAAATGGATCCTTTTCATTCCTTTTCCTCTTATAAACTTCCCTTTCAGGTCATCCTGAAGGGAGAGTGAGGATGTGGCCGGCAGGGGGAAGGGAACCCCATGCTCCATTTGCCAAAGGGAGGAGGCTGGCAGGACCTGGCCGAGGTCACACACCTGGGGTCCCAGCCCCAGGGCAAACCGTAGGGTGACCGACTCCTCTGCAGAAGGGGCTCTGCCTCAGCTCCAAAACGAGGCAATTAGGGTCCCCCCGTCCACCCTTCCCCCTCCCCAAGAGGAGGTGGATACTGGTGAAGTAGGATTTGAGGAGTAATGGGAAGAGTACCCCATCCTAAAAATACCTCCCTCCTTCTCCCGTCCTAAAAATACGTCTGCCACAAACTTCCCACGGAGAGTGAAATTCTACCTTTCCCATTTCGGTCTTTGCTTGTTTGCTTGTTGCAAGCGCCTTGAGGAGGCACTAATAAGGCCTGGCCAGCTCACCCCCTGCCTCCATGAATCGAGTGTGGGAAGCTGATGGCCTGCCTTCAGAAGCGGGATGTGGGAAGGCTGGGCATCCCTGGGGAAAGGTGAGCTGGAGTTGGGCGCCTAAAGCAAACCTGATCAACAGGAGTGATTGTCAAGGCACTGGCTGGGGAGGAGGGAGAGGTAACTTTTCCTTCCTTGTCCTGTAAGCTGCATGTATCAGCTCACATTTAATTCTTGGATCCATTTGGTAACGTAAGTACCTTTCCCCCGTTTGGGGTATTCTTATCCATTTTACGGATGAGAAGTGTTAGTCACTCAGTTGTGTCCAACTCTTTGTGACCCTGTAGACTATTGCCTGCCAGGCTCTTCTGTCCCTGGAATTCTCCAGACAAGAATTCTGGAGTGGGTTGCCATATGAGGAACTTGAAATTCACAGAGGCAAATTGTCACGTGATCCCACACACAGCTGGGACTAGAGATAGTGACTGATTCCAGAGATCAAATGCCTTCCTCACACCTCAGGCAGTCTCCAAGGGGCATCCATGCTTCATTCATTCATTCATTATAAAACTTATATAACATGAAATTCACCATTTAAAGGTATTATTTAGGTGCATCAAGTACATAGACTGTGTGCAGCAGATACTGCTATTCATCTCCAGAACCACTTTTTATCATCCCAAACTGCAACTCCACAACCATTAAACAATAGTTCCTTATTCTCCACCCCTCAGCCCCTGGCAGCCACCATTTTGCTCTCTGTCTCTGTGGATTTGTCAATTTCAAGTATGTCATACGGACAAAATCATACAATGATTGTCTTTCTGTGACTGACTTATTTCACTTAACATAATATTTTCAAGGTTCATTCATGGTGAAGCATGTTTCAAAGCGTCATTCCTTTTTATGGTTTTTGTGTGGATACACTTATCCAGTCACCTGTTGTTGTATTTGGGGTGGTTTCCACCTCTTGGCTATTGTGAATAATGCTACTATGAACATGGTTGTAAAAATCTCTCTCAGAGTCCTTGTTTTCAATTCTTTTGGGGATATACCCAGAAGTGGGATTATTGATCATATGGCAATTCTATGTTTAATTTTTTGAGGAATCATCTTACTGTTTTCCATAGCAGCTGCAACATTTTGCATTCCAATCAGCAGTGCACAAGCATTCCAATTTCTCTACATTCTCACTAGCACCTTTTGGTTTCTTGACAGTAGCCAGCCAAATGAGTGTGAGGTAGTATCTCATTATGATTTTGATTTTAATTTCCCTGATGATTAGTGATACTGATCATCTTTTCATGTGCTTATTGGTCATCTGATTATCTTTGGAGAACTGCCTAGTCAATCTTTGGCTCATTTTTGAGTTGGGTTGTTGTGGGGGTTTTTGTTCTATTTTGGCGGCATGGAGCCATCCGTGCATCTTTACTCCGAATTACAGATAGGAATTTTTCAGAGACTCTCAGGTCATCATTTATGTTCATAACAAGGACCTGGGTTAGCTGCCGTGGCTTTCTGAACCAGCTGAACAGTATGTATAGTGCTTTTGTGTAAGGTGTGTTTTACTGCATTTGCGATATCTTAGAATCCATAGTTCTCATGAAATTTTCATTCATTTATCATGCTTGTACGTTGAGATGTACCAGACACTGTGCTGCAGGCATTAAAGGAGTATGACATGATCCCTGCCCTTAAGGAGCTGCTGGGAAGAAGCAGTTGCAATCAAAATGGCATGTGCACATTTTCTGAACCAGAATTCTTGGTGTATACTCTAATGGGAATTTTTGGTGCACCAGGCTGGGCTATGAGGCATGATGGGAGAAGGGATAATGCAGGCTCAAAAGGAAGCTAAGGAAAGAATCAGCACAGAAACATCAGGAAAGATGGGGGAGGCGGTCCCTGGTATCTGTCTTCTTAACCAGAAACTGTCATGGTGGCGTGTTTGTATCCCTCCCTCCATCACGCACAGGTGCCTGTCCCCCTTTGTAGCTGCTCTGGGCTTCAAGTCTGGTGCAGACTTTTAAGGGAGTGACAGGATGTAGGCATGCAGAGTAGGACTTGAAGGGGAGTCTGACCTGACCTCTTGGTGCTGTTTCAGGGCAAGGGGTTTCTCTTCTCCAGGAGAACACTGCGTGGAAAGGGGTGTGGCCCCCAGTTGGGACGGGGCGGGCTCTTCCCAGCGTTGCTGGGTTCTTGGCCATCATCCACTAAGACCGTGGACAGCCTTGCTCCTGTCTGCCTCCTGCCACCACTATACTTTGACTGGCAAGGTAGCACCAATTCCTTTCTCAGATGGTGCCATCCAATGACAGTGTCTTTGTGATTTTGACAGCAGGAGGCCAGTCTGTAGCCAGGGGCTTGTCGTACCAGCTCCTAGTGGAGCTAATTCTGGAATCGAGCAGGCAGCACCAAATCTTGTTTTCTAGGATGTCAGGGCCCAAAAGTATGCCATTCTTCACTCACTAGAATTGAAACTCAATGTGGACCTTGGTTCAGTGCTATATGCCTCCTAACGCCTGGCACATCATGCCTACTTAACATGTGTGTGTTGAGTGGGTGAAGCAGTGAGTCCTTCTGCCTCGTTGGCATCCCCTTGAAGTCTTACAGACCTGGGTTTGGGTCCTGGCTCCGCCAGGTGCCCTGGGTAAGTGAAGTCACCTCTGAGAGCCTCTGTTGCCTCCCCTGTGAAATGAGGCAGCAATCCCAGGAGCCTCACCCAGAGCCTGACACATCCCTTCCCTCTTCCTCTCCACCAGGGGCCAGACCGGACTCCCCTGAAGTGATTGCCCAGCCACTTAACCCCACGAGCCTTTTATCACATTTTTTTGCCGAGTCTCCCACCTGGGCTCGAATCCTACCTCTCATTTGTGCCTCTCCTGGGGATGGTGAACACCCTTCTGGCTCCATTCACAGGGTGGTGGGGAGGCCTTCTGGTCAAGAGTCCTGGATTTGGAAGGGACAGAGCCAGGCACGAGCAGCTCGAGGCCTCGCCCCTGATAACAGAGGCTCCCAGATGGGAGTCGGGGACGGGGTGCGGTGCCAGAGGCCAGAGCCTCCCGACCTGCTGACCTGCTCTCCTGGGCCTCCCCTGGACACAAGGCGGGGATTTCTTCAGCGGGCCTTCTCACAGCCTCCTGCCCTGTTCGGGGTAGACCCAGGGGGTGGCCTCTTTCCACAGTCTGGGGATGACAGAGGGCACGTGGGTGAGATAGCTGGAGGGCACGCTTGTCATCCCGTCAGACACACTGTGGGTGGGCAGAGAAGTCAGGAGGACCTTTCGGGGGAGAGGGTGTCAGCGGGGCCCTGGGAATGGCGGGGAGCTGGCGGGACGAGGAAGGGCAGGGCCCTTTCAGGTTGGAGCAGGGAGGACGGGAATGGGGAGAGGCGTGCCGCCCACAGAACCGCGGGGACAGGTGAGCCCAGCCCTGAGGAGACAATGTGTCCATCTGTTCAGCCAGTGAGGCAACAATGGTGTGTGTGAGCACCCGTCTGCACCTGGCCCTGCCCGCGGCGGGGGATCAAAGGTGGGCGGGACACTGTGTGTGCCCCCACCCCGGGAGGTGGGTGACCTCCTGGTGGGTGCTGCGTGCCCTTGAGGGGGGCGGGGAGGGCAGGAGGCAGAGCTGCGTCTCATCTCAAACGCGGTGCCCTGCTGGCCTCTCCTGCTGCGTTGGCCTCAGCCTCTGCCTGAGAGGGCCTGTGAGCTCCGGCCCCGAAACGCAGGCCTCAGGGTTGTCGCTTGCTGAAGCCAGGAGGGCCCCGAGAGGCAGTTCGTGCCCAGAGATTGCAAATTTTAGAGAGCAGCTGACCCCTGTGCTCCTTCCATCTGAAGACGCCAAGACCCCACCCCAGAGGCTCTGATTTGTAGGTCCTAGGTGGAGCCGCATTTTTAATAAGCTTCCAAGGGATTCTACGGTGGTTCTCAGCCTTGTGCATATGGAGAGGCCCTGGGGAGTTTAAAACACCAGTGCCCAGGCCCCATCCTTGGAGAGTCTGGTTCAGCTGGTCTGAGGTTGGGGTCTGGATGCTGGTGGTTTTAAGAGATCCTGCAGTGATGTAACGTGGGTTGGTACCCACAGGACTCATGTTTGAGGACCACCAACTTATCCAACTATCGCACATTAGTCAGAGTTCTCCAGAGAAGCAGAGCCGACAGTGTGTGTTTGTGTGTGTGTGTGTGTGTGTGTGTGTGTACAGAGAACAAGAAGGGGGGGTTTATTTCAAGGAATTGGCTCATGTCATTGTGAGAGTTGGCAAGTTCAAAATCTGCAGGACAGGCCTGCAGGCTGGAGACCCAAGTTAGAGCTGATGTTGCAATTCAGGCCTGAAGTAAGTCTGAAGGCAGAACTTCCTCCTCCCCTGGGGATCCCAGTCTCTTTTCTCATAGGGTCTTGAACTGACTAGATGAGGCCCACACTTATTATGGAGGGTCATCTGCTTTACTCAGAATCTACTGATGTATATGTTAATCTCATCTAAGAAATACTGCCTAGACTGATCTATCTAGACTGGTGTGTGAACAAATATCTGGAAGCTGGGGCCTAGACAAGTTGACACACCTCAGCTGAACCATCACCCAACTCATTTTGCAAAGATGGGAACTAAGGCCCAGAGAAACAGAGCAACTTATCTGGGGCCCAATACCTGGTTCTTCCATTGCTGTTTTATTTGTCATAGACTCAGGGATCATCAAACCTTGACGAGACCATGAAGTTAGTTCAGCTCGTTCACTGACAGGGGAAGCTATGAACGGGGCCGACCACCCTTTCCAGGTCACGCATCTTGCCAGAGAGGAGCTGGATCTTAATCCCAAGACATCAAATGTCCTGCAGCTGCTCCTTCCTCTCCTCCCAGTTGCAGCGTAGTAAGATAGCGAAGAGAAGGATGTCTCTGTCACCATGTAGACGAGCCCCGCCTCCCTCCCCAGGCCCCAGCCCGAAGACTCCCTCTTCAAGATCTTGGGAACCGGGAGGGGACAGTGTACACTGACACCACCTCTCAGTAAGGGGGAGGGTCGGGAGGCCCCCCAGTGGTTGCCGACTTCCTGCATTTTTGCCCAGGCCCCGCCGCTATCTATAATTTTGTGGCTGCTTCATTTGTGTTCGGGTTTACACACTAATGCATCATCCACAGAGACGGTCTCTGCATCCCACCTCTTGTTCAGCATTAAATATGGCTTGTGAAGCGGAATTTGCTTCCAATCAAAGCCCAGTTGTGGTGGTTCGTCTTGTATGTCACCCTCATCCCTGGCCCTAAGGGCTTCAGAGCACCCACGTCAATGGGGTGTGCAGGCCCTCTGAGATATGCATGTGATGTTGGCCAGAGATTGTGATCCAGCCGGGGTCTGGATGCAGCAGGCTGTGGGCAGACGGAGGACTCCAGAGACAGGGCAGAAAGCCAGGGCTGGCAGGGTCACGGGTGCCACTGGGCCAGGCCCCAGGGACATCCTGCAATAATTATGGGGGCTCAAGAGGTGCATGGTATGGAAACCGAAGATTCGGCTGGCCAGGAGATGATGCCTGGCCGCAGATGAAGGGAGAGTGGACTCTGCCTGCTGGAGACAGGAGACCCTCAAAGGCAGGGCTGCCTGACCCAGAAAGCTTCCATACGGGGCTGGTTTCAGGGAGAGGGCAGGGGCAGAAAACAGCGCCACAGGTCCTGATGCTGAGTTAGCTCCAGGCTTGCATGCTTAGTCGCTTCAGTTGTGCCTGACTCTCTGCGACCCCATGGACCATGGCCCGCTGGCTCCTCTGTCCATGGGATTCTCCAGGCAAGAACACCGGAGTGGGTTGCCATTTCCTTCTCCAAACTCCAGGGGTGAGGGATGGATGAAAAGATGGGCTCTCCCCACCTGCCCTCCTCATGTGACGCCAGAAAGCTGGAGTCTGAATGACACCACTTCTCAGAGCCCTGGGCAGGAAGCTATGTTGTGTGGTAGAGGCGGCCCATAGGCTGGGGGCCCAGGGACCCAGGCAAGGCCCCTGCTACCCCTGCAACCTCGAGGAGGCTGGCTCTAGTTGGAGCCGGGCCAGGAGGTCAGCCTCCAGACTCCTCTTCCGAGGGCTCTGTCCTCTTTCAGAGCGGTCCAACACGCCACCCAGTACCGCCTCCTCAGCCCTCCCGTCGGGTCCTGACTCCCACAGAGGTTTTGACAGTGGCGACCTCCCCCAACCCAAAAGGCATGTCAGATCTTGACAGTTGACATCTTTGACCAGGGAGTCCTTTTTGGGGTGGAGGAAGGGAGGATAGTTAGTAATACTCTCAGGAAGCCGGGATTACGAGCCACCCACTGTGGCTTTTGCCTCTCTATAAATTAGACTGTCCCCTGCCCTTTTCCTTAGCCCCTTAGTCGCTTCCCCTTGCTCCCATTCATTCCCTCCTCCTAGAGAGATCACCCCCCCCACCTTATTCCCCCTTCCTCTCGCTGTTTCTATCACTGTTCTTCCCCTTCCCAATAACTTGCATGGCCAGCGGTGTGGACGGTGGACTCAAGGCCCAAGGGTCCGGGGTCCTGGATCCTCCATGGGGGTGGGCAGTTGGCCCAAGGAGCTCACATGTACTGCTCTTGAGCTAATCCAGAAATCCTTGAAAACTTGGGTGTAGGATAAAAAAGAGCTCCTCGTTAAAATCTGCCCTGGTGGGAATTCCCGGTGGTGGGAATGGCGAGCTGGGTAGCATCATTTCAAGCTGGGAGAAGAGAGGTACGTTGGGGTGTTGAGAGCTTAGTAAGGTGCTNGCCAGGCCCCAGGGACATCCTGCAATAATTATGGGGGCTCAAGAGGTGCATGGTATGGAAACCGAAGATTCGGCTGGCCAGGAGATGATGCCTGGCCGCAGATGAAGGGAGAGTGGACTCTGCCTGCTGGAGACAGGAGACCCTCAAAGGCAGGGCTGCCTGACCCAGAAAGCTTCCATACGGGGCTGGTTTCAGGGAGAGGGCAGGGGCAGAAAACAGCGCCACAGGTCCTGATGCTGAGTTAGCTCCAGGCTTGCATGCTTAGTCGCTTCAGTTGTGCCTGACTCTCTGCGACCCCATGGACCATGGCCCGCTGGCTCCTCTGTCCATGGGATTCTCCAGGCAAGAACACCGGAGTGGGTTGCCATTTCCTTCTCCAAACTCCAGGGGTGAGGGATGGATGAAAAGATGGGCTCTCCCCACCTGCCCTCCTCATGTGACGCCAGAAAGCTGGAGTCTGAATGACACCACTTCTCAGAGCCCTGGGCAGGAAGCTATGTTGTGTGGTAGAGGCGGCCCATAGGCTGGGGGCCCAGGGACCCAGGCAAGGCCCCTGCTACCCCTGCAACCTCGAGGAGGCTGGCTCTAGTTGGAGCCGGGCCAGGAGGTCAGCCTCCAGACTCCTCTTCCGAGGGCTCTGTCCTCTTTCAGAGCGGTCCAACACGCCACCCAGTACCGCCTCCTCAGCCCTCCCGTCGGGTCCTGACTCCCACAGAGGCTTTGACAGTGGCGACCTCCCCCAACCCAAAAGGCATGTCAGATCTTGACAGTTGACATCTTTGACCAGGGAGTCCTTTTTGGGGTGGAGGAAGGGAGGATAGTTAGTAATACTCTCAGGAAGCCGGGATTACGAGCCACCCACTGTGGCTTTTGCCTCTCTATAAATTAGACTGTCCCCTGCCCTTTTCCTTAGCCCCTTAGTCGCTTCCCCTTGCTCCCATTCATTCCCTCCTCCTAGAGAGATCACCCCCCCACCTTATTCCCCCTTCCTCTCGCTGTTTCTATCACTGTTCTTCCCCTTCCCAATAACTTGCATGGCCAGCGGTGTGGACGGTGGACTCAAGGCCCAAGGGTCCGGGGTCCTGGATCCTCCATGGGGGTGGGCAGTTGGCCCAAGGAGCTCACATGTACTGCTCTTGAGCTAATCCAGAAATCCTTGAAAACTTGGGTGTAGGATAAAAAAGAGCTCCTCGTTAAAATCTGCCCTGGTGGGAATTCCCGGTGGTGGGAATGGCGAGCTGGGTAGCATCATTTCAAGCTGGGAGAAGAGAGGTACGTTGGGGTGTTGAGAGCTTAGTAAGGTGCTCTTCAATCATCCCATCACAGCAGCTACCCACGTGTGGGGCCAGTCCTTCTTCTGCTTCCCAGGAGATTAGGGCCGCCTTCTCATCCCTCGTGGCCATATTGCTCAAATTTCCAAGATAATTATTCAGCCTCGTCTTGACAGTGACTCAGAAAGACCTGCTGAAGAGGACTGGATTGCCAGAGAGAAATATCACTACTGTCACCATCCTTATTAATGAACATTTAAGAACCTGTCACTCACAAAATACCATGAAAGTTCTGGGCTGTATGGAAAAAAAAATAGTTTGACATGATTATGCTCTGGAGACCCTTACCTTCCAGTCCTATAGGCTATAGTTTTCTTGAAATCTACAAAACGAGGGTGTGTTAAACCAAGTAATCCCACAGCCCCGTGTAACCCTAAATCTGACTCTGCTCAGTGGGCATCACTGAAACCTGGACCACAGCTGGCCGTGGCAAGTGGCCGTGTGCTTATTTATATGACCCATATCGCTGCCTCTCGCTCTTTCTCTCCTCTCTCTACAGCTCCCTCGGCGCCCTTTTCTCCTTGTCTTGATGTCATTAACTTGTAATCCCCTGCTTCTTCCCATCTTCATCACATCTGTCTCCTCCCCTTCTGCCCCTCCGTGCTCCTTCAGAGCCAGAGGCAGCGGGCTGCCCCCTCTCAGGGTTGCCAGGGTTGAACAATCCACAGGTACAATAGGAATTCTTTCTCAGCGTTGACTGGGGCAGGGCCTCTCAAGGGTGTTGGTCCGGACTGTAAGCCCTGCATACTGTGTCTCGGGAGGCTGAATCACATGATCACAAAAGGCAGTGGAGGTGGGAGGTTTATATAGAAGCTGGAATTCCTCTAGGTGAGCTAGACCCACTCTGCTCAGACCCAGGGATTCCCAGAATATGGGGCTTTCAAATTCTTAAACCAGGAAACTCTTGAGAAAACCAAGATTAATTGGTCTCACCTTGGGCTTTGGGTGGGGGGAAGCAGGGAGGGTAACCTGCAAGGTGAGGTTGGTATGTTATAATCCTTTCTGGGGTCCTGGCAGACAGAGTCACAGACTCCTGCCCACAGCAGAGAGCTGAGCAGGGATGGCAAAACAAAGATGCCCTGTGCCCGCTGTGGTTCCCAGTGCCAGAACCAGCACCCTGGTGTGGCTAGGAATGCAAGCTGGATTGTCTGCCTAGGAAGATGTCTTTCCCCCCTCTCTGGGCCTCAGCATCCTCACCTATAGAAGATCCCACCCAGCCCCGACATCCTAGAAGCCATCTTAAGATGTTTGCAAACCAAATTCCCAGTTCCTTCCACCATTATCCCAACTGTCGGTTGTTGGATGCTCTCACATGGAACCCTTAGAATGGAGCAGACCGCTGACTCACTGCACATCCCGGGACTTGGGACTTTACCACTCCTGGCTCAGTCTCCTCATAGGAAAGTGGGAGCAGACATAACCCGCTCACAGGGTCATTGGAAGGATTCAATGAGGTAATACAGGTACAAGAGCCCACTCATTACCTGGCACAAAGTAGGTGTGGAGGTGGTACGTGAAACTAAAACTGCTCCATGTGCCTAACTTGCTCAGGGCTCAGGGACTCTGTGGGAGAGGTGAGATGTGAGGTTTAGACATCGTCGACCAGAGTGGAATACTTTGGGATGGATGCTCCCAGCTCACCCAGCTCCTCCTGGGAGAGGAGGGGAGGGAATATCTCCCAGGGATGAAACCTCTTCACAGGCCTCCATCGGACACTCTCCTCACCTTTCAAACTGTGAATACTCAGGAACAAAAAGGGATGTCTCACAGTGGGCTGTGCTTGTGATGTTTTGAGGTTATAGCAATTGTGAAGCATGATTGTGCTGAAGGTTTTTAGAGGAAATTCTCCTTATCCTGATCCATAAATTGTGTAATCAGAAGAAATAAGACGCTCTCATTTTCCCCTTGGGAATTTAATTCATGCAGTTTTCTGGTTTAGCATTTCGCTCTCCCTGGCTGCATGTGAGCACAGGGGCATGGTGTGTGGCCGGGTGACGCTGCTAGAACGGCCAGGCTTGCCCAGCGTTTGCTGCTTACTGAGAGCTTTGTTATTTAAGTTCCTGGGTCGTCTCTTCCTCAGGAAAGTCAAGGCGTTGCTGACCACTTCAAGATGACAAGGCCCATGGGTGCTCAGTGAGTCACTCGACAAACATGCCCGATGCCTGCTGGTGTGAAGCTCCATACTCCATCCTGTGCTGGGTGGAAAGGAGCAAACCATTTTTACTGTCAAGGAGCTCACATTCCAGCCCTGGGTGGGTGGGGAGCTCCTCTTTTTTTAAAGATGAGGATCGCTTTCTGAAGCTCAAAGCATTGCATGGACCTCTGCCTGGCTCCACCTGGTTCCTGTGATTCAGTAACGTTTTTAATGTGTCTTTGGGTTGAATCTGTCACAATCCCATCTGCTCGCATTTGAAAACTGGCCAAATGTGTATGTGTGCAAAATAGTTTGCTCAACATAGTCATGGAGTAGGGGCTTCTTATGTGTCTGAAGACCCTCTGCCCTCATCTCCAACAGCCTGAGGGGCTTAATTAATGAATGTTCAGGATGGTGGGAAGGAAACTGGAGGCTCAGACTGTTGGAGAAGGTGAGGGCCTCCCTGACAAAGGAAGGGAGGAAGCCACGAGCTCCAAGGTTGGAGAGCATAGAGTGGCGGCCTCCGTTACAGACCACAGTGAATGTTAGGGCGAAGACAAAAAGGAAGGGACGGAACCTCCTGGGGGCTATAAGTAATCCAGCTTTTGTCAGCATTTGTCCATTGTCCATTTCAGGAAGCCTTCGTCACTACCCTTCTTTCTGATGAGCTTTGCATCAAGAGACACGTTGTTCCTTTTACAATTTTAATAACCGAAGCTTTGTAAATTGCCTACAGACATTTCCGAGGGGTCCTGCTCTCCTCCCTGGGTGGACAGTCCTTTCGCTTGTGGAGGCCAGAGCAGGGTCATGCTCCCGTCCCTGCCTCGCCCAGTCCCGCCCCCCCCTCCTCACGCCGCGGCTGCTGGGTCAGCACCTTGCAGGCACCTGGGGTTGGACTGGGGACACGCTTCCCTCCATTCCTGGCAGCCCTCTTGCCCCGTGGGTTATGGGGATTCCTGACACCCAGAGCTCATCCCGCAGCACCCACTGTGGTCTCTCTACCCCTATCCTGACCCCCCACTCTCAGCACCTCACATCCAAGTGGCTTCTCCCTCCTCTCCCCCGGGTTGATCAGAGTCACACCCAGTTTCCAGCTGCATCTCTACATAGTCAGATCTGGGAGAGAGGGAGGGCAAGCGCCTAACCTCAGGAGGAGGTGGTGCCTGGGCCAGGTCCGAAAGGATGAGCTGAGTTAGCCCACTAAAGGTCGGTAGGTGGGGGGTGCCGAGGAAGTTGACAGGCAGCAAGGCTTCAGCAGCAGGGACAAGGTGGTGGAAGCCAGGCAGGCTGGCTCTGGTTGTTGGAGGTAGGCAGGAGGCAAGGTAGGCAGGGCCCACATGGTGGATCCTGGCACTGGGAGCTGGTGGCGAGAATCGATTCACTTCTGAATAAGCCACAGCAGGAATGGAGAGGAGAGCACAGGTGATGAAGATGGTGCAGGGAGAGCACGTGATGTTGGGAGCAGGGGATCGAGAGAGAGAGACTGAGACACGGTCCCAGCCCAGATCTGGATCAGAATGGCTAGCGGTGGCGGCAGGCAGAGGACGGACTCCCGGGTTCCTGCTCAGTCAGCTCCTGACTCTTCGCTCTTCCAATGACTGCAGCCTATTTGTTTGTTTCTTCCCCCTTGTGCTTCCCCCGCTGGCATGAACTCCCCAGAAAAGCTAAAAATGCATCTCATCTGACCCAAATCAGAGGGTGGGTGAGCCGGGGCTTTATTACACACTGGTTAAAACGGGGCTTGTGGGAGAGGATGGGCTCCGTTATAATTGTATCTTTGGTCACCTCCACCCACCCAGCCAAGAAACTGGTGGGGCTGCCTCTGTTTAGACACCGTTTTACAAAAGGGCTCCCCTCCTCCCTTCAGCTCTTTTGGGTTAGTCTTGAAAAAGCCCACTGGCCTGGGAAAGAGATGGGAGGAGGGAAGGAGCGGAGGAAGGGCCGTGTCCTCCCACCCGGCTTCTGTAGGGAGAAGAACCTGAGCGGGTTTGGAGATGTGTCTCTGGAGTCTGGGGCAGCAGCTCCAGAGAGACTGGGGGTGGGAGTGGGGCTTCTTAAAAGCAATAGCAGCAACTCCCTTGGCAGTATTCCTCTTTATGATTCTCGAACTTCTAAATGAGGCGTACCATCTATTTAGAATTGAGCATCAGAAGTGGGGGCTGTTACTCCAGCTTTGAAAGGAATATTTTTGGAAAGGGTGTGGAGCCAGCATTCAGTGGCATTAGTAAGAAGTAACAGCCCTTTCCAGGTCCCCCTCCCACTCAGTCCCTCTGGGAGACCCCTGGGGTGAATCATGACCGTGACTCACCGTGAAACACTCAGGCATGTTCACGCGTGCTCCCACGTGGATGCTCCAGTGTGACCGTGAGCTGTGGATCTCAGGCTGTGGGTTTGCAGGTATTCTGTGCAAGCTGAGTTGTTTGCATGCTTATAAGGCTGCTAGTCAAGCAGGAAAAATCGTGTATTCGTGTCCTGTGGCCTTTCAGTTACATACTCACCTCCTCTTCGCAAATAGGAAGTCAGAAAATGATTGTTGGTCTCACCCTTTGTTCTCAGACCTCACTCGGCAGATGGGAGATATGGGGGAATTATAAACCACATATGTTTCTTATTTCTTGAGGGAGCAAGATTATATAAGATTAAACAACACTGTGTGTGTGCGTGCGCGTTCTCAATCACTCCGTAGTGTCCAACTCTTGGCACCCTTATGGACTGTAGCCCCCCAGGTTCCTCTGTCCATGGGATTTCCCAGGCAAGAATACTGGAGTGGGTTGCCATTTCTTTTCCCAGGTGATCTTGCTAACCTAGCGATCGACCCCTGTCTCCGGCAGGTGGGTTCTTTACCACTGAGCCACCTGGGAAGCCCAAATAAGATTATATGTGAAAAGCAGCAAAGACAATAAATGGGCAAGGGCCAGGGATAAGGTCCCAACTCCTGAGGGGTGGGGGGTGGTGAGAGGAATGTACATTAGTCAGCTGTTGCTGTGTAACAAAAATGCTCCCAAACTTCAGCAGCTTAAAACAAAACTAAACACTTATTCTCATGATTTTATAGTCAGAAATTCAAAAGCAGCTTAACTGGGGAGATCTGACTCGGGTTTCCCAGGAAGACACTGACTGACTGGGATCATGTTAACTTTGATTGGGATTGAACTACCTGCTTCCAAGATGCTCACTTAGCCATCAACAACTTGGAGCTGGTTGTTGGTGAGGTCTCAGTTCCTCCTCAGTTAGACCCCTCCATAGGCTGCTTCTGTATCTCCCAACATCAGCAGGAGCACCCAGAGAAAGCAGGGCAAAAGTGGCAATGTCTCTCATCACTTAGTTTTGGAAATCTCACATCATCACTTCCCTGGCCACACCAACCAACCCTGATACAATGTGGGAGGGAATTCACAAGGTTTGAATACCAGAAAGTGAGATTCTTTGGGGGCCATCCTGACATATAATGAAATAAGTGGAAATGGGAGCAGGAGAGCAAGAGAGAGAGAGAGAGAGAGAGAGGGAGACGTGGTCCCAGCCCAGGTCTGGACCAGGACCAGGAGAGCTTTAGGTTTGCCTTAGGTGACAGACGAAGGGTATTAGGCAAGAAGTGAGACTCAACCATAGTCTTGAAGAGACTGTTGGCAAGAGACATGGACCCGGAGGTGTGGCAGCTTAAAGCAGCAGGCACAAGGCTGGAATGAGCATGGTGTGTTTGGAGGGCAATGCACAAGCCAGCTTTAAAGAGAGATTCCATGTCAGAGAGCACTGGGAAATGAAGTCAAGACCAGACGATGGAGGCCTAGGATGGGCAGACTGGAATGGCGGGATCTCTTAAATAAAGGGAGTCATCAAGAGTTCTGCAGTGCAGAAATGACCAGATCCGGGTCGGGAGGCTCAGCCTCTTCCTGTCTGAGTGCCTTGAATGAGTCCCTTTAATCCTCTAGACCTCAATAGTCACACCTGTAAAATGGGAATGATGAATGAGTTAATAACTGTGTAATAGGTGTTGACTGGAAAGCAGTCAGGTTTTGATTTTCATGAGGATCATCATTTGCAACCAGACCGTCCCAAGGTTCTTAAAGCTCAGAAGCTGCCAAAACAACCTCGTGGCTCCTCCCTGTGTTCTCCGTTGCTATATGATAAATGTTGGACTAACCAGCGTTGACCTCCTGAGGCTGAAACCGTGGGCTCTTCTACTGTTAGAAAATCCACCCCTCTGTATAGCCTGTCTTTCTAGCCACAGGAACTATGCTGTGTCATAGGCAGATTCTAGTCAGACCGTAGGCCACTCCTCATATCCTACAATTGTATCCTACAGGACTCGATGGCAGCCAAAGCCTGTTCTCATTCAGTTCTTATCTGATCCTCACAACCACCTATGGGGTGGATGGCCCAGTGTCATTAACTCCATTTTACAGACAGAAAAACAGATCAATTGAAAGGCCCCAGAACAAATCAGTAGTGATCAGACATTACAAAAAATCCCAAAGAGTTTGGGGGTTTTGTGAAAGAAGGGAGAGCATTTAATCGTTCCACATTTTTAGTAGTAATGGCTTTAATATTCAAATACCACCCAAGAGTACATATAGGAAAATAAATTGCCTTCTACCCCTCACTGGCAGCTCTCCAACACCATCTCAGAAAGAACTAGTACCCAGTTTTTAATGTGTCTTTCTAAAGATAGCCCATGCATCTACCAAAAAATATGTATCTGTGGTCATCTTTTTCTTTCCAAACATGGTAACAAATCACACTCTATGTTGCAGTTGAATCTTAGAGCTATTCTCCATGCATCCACATACAGATATGTCTCATTCTTTTTAATGGTTGCATAGAACTCCATGGTGTATCCAGCTAGCGCTCCACTGATGAACACTGATGCTTCCAGTCTTTGGCTATAGGATCAATACTGCAGGGATTAGCTTTGTACCTATTTTAGTTACATGTGATAATGAAACCAATGTTTATAAGAGAAATTTCTTGATCATCAGAGTTAAAATCTCTCTGTAATCTTTATATCTTTAATCCTGAGTGATGCTGAACATTTTTCACATATTTAAAAGCTACTAGTATTTCTTTTTCTGTGATCTCCTTTTTTTTTTTTTTAGCTAAAACAGTTTTTGCAATTTTCCAGCAAGGTATAGGTCTTTTCCTGATTTAATATAAGCTTTTGCTATAAAGGAGATTAGCCCTCATCATATGTTTTGCAAATATTTTTCCCAGCTTATTTATTTCTTACTTAGAAGAGCACTTCCCTTTGAGATGATGAAACAGTTTTCTGATTTTTTTTCATGATTCTTTTTAAAAATTCTAAAATTGTTGCTGTACCCATCATTTACTTTGGTATAAGGAGTGGGGAAGGGGTCTGAATTTTGTTTCATTTGTTTCCTACATGATTGGCCAGTTGTCCCCATCCTATTTATTGAAAAATCCATCTTAAAATAAAATAGAAATCCCACTTTTACTATTTGCTAAGTTCACATGTATATAAATTTGTGTGAGTCTGTTTATGGGCATCTTCTTGATCTGTCTCTCTGTTCATGATCCAGTATCAAATATTCTATTTTTATGACTTTATAATGTGTTTTCATATCTGGTAAGGCTGGTCCCCTTGCTCCCATTAGTCATCTGTTTTAGAAATCTCTTGGCTATTAAGTGCCTATTTTTCCATGCGAACTTTAGAGTTAGCTTATCTAATTTCAATAGAAATTCTGCTTGATATTTTTATTGGGACCATATTGCATTGATTGAACTATTTAGGGGGGAACTGGCATGTTTACAGTATTACAGCTCCCTATCCGAACGCAGCTATACTTTCTATGTAAAGAGGGCTTCAGTCATGTTTTAAAACTCTCTTTGTATTGACCTTGCACATTTCTTATGAGCTTATTCTTAGGTATTATATCTATTTTCTTTGCCAAGTAAATGGGATCCTCTATGTTTTTGAGCTTGTCCATTGTTTGTATAGGAAAGTATCCAGTAATATCCTCTGCAAATAATGATGTTTTTCACCAACTCTTTTCTAACTCTTTAACCTTGTATTTCTTCAACATTTTTGATCTTGAAACTTCAAAGAGGGACCAGACTTCCGAGATATGAAGAAATTGCTGAGCCCGTTCTGGAACTTTTTTTGGCTTTTTTGGGCTGGGGACTGAGGGGTGGGGGATTCTTGTCCCTTGAGAACATTTTAACTGTAATTTATAGTAGTCTGGGGACCAAAACTCTCAGCGCAAATGGATGATGAACGGTGGTGGTCGCGAGATGGGGGATGGGATAGTTAACTTTGTAAGGTGCAGACAGTCAAACACCCTCCCCAGAGGGTGTGAAAGCGTCCTGCCCTTGGTGCCGGCTGGGGCTTGTGGACGTGTGGGACACACTTGTGGCTGAGCCACTGTGGCGGAGGAAAGGACAGCTCTCGTCTCCTGAAATGTGCCCTGGAGAAACCGACACAAGGGTGGCTGGACTCCAGGGACTGTGCTCAAAAGCGGGTGTTTGCTGTACACGTTCAAGGAGTCCCTCCATCACAGCTGCCTGGTGCTGGGGTTCTGCCCAGACCTCCACCTACTGGCTCTCATATCCCCAGTTGTAGGACCCAGCTCACACCGGGTTCCCTCTTGGTTCGTATTTCTCCTTAATATTTTGCTGTGGTTTATTCTTGTTTGTGTGCGTGTGCGTGTGTGTGTGTGCGTGTGTGTGTGTGTTAGTCACTCAGTTGTGTCCGACTCTTTGCAATCCCATGGACTGTACCCTGCCAGGTTCCTCTGTCCATGGAATTCTCCAGGTAAGAATACTGAAGGCGGGTGCCATTCCCTTCTCCAGAGGATCTTCCCAACCCAGGGATTGAACCGGCGCCTCCTGCCTCTCCTGCATCGGCAGGTGGATTCTTTACTGTCTGAGCCACCAGGGAAGACTGTGGGTTATTCTTACTGGTCAGGAAAGCCAGAAGCCCCTAAAAATTAGATGCAAGGTCTTGTTCAGAGCCCTGCACAGCATGAAGCCCCAGTCAAGATGTGGCGAGTGGTCAGTGTTTGTGAATTGATTCCCATTCCGTGAGTAAACCACTTGTGACAGAAGAGTTTCCACTCACATCCTAATTGCCCTTTCTTTGGGGACGGCTCCTGGAACCCAACAGCCGTCAGTTGTGCAGTGGGCAAGGGAGAAAATTACAGCCGAGGAGGGACTGGGCTCAAGTGTAAATAAGAAAAGGAAATGCTTGGACTTTCTCAGTGCAATAAAAGTCCTATATAATAATATTATATGGAACTGTGCAATTACGCCTGAAAATTGCAAGCTTCCAGTTTGTCCTCCCAGCCAAATGCCAGGCGGTTCTCGTGGCGGATGGCGTCTGCTTGGAAGAAAAGTGCAAGTTTTGAGGCAAATCTGAGGTTTCACTTCCTTTGGGAAATACAGGCAGGGGTGGGGTTGGGAGGCCATCCGGCTGGGCCGCTCATCCGGGTCTTATCTCCAAACTGAGGTGGACGGGGCACAGAGGTCGAGGTGGCTGTTAAGAGCTGAGGTGTAACTAGGACATCTTACACCTGGACGAAGCCTGGGAGAGTGATCCTGCCCTCCTCTGCCCCCGGCCCCCTTCCCCCGGGGCCTCTCCCCCCCCGGTCCCCCCCCCCCCGGGGGGGCTGGAGCAGGCAGAGGGGCGGGGGTGTGGCTC
>SJYV01010468.1:1593985-1660533 GCA_006410875.1 Neotragus pygmaeus | reverse complement strand
GGCAATCTTGATTCCAGCTTGTGCTTCTTCCAGCCCAGCATTTCTCATGATGTACTCTGCATAGAAGTTAAATAAGCAGGGTGACAATATACAGCTTTGACGTACTCCTTTTCCTATTTGGGGCCAGTCTGTTGTTCCATGTCCAGTTCTAACTGTTGCTTCCTGACCTGCATATAGGTTTCTCAAGAGGCAGGTCAGGTGGTCTGGTATTCCCATCTCTCTCAGAATTTTCCACAGTTTATTGTGATCCACACAGTCAAAAGCTTTGGCATAGTCAAGAAAGCAGAAACAGATGTTTTTCTGAAACTCTCTTGCTTTTCCCATGATTCAGTGGATGTTGGCCATTTGATCTCTGGTTCCTCTGCCTTTTCCAAAACCAGCTTGAATGTCAGGAAGTTCACAGTTCACATATTGCTGAAGCCTGCCTGTCTTGGAGAATTTTGAGCATTACTTTACTAGCGTGTGAGATGAGTGCAATTGTGTGGTAGTTTGAGCATTCTTTGGCATTGCCTTTCTTTGGGATTGGAATGAAAACAGATTTTGTTAGAAGATATTATTTAACTGCCATTGCCAGAAAGCATCCTGATAAATATCACAGGTCTATAATGTCTATGAATAGTGAATAGTGCCTCTGGATAGCCTGTTGTATCATCTGTTATCTCCCTGGATTATCTATTATGTTATCTATTGGTGTATAACAAATTACTCTAAAATTGAGCAACTGAAAACAAGAATAAACATTTACTATCGCCCAGTTTCTGTGAGTCAGGAATTCAGAAGCAGGTTTGCTAAGTGGTTCTGAGTCAGTCTCTTTCATGAGGTTGCGGTCAGGATGCCAGGGGGCTGCTGTCATCTGAAGGTTTGACTGGGGCTCAATGACCCAGTCTCCTAGTGGTCACTCACACAGCTCAGCCCCTCGCCATGTGGACCTTCCGTAGAACTGTCCTGATGACATGGCAGCTAGCATCCGCTGGAGCGAGTGATCCAAGAGAGAGCCAGGCAGACACAGCAGTGTCCTCTATGATTTCGCCAGCATTTGGTGTTGTCACTTCTTGTTGCTTTAGCCACTGTGATGGGTGTGTGGTGCTACCTTGTTCCTCGTTGGTGGATCTTGCTCCACCCTTTTCATAGCTGTTATATCCCTGTAAGCTCTTTCAGAGCAGGGCCCTGCTTTGTCTGCTCTCTGTGCGTTCCCATACCCCAGGGCAGTACCGCGCTCAGGAAGAAACACAATGACTATTTAGGCAATGAACACATGGCTGCAGGACCTCTGGTCCTTTTTAAAAACAGGAGGAAAACAGCACGGCCTTTGCTCTAGGAAATGGCTTGAACACCTGCCCAGGTGGGATTGCTCAGGGAAGGCTAAGGCCCTCCATCACCCATAAAGAAGCAGGGAGGAGGGGGCGGAGCACCCAGCACCCTGACACCCCACTGGGTCCCTGGTGCCTCCAAGTCACTCGGGGCCCACATTGTGGGCCTGATACTTCTCCCTTGTCTCTTTCTGCTGCTTCTGCCTTCTCAGGGCAGAAACATACAGAAGATAGGTGTGTGGGAATTCCCAGAGCTTTTGCCACTGGGCTGTGGGGCTTCCAGGCTTTGTTTTCCTTTTTCTTTTCTCCCCACTGTAACTGCACCCAGGAAAGGGCCAGGCCTTGGCTAGGATTTATCTATGGGCCATGACCAAGCTTTGCCCAGAGTAGCAGGGCCCTCCATGCCCTGGCATTAAAAATTAGGGTGGCTTGTTGTCCAAATTGACTCTGTTCTGCTCCCTGAAGGGAGGGGGTGCCTGCTGTCCTCTGCTCGGACCCCTCCTCTGACCCCCCTCCCTCCTAGCAGCCATCACTGGGCACAATGTGTTTAATGTATAGACAATCCTGAAGTATCTTAGAAGAGGCTTCTCCCCACAGGGATATGTTTCCCTGAGAGTAACAGAATACTGACATGATAAATTATCTAACAATGCACTTGAATTTAACACTGAATATAACTTGAATTTAACACTGAATAGAAATATTCATCAAATGGCTCAAGATATACGTATGGAGGAGGTCACTGTTTTTTAAAAAACTAAGAATGGCAAGTGAAGGGAAACTTCATCAACTAAGATGAAGCCAGAAGTTAAGGTCAGAAGGCAAAACACCTGCCATAAGGCCCCCCACTCCCTTGCAAAAAAGGGATCACAAAATTGATTTAAGGTTTCTAACTGTGTCCGTCCGTTTGCTAGGGCTGTGATAACAAAGCACCACGGAGCAGGGCTTAAAGAGCAAGACTGATTTTTGCACAGTTCTAGAGGCTGGATCTAGTCCAAGATCAAGGTGTCGCAGGGTCCATTTCCTTTGAGGCCTCTCTCTTCAGCTTGCTGTCTCCACCTCCCTCCACCGCCCCCTCCTCCCCATGTTCTCACATGGTCTCCCCTCTGGGGGTCACACTGGATAAAATCCCACTCATAGGACCCCGTTTTAACCTTAATTACCTCTTTAAAGATCCTACGTCCATACACTCTGACATCCTGGAGCCTGAGACTTCAATATGATGGAGCTGGACTAGGGAACAACTCAGCTACCATTAGCAGTCCCGCTGTTAGTACAGCCACATCAGTAGCCCAAAGCAGCAAAATGGGAGTCTGTGACAGGAGGCAGAGGATCTGTGAAATAAACAAAAGCATTCTCCCAGCGGGAGCCTTGAGTCATGAGAGAGGACCCCCCACTTTGGCCCCTGACCGGGGGACGCGGCGGGAGCCAGGAGTGGCCCCCATTCCCTCAGCACACAGAGCAGCAGAGCCTTACGTGGCCGGCCAGCCTTGCGTTCGAGACTTGCACATTCCCAAGGTGGAATTTGGTGAAATCGTGCCCAAGAGGAGATTCCACAGCCTTCGCTAAAAGGCAGGCGCCAGCTGCCTGATAAGGCGCCCAGCTTCCAGGGCCTTCGGGGTCCTGGGAAGAGCCCAGTAGTACCCTGAGAAGGGGCCCTTGGGAGTGGGGCTCTGAGTGACAGGTGAGAGTGGGGAAAGCTGAGGGAGAGGGGGCAGCTCCCTAGCAGAGGAGGAGGGAGGGGAGCCCCAAGGAAAGGCAGGGGTGGGATAGGAGAGCACCGCCGAGGCCCACCAGCCTGGCCTCCCTGGGCCAGGATGCCGTAGCCGGCATCCCCTCCAGGGCCCAGGTCGTCTAACTCAATCTCTTCCTGTGTGTGTCCCCGCAGGGCTCCGGCTGAGAACATGGCCAATGGCATTGACGAGCTGATCGGCATTCCCTTCCCCAACCACAGCAGCGAGGTCCTCTGCAGCCTGAACGAGCAGCGGCATGACGGGCTGCTGTGCGACGTGCTCCTGGTGGTGCAGGAGCAGGAATACCGCACCCACCGCTCGGTCCTGGCCGCCTGCAGCAAGTACTTCAAGAAGCTCTTCACGGCCGGCACCTTAGCCAGCCAGCCCTACGTCTACGAGATTGACTTCGTCCAGCCCGAGGCGCTGGCCGCCATCCTGGAGTTCGCTTACACCTCCACGCTCACCATCACCGCCTCCAACGTCAAGCACATCCTCAACGCCGCCAGGATGCTGGAGATCCAGTGCATCGTGAACGTGTGCCTGGAGATCATGGAGCCCGGGGGGGACAAGGAGGATGACGACGACGACGAGGAGGACGATGACGAGGACGAAGAGGAGGAGGAGGAGGAGGAAGAGGAGGACGACGACGATGACACGGAGGATTTTGCTGATCAAGAAAACTTGCCTGACCCCCAGGACCTCAGTTGCCACCAAAGCCCTTCCAAGTCGGAGCACCTCTCGGAGGAGGCGTATGCGGGCACACCCAGGGACTTCCCCGACTCCTTCCAGGCCGGCAGCCCGGGCCGCCTGGGCGTGATCCGGGACTTCTCCATCGAATCTCTGCTGAGGGAGAACCTGTACCCCAAAGCCAGCCTCCCCGACAGGAGACCCTCCTTATCTCCATTCGCCCCGGACTTCTTTCCGCACCTCTGGCCAGGGGACTTCGGTGCCTTTGCCCAGCTGCCTGAGCAGCCCATGGACAATGGGCCCCTGGACCTGGTCATCAAGAACCGCAAGATCAAGGAGGAGGAGAAGGAGGAGCTACCCCCACCCCCACCGCCGCCTTTCCCCAACGATTTCTTCAAGGACATGTTCCCGGACCTTCCCGGGGGGCCGCTGGGCCCCATCAAGGCGGAGAATGACTACGGTGCCTATCTCAACTTCCTGAGCGCCACCCACCTGGGCGGCCTCTTCCCGCCCTGGCCGCTGGTGGAGGAGCGCAAGCTGAAGCCCAAGGCCTCTCAGCAGTGCCCCATCTGCCACAAAGTCATCATGGGGGCGGGGAAGCTGCCGCGGCACATGAGGACCCACACCGGGGAGAAGCCATACATGTGCAACANGGGTCAGGGGGCCACCGGATGGAAAGGGGGCCACCGGGATGGAAAAGGGCTCAGGTCAGGGGAGCTCCACCGGGGTCCTAGCTGCACAGCATGCTCAATGTCATAGGTGCTGGGCATTACCAGGCGCAGTGATTTTCAAATATTTTCTCATATTACCCTACTAGGTAGAAGGCCAAGATATGAAATAGATCCGAGCAGAGCTGTCTGGTTAAGGCGAAAGTAGGAAAGCTCCCACTGCAGACCCAAAGAAGCCAGTTTGAAGCTCCCCAATGGCGTGCAGCAGCACCCCTCCCCCTTTTTTTTTGGAGCACAGTCAGCATACCAAGGCTTGTCCTGAGTAGGTTCCTCAGCTACCCCACCAACACATCCTGGAAGTCAGGGAGGGCCATGGCCTTTGTCCACAGATGGGTGATCCATCTCCTAGTAGCTAATCAGCCACACCTAAGCCCGGTTGGGAAATGGCAGAGCTAGGACTTGAACCTCAGTGAGACCCCCGGATGCCCTTTCAGTCCTACTTGGGGTCAGACCTACAGGATGTGCCTCCTTGTGTGATGTCCCCCTTGACTGTCCATGTTAGGAAGAGGGTTAACTTTATGCTGTTATGAAAGTGGAAATTTGAAATCAGTACATGATAAACCTTTCATCTTCCCTGGACTGTGTTCCATTCAGCACTCAAGTATTATATACTTTCTCTGCCCAGCAAATTTCGTGATCAAAACTGACTGGTGGGATCCTTTGGGGTCCGATTTGTCCAGCGCTAGGTTTCAGTGGGCCTCTTTGGGGGAGATAAGGTCTGTTGGTATCAACGGTGGTCACTGATGTGAGGCTGACCCTCACAGCCATGTCCACGGTGGGAAGGTCCTGGTGAGTGCCCTGCCTCAGGGCTTGCTCATTTCAGTGTGTCTGTCTGATGTGGGCAGAGCCTGGTGGGATCTGCCCTGGGACGGCAACCTCCTAGTCCAGGTCTCGTCCCCACACTGCCACTGTCCCCACCAAGGAGCCGCCTTGAGAAATGCACACTCGCTCCGGGGGCGCTGCTGTCACCCCGAGCAGCTCAGCTTTGGAAATTGCTGGGAGCTCACTCTTTTGCTTTTCCTCCGTGGACCCAAAGCTTCAGTTTTGAGGACAGAGTACTGTGTTTTGAATCAGGTAGATTATCAAATCAGGGGCAATGCTTTGAGGGGAAAAACAAAATGAGTCCTGCCAAGTCTCGAGACTCGCTCTCTCTGGTGGCTTGAAAACTCGATTTGAGGTTGCCGGCAAGGGTCAGTTGTGGATGACAGTTGTGGAAACAGCTCTGCAGGCTCTTCCAGGGACTGCCTCAAAGGACAACTGATTGTTTCCAAGGTGGCCTTGGGTCCCCTTGCAGCTGCTGCTGTGGAGGAAACTCCAGCACACTCTCCCAGCTGCTCCAGGCTGACAGTAACTGGAGAATTTCCAGGTGTAGAAGGGCAGGGCCCCCCCATACCTGGGGTGTGTCCCCTTCCAGCCAGCAGTGCTGACCTCAAGTGCTCACTTCTCTCATTGCTACAGAGCAGCTAGACCCAAAGTCCCTAAGATTCACCCCCTCTCAGGTACTCCTCACTAACGGCCCTGCCCCTCTGATGTCACCCCCACCCACCTCCCACCCTGCATTCGCCTTAGATCCACAGAATACCTGAAAGGCTTCACAAAAGCACAGTGATAACAGAAGGAAGACAAGCCAGAGCCCAGTCCAAATTCAAGTGCCGTTCATGCATCTGGAGCCAGGGCCTAGCAGGCTGTGCCTCCAAGCCCAGCCCCTTGGGAATGACTTTAAGACGTGGACAGTCTTCACAGGCCGGATCCAGAAAAGCCAGCCCCTGAGTCCTGCCATCCAGGCTCCACCTCCTTTGCTTGTCCCCTGAGCAGATGGTGGACACTGGGGACACCCCTCCCCACAGGGGAGACCCAGGACTGTGACTTCAGTGGGAGGTGCTGCATCGCAGGGTAACGCACAGGATCCTGCCCCTGCCCCCACCACCCCTCAAGTCCCCATCTGCCTTCCCTCTCCCACTTTCCTCTGGATCTTTCCCACAGTCCGCTTTCCATGAGGGCCATGTGGGGCTGAGTCTCCGCCTTCCCTAGGGAAAGTTTTTAACTTGGTCAGTCAAGACAGTCGGACTTCTCACCCCCTTGACACCAGAACATCCTCTGCGTGGGCCTCCTGGCCTAGCTAGCCTCCACGCTGTGTTACACAGGAGGGTCGCATTCCAGATCCTCCCTCCCAACACACTCCTGCTGATCACTGAGGGTGGCCTCTGTGCCCGCTGGCGGGCTCACCACCCCTCCAGGCCAGAGTTGCCCTCCAGCCCAGGGCCCTGGCCTCCGTTCGGGTTAATCCTGCTCAGACATCTGGGTCCCCAGGCCTGCTTCCAGCTGAAGCAGCTCCATGCCCACCTCTATCCGCAACTCCCCTCACTCTTTTCCCACCGGACACTGGCCCTCCTGAGAAAGACCAGAAAAGTTCTGGGACTCCCCCCCACCAGCACCTCCTTAGAGCAGAGATCCTGGGAGTCGGGGGAGCCTGGGGACTCTTATTTCTCACCGTGGGCTGTGGCTGGACATGATGGACACCCCCTGACACCCCTCCCCATCACATTCCTCGGAATCACTGGTTCCTTGCTTCCCTCCTGCCTCCTCCCCAGAGCTGCCCTGTCGGATTCCTTTCAAACATCAGAGAGCCTCAACCCTGGCTGTCCAGGTCGGGGTCATCCCTGGCTGTCCAGGATTGCCTGTGATTCTCACTATAGCCGAGTCCCCTCGCAGCGTTTCCGTGGGGATCTCCTTTGCAGCTGACTCCTTACAGCCACCAGCTGTATCCCCACCCTCCTTCCCCAGCTGGAGACTCTTCAGCTCCACTTACAGCCGCAGCTGCTGTCTCTTTGACTCAGAATTCCCAGTTTCCCTTGCAAGGCAAAGCTACTCGCTGGACTGGAGCCCGAGAGGCAGAGGGACCTGGGGCCTGCTGCCCTCCTGTCCTTCTCTTGGACACCATTTCCCTTTCTGGGGCTGAGTCTTCGCCTAATTACAGCTGAGCTTCTGCCCTCTGGCAGGTCTCCTTTCTTCTATTCTTGATGCTCACCCACTTTCCCTCCCTCCTGGGAGTTACGTCTCCCTGCAAGGTGGCCTTTTGGCTCAGACTCTGAGTTTCGGCCTCCAGTGCCCACTCCCAGCATGTTCACGCCCCATGGGAACATCATCCCTCATGACTTCAGCAGCACAGCGTGGCAGAGGGACCTTGGGTGGGGGCCTTCCAACAGAACCTCTTCTGCCCCTAAGGTCCCACTTGCTGCTCTCATTCTATGGGTGTCCGAGAAGGGCCTGAGCCCTCCCACCAGCATGTTGTCTATTCCTTGGCATCAGGAACCTCACCTCTGGGTTCCTGATTTTAGCCAGGCCCATGGTTGTCCCAGCACTGGTTTTCCCAGCTCTGAGACAACCCTGGTGCCCCAGAAAAGGCCCCAGTGGCTTCAAATAGACTGTGTATCTCTGGCCCCATGCTGGCCCCTCCTAGCTCTGCCCATCCTAAGGTCACCTGAGCTCCGAGCCGTATGTCTGTGCCTGAGTCTGTGTGTCCACTCCCCTAGCCTGGTCCAAGGTCACCATTTTCTTTCTGAGGCTGGCCGGGGCCTGTGCTGGCTGCAGAGACAGATCCTGATGAAACTGGTCCCATGGCTCTCACTTGGGAGAGAGAAGAACTCCAGGACTTAGGGCAGAGGCAGTCTGGATCAAGATGCCCCTGATCCTCCTCATCTGAAAGTCTGGAAGCCCAGACCATAGGTCGAGACTCCAGGGGCCACCAGAGGTGCCCTAGGATGGGCCTTGAGGAGTGGGGAGCACGTGGGCCAGGGAAGATGGGAAGGTATTTGTCCTCTCTGCATGTCCTCTAGGATGCTGCTGTGCTTAGAAGGGCTTTTCCCTGCCCACCCACATCGCAGAGCCCTCCTGCTCCTTGTGGCCCCAGCCCCAGTCATCACTGCCAACTGGGCCTGGCTCCGGGGCTGTGAAGGCTTCGGAAGACTCTTGGTTCCTCCTGTCCTGCCATATGGGTCCTTGAGTGCAGGCAGCCTGTCTGGGGAGCCCCTAGAGAGCATCACTGGGCAGGGTCTCCTCCCAGACCCCGGGCATCCTGTCTGCAGCCTGGCTCTCCCAGATGCCTGGAACCACAACTGTGAAGTCAAGAAACTGCAACACTTGAGAAGAGACCAGTCTCCATGACAACAGAGGTCCCACAGAGGCCCTGGAAAAGGATGGGCAACCTCTGCCCCGGGGAGTCAGTCTGTGATGCCCCGCGATTCCCCCAGTCTCCACTAAATCCCCTGTGGACACCCCATAAAGCCTGCGACTTTACCCTCCAACCCCAACGCCCAGTGCAAGCCAGCTGCTGATTGCTCTGTAGCCCAACAGCTGCTGGCTCTCAAGGCAAGGCCAGGAGCCTGGCTGTTGCTGCCTTTTTTTTTTCTTTTCCTGTATTTTCTTTTTAGTTCTCCCACCCCTGGCAGCTCTGGGGACCTTATTAAGATAATGTAATGTCATTAGCAGTGGCAGCAGGAAGAGAATTTTTCTCCGACCATCAGGTTACCAAGAAGTCTGGATAGGTGGTGCTGGGAAAGCGTTCTCCTCCCTGGGAGCCTCCAGGACCCATGACCTCTTCCTTTCACTCAGGGGAATGAGACCACAAGTTCTGGCTCATCTTTCTCGACGAGGAGCTCTTGGAGCCGGAAGGGGGAATGCCTACTGTGGCTTGTGTGGATGTGACTTGGGCTGGCTCCCTGGTGCAGGGTGAAGGGACGAGATGGCAGACCAGGGCACAGGGCAAGAGAGGAGTGTGTGAGATTTGGACTGGGGAGCTCTGAGAAGCAGCCCCACACTGGCAGGCCACAGCCATGGCCACCCACTATGCACTCAGTGGTCGGCACTGGGTGGAACTCCAGAGCGTCTGGTGGGCTCTTATCCGAGCAGGTTCTGGTACCATCTGGGCCACGTGCTGAATGAAGAGGAAGAGAGCAGGGTCTGGTGGGCAGGGAGCACAGAGCCCAGGGTCTCCCGGGGGCTACAACCCCTTGGACAGGGCACGGTGATGAGGAACTCCAGCTTCAGGGCCTGGATCTGCCTCTGACTAGCTGTGTGACTTTGACCAAGCCTCCTGCCCTCTCTGGGCTCAGTTCCCCCACGTAACACAAAGGGGTTGAAGCAAGTGCTCCCTGAGTTCACACCCAGGTTTATGACCCCATTTATCACCCAAGATCAGAAAAGCCCTGGACCTATTATGGCACTTCTCTTTGCCTCCACTTCCTCCCAAGAATGATGGAAACTCAGACTTCATGGGCTTTAGTGAGATAAGGTATAATCACCTGCACAGTTATGCCTCCACTGGAGCTCCTGATTAGTTCTGGCGAGACTGTCCCTGAGCCTGGGTCCCTTTTTTGCATCTGCTGGGGGCCAGTGCTCCTTGCCCACGAATCTGCTGCTTCCTGCATCATCTCGCTGTCTAGGTGCCTAACAAGACAGGTCCCCGGGAGCCAGGGCAGGACGGTGGCTCTGCAGGCATGAGGAGCAGCTAAGGAAACAGCACACGTGTGGCCCTGCCCTGGGAAAAACATGCCTGGAAAACAAACACAGCAAGGACAGCCTCTGGACAAGTGTCCCCATCTGCCAGGAGCGCCTGTGTGGCTGAGTGAGAGCCACAGAATGCAGACGGGGAGACAGGGGCCCCAGAGCTCAGGACTTGCTGGGCAGGCAATGCTCATACGTAAGTGGCCTTTAGAGGGCAGGAGAAGGCGATACAGACACGTGGTTCTCTGTGGCTCCCTCCTTGCTCCTCGAGTGACCTGCCCTGGGCTGCAGTGTTCAGGTGATTTGGAAGGTCAGGGCAAAGAATGAGACCTGGGTAGACAGGGGAAGGTACTATGAAAGACTGCACTTAAGTTTGACCTTGAAGAATCCCAGGGATTAGGAGTGGTAGACATTTCGGGCAGGGCAGTTTGCAAGGGTGAAGGCAGAGCTGAAGGACGAGGGTGCAGGGAAGAGGAGGGCGGGAATGAGGGGCTCACGGCTGGGAAGGAAGAAGCACATCTATGCTTGGACATCTGGTGGGAACCTGAGGATGGAGCGTGGTGTGTCCAAAGATACGCCCAGAATGGGGAGGAGCCAGAGCTGACCAGCATCCATCCCATAATATGGCAGGCTCTGAGCCAGGGGCACTGGCAGTCCAGCTCCTGCTGGCAGGGATGCAAAGATGCAAAGCTGGCCAGAGCAGAGCCCACTAGGGGAGCAGCGCGTCTGAGTGGTATGTGGTGCAATACTGTGAGGAGGGACAGGGGACTGGCAAAGGAGAGAGGGTGAGTCTTTTTCCCAGCTTTATTGACGTATACTTGACATATAACACTGTATGTATTTAAGGTGTACAACAGTGATGATTTAATATGCATATATATTGTGAAATGACTACCCACAGTCATGTTAGTTAACACACCCACCACCTGACTTAGTTACCTTTTTTTGTGCTGAAAACATCTAAAATCTATCCTCTTAGTAACTTTCAATTACACAACACAGTGTCGTTCGCTATAGTCACCAAGGGCCCCCAGATCTTATTCCTTTGTAACTGGAAGGGGTGAGCTTGTAAGGAGACTCCAAAGCTATTTTAAGGGGTGAGTTAGCACAGAGGCCATTTGACAGGGTTGGGGGGCTTGAAAGATCTTAAGGGGAACCACCGGACTCCTAGCTCTGAGGGAAAGTGACTAACAGTTGCGCTGCTGAGAGTCAGGCTGGAACATTCCAGCTTCACTCATGATGCCTCTGCCCGCAGATCAAGAGGAGAAGAGTCATGATATATGAAGCCAGCCAGCCAGAGATTGAGTATGAGTCCATTATCCAGATGCAAACACTCTCAGAACACTAAAGGTCTTCCCTAGTGGCTCAGGTGGTAAAGAATCTGCCTGCAATGCAGGAGACCCAGGTTTGATCCCTGGGTCAGGATGATCCCCTGGAGAAGGGAATGGCACCCCATTCTAGTGTTCTTTTCTGGAGAATCCCATGGACAGAGGAGCCTGATGGGCTACAATCCATGGAGATCACAAGGAGTCAGATACAACTGAGCAACTAACAGACACATTGAGCCTCCCATTTTAGAGGTCAGGAAACTGAGGCCCAGGGCAGCTAAGGACCTGGTCTGGTTCTTGGAGTGTGCCGAGCCGGGGCCCAGCTCTGCCAACACACTTGCCCATCACATCCATGTGGAAAGGCCATTACTGACATAAGGAGGCTGGGCCACCTTAGAAAGCCATTCCCTCCCTGGAAATGAGCCGGGTTGGATCAGTGTTTTCAAGGTCCTGGGAAGCATACTGCTAGCGATGCAGGTTATTCAGCCCCTGATTCAGACATGCTCCTGGTAAACTAAATGATCGCTGATTTTTTCCAGGACTAACTTAAGAGCTTTGTCCACTCCCCTCCCCACTGCTCGCAGGAAAAGTCTCTCCTGGGGACAGTGGCTCCTGCCCAGGCTGAGCTGCTCCCACAGCTTGGCCCAGCCTTCTGGCCCCGGAGACAGAAGGCTGGCTGCCAATGCCCTGGTGTGACTGTCTGGGCTGCACTTTTTGAGGCAGCCCCTTGGAGAAGGCAATGGCACCCCACTCCAGTACTCTTGCCTGGAAAATCCCATGGATGGAGGAGCCTGGTAGGCTGCAGTCCATGGGGTCGCTAAGAGTTGGACACGACTGAGCGACTTCCCTTTCACTTTTCACTTTCATACATTGGAGAAGGAAATGGCAACCCACTCCAGTGTTCTTGCCTGGAGAATCCCAGGGATGGGGGAGCCTGGTGGGCTTCCATCTATGGGGTCGCACAGAGTCAGACACGACTGAAGCGACTTAGCAGCAGCAGCAGCAAAAGGCCTCAGGCTGGGAACACTCCTTAGGAAATCCTCCAAAGAGCCTGCAAACAAACCCTGCCCAGTTAGGCCTCCAGGCCCCTCTGCCCCTCACTGCCTGGTACCTTTGGGAAAGCTCTTTGACTTCTCTGAGCCCCCAGCTCTTCTGGGATCCAAGTGAGGAAATTGATACCGGTGTATTGAATTAAGCTCACGCAAACCCAGATTCCTGGTCAGTAGGAACTCACGCCTGGCCCTAGGTTCAACTCTCCGCAGAGAGGTTAAGTAACTTGCCTAAAGGTCATCCAGCAAGTGGAAGATCTGCAGCCGGAAGGGGTTCCCACACCCCTAATAGGGGCCCCCGTCCTGCACTACACCTTGCTTGTGAATAATGACCTTCCAGGGTCATTGAGATGGTATATTCACAGGCCCCAAGCAGGCACTCAATGAGACAAAGTTATAGTCACCTTCTCAGCACTTCTCACACACTTGGGCCAATCGCTACTGAGGTGTGATTTATTTTAGATGCCGTAATGAAAAGCTCAGAAGAGCACTGCATATTTAAAGGAGACCCTTGACATTTGAAGATTTACTGCTTGCATTGTCCACTATTTGAGGGTGACCCTCAGGGTCTTTACTATTAAGTATATATATAATAGTAACTTTTTTTAATCGACCTTATAAGGCTGCAGTGAGGACTAAATGAGAGGATGTATTTAGAGCCCCACTGGTGACTCTCCGCCAGGCCCTGAAGCTCCAGGATGGAGTCTCTCAGCCAGTGAGTGAGCCTGGCCGAGCACCGAGCATCAGCGTCTCATCAGAGCCTGCACGAGTGTGTGGGGTGCCAAGTCACAGTCGCCAGCACTGTACAGCATCACTCCAGGGGTACAGACAGCACTTTGCACCCCGCTCTTACTTGTTCACACAGGCCACAGTGCAGGACTGAGGACAGAGGCCTGGGTTCTTCTGGTCCCAGCTCGGTCATTATCCTGGTGACCTTAGGGACTTCACCTCCCTGGGCCACTGTTTGCCCCCCAGCCAAGTGAAGGATTAATCTAGGCATGTGGTTCTCAGACCAGCAGCAGCAGCAGCAGCAGTGGCATCTGAAAGCTTGTTCAAAATGCAAATTCTCTGCTCTCTCCCCACAGACCTCCTGACTCAGCCTGTCTGGGAGGGGAGCCCAGCCCTCCGTGTTTCATCAAACCCTGATAATGGCTCATTACCTTTGAGGCCCACTGGCCTAGACGCTAAGTCCCCTTCCTGCTCCAAAATCCAATCACCTGGATGAAATGTGGATTACAGAGACCCTAAGAGCAGGATGCTGGTGGGGGAGGACGCATGAGATGTCACAGCAGGATACTCATTGTGCAGTTGAGGGGCAGCTGGTGGGTTGTGGGCAGGGCAGGGACCCGGGGGTGGGGGGTTCTGGTGTGTGGAAAATACCAACCCTCCCTTCCTCCTCCCTGCCCGCCCTCCTCTCCACCCTCACCTCCCAGGTGCCCACCCACCTTCTAGAGACGGATCCATTCTCCTGATCCTTCTCCCCTGCTCCCCGCCACATGCTCATAAAAGTCCATTTCTCTCCTGCTCCGCCCCTGGGGAGCTAGTCAGAAAAAAACAAGAGCCAGCGAGACCTCTAGTGGCTGGGGGGACACCAGGCAGCCAGGGCCCGCTCCCGCTGGCGTCCTGGGCTGCTGCTGAGTGTGGTTTAAATCTGGCCATTTTAGGGCGGGTGCCTGGGCTCCACATCTGCTCCAACCTCAACCCCGAGCCAAAAATGACAGGCAGACGCTCCACCCAAGCCACACCTGCAGGGAGGAGGTGGGAGATGACACAGCTTCCTGGCCTGAGGGGCCTGGTCAAGGAAGCCTAGAAGGCCGCAGAGAGTTCTCATGGCTCCACAGACTCCACCTTGGCCAGCCTGAAAGGCTCCTTTGGCTGGTTTAGGCGGCATTCAGTCTTTATAAAAACAGCCTTGAGATGTCAGTCCTCCTTTCAAGACCACCAGGAGGTGTGTGGAATCCAGCTCAACACAAACCCAAATTTCTGTGCATCATCTCTGCACACCGGGAACTGATGTCTCATGCGAGGTTCAACTCTTGCGCAGAGAGGTTGTTACTCACCTAAGGTCATTCAGTTAGCGGTGGGTCTGCAGCTGGAGTAGGGGCTCCCACACACTCTATGGGAGGCGTTCCGCCACATCATAGCTTACCTCTGAATAATACCACTTAAACCCTGCAAAGCTTTGTCCTAGCTTAGGCTGCATTCTTGTTGCACCTGGCTCTTTTGTAAACCCTGGAATTGTCTGAAGACAAAGAGGAGAGCCCAGGGCTGGAGCTAAGCACAGGAGACTTGAACAACATGTGCCTGCTATCTGGAA
This sequence comes from Neotragus pygmaeus, assembly GCA_006410875.1. Lineage (NCBI taxonomy): Eukaryota > Metazoa > Chordata > Mammalia > Artiodactyla > Bovidae > Neotragus > Neotragus pygmaeus. Next base: position 1,645,879 of record SJYV01010468.1, on the reverse strand, counting down.
CTCTCAGATTAGTGCTGAGGATAGGCAGGTCTCAACAGCCCAGAGGCTGAGATGGGACCAGGTGAACCCAGAGGGAAGACCCCGTTGCCTGGAGAGAGGGGAGCTGACAGTGCAATCCAGTATCAGAAGTGGCTGCCCGCTTAGAGGACAATAAAAGATTGCTGACTTTTGGGGGGCCTATGGCCCCAGAAAGTCTATTTTCCATTGTGTGAGACGGGCCCTGATGTACTGGGTGCTTCATTCACTCTGATCTTATTCCTAAAATGTGTTCTGGAGTGACAGAGGCCTTTCAGAACCCAGATCCCACTCTACTTTCTAATCCAGGGGAGGAGCCACACCTGTTTTGAGTGATGCAGCAGTTGAAGGCGGGCTTCCCAGTTGGAGCTAGTGGTAAAGCACCCACCTGCCAATGCAGGAGATGTAAGAGATAAGGGTTTGATCCCTAGGTGAGGAAGAGTCCCTGGAGTAGGAAATGGCAACCCACTCCAATATTCTTGCCTAGAGAATCCCTTGGACAGAGGAACCTGGCAGGCTACAGTCTACAGGGTCACAAAGAGTCAGACACGACTGAAATGACTTAGCGCACACGCAGGCGTGCACACACACACACACAGTTCAGTTCAGTTCAGTCGCTCAGTCGTGTCCAACTCTGCGACCCCATGAATCACAGCACGCCAGGCCTCCCTGTTCATCACCAACTCCCGGAGTTCACTCAGACACACGTCCATCGAGCCATTTCATCCTGTCGTCCCCTTTTCTTCCTGCCCCCAATCCCTCCCAGCATCAGAGTCTTTTCCAATGAGTCAGCTCTTCGAATGAGGTGGCCAAAGTACTGGAGTTTCAGCTTTAGCATCATTCCTTCCAAAGAACACCCAGGACTGATCTCCTTCAGAGTGGACTGGTTGGATCTCCTTGCAGTCCAAGGGACTCTCAAGAGTCTTCACCAACACCACAGTTCAAAAGATCAATTCTTCAGCACTCAGCTTTCTTCNATGAGTCAACTCTTCGCATGAGGTGGCCAAAGTACTGGAGCTTCAGCTTCAGCATCATTCCCTCCAAAGAGCACAGCCACAAATACTTTTTTTTAATTTTAAATAAAAATGTAGTATGCGAGAAAGGCATAAGGGCTAAGAATTAAAATAAAGTCAGGAAAGGAGTTAAGGAATGACAGTAAAGGACAGAAAGAGCAATAAATAAGAAACAGCATCACTGGTAAACTTACCTCCAACCAGAGGTGGCCTTATGCAGGAAGCATCTTCAACATGACTGAGCCTAACAATCACGGAAAAGCTAATGTGGCTGGACCCAAGTGGGTGAGGAGAGCCTAGGAGGAAATGGAGTCAGAGAAAACATGAGGCCAGATAGGACTGGGCTTTGCAGCCAAAATCTGGCTCTGTCTGGCTGAAACTTGAGATGGAAATCCATGGAGGCTACTGAACCAGAGAGGGGGAATACTCTTATTTCTTGCTAACTGAAATCATCTTTAACCAGTTATTACTACTAACCCTTGGATTTTATCTTAAAATAATAATTTTTAAAAGCCTTATTCTAAAAACAGGATTGTTTCACAACTCATTCTTTATTCTTTTATGAACTCATTGGAGAGAGAGAAATTAGCTTTTAGTTTGTCTCAGAAAATATATTATGGAAGTACAAATTCTACATACTGATTATCAAACAGAATTAACTGCTTTGGGAAAGAAAATAGCTCAGACTTACTGTATACACACTTCTCTTAGGCAGAAAGGTAAATGGATGAGATGGTCCATAAACACTGATAGAAAACCTATTAGCTGAATCACATTAGATTAGCCAAGTAGTGTTATTGAGGGCATCTGAAAAACCTCAAATGCTAACGTCAGTGTATTATGCATTAAATAGAGGTGAGATACAATGCCTAGAAGGACAAATAGAAATACTCTCATTATTTAAAATAAATGTATCCGCACTTGTAAGCAACTACCGATTCACTTGATCATACAGGAGGAACACTTCTTATCTGTCAGAAGACAGTTACTAAAGCAAAAATGCTGGCAGATATTTGATGGTTTGATATCCAAGTTTCTGGCTGAAAAGACCTCCATTTGAGTCTGCCATTGTGCCCAGAATTAGATATTCCTTTGGGCTAAGTCATTATCTTGCTAAAAGGCCTTTACAAAGGCTAACAGCTTATTTTAGCACAATAACTTCCCAGGCCTTGGGATGCACACTAGCTAGCTGAAACCTTGGCAAGCAGAGCCCTAAAGGGAGAGTAATGTAAGTGGGCATTAGCCCCCAAACAGTACTTTTTCATTTTTTTATTAATAGTATTTACTGAGCTCTTACTATGTGCCAGCTTCTAATCTTAGAACGGCCCAGAGGTAATTATTATTATTATTATTAAAGAAGTTGAATAAATTTCCCAAGGTTCATAGTTAGAAGTGACTCTAGAATTCAAATCTAGCATTAGACACAGCACTTAGCACACAGTAGGGGTTTAGTAAACAATCCCCAAATGAATGAATGAATGAAATGCAGATCTGTCTGAGTCCAAAACTCAGATTATTTATTCAGGGCTTTACCATTTTTAATACTTTAAAGTATTCTGTAATGACCCTGGGGTAGAAACAGTTCTACAGCACTATTCTCCTCAATAAAAGCACTTCTTGCAGGATACTCCCACTTCCCCCAGCTTATTCTATATGATCCCAAGACAACCTGGAGAAAATCTGGAACATGAAGAATACACAAGGCAGAGTGTTGCTTGTGGGGAGCAGGAAGGGGAAGGAAGAGGGGTCACTAAGTTGTACAAGGGCTTTGCAAATAAAGGGCTAGGAGGACACATGAAGACAGAGGGATGCTGTGGTAGTTAAAGGGCAGGCTCCAGAGTCATTCAGGCTCGGGCTGAAGGCCAGCCCCATGTCCTAATAGCTGTACGACTTAACCCTTCTGCACCTCCATTTCTGCTTCTGGACAATGGAGAAAATTGTACCTACCTTACTAGGTAAGGTAATAGCTACTGCTGCTGCTGCTAAGTCACTTCAGTCGTGTCCAACGCTGTGTGACCCCATAGATGGCAGCTCATGAGGCTCCCCCGCCCCTGGGATTCTCCAGGCAAGAACACTGGAGTAGGTTGCCATTTCCTTCTCCAATGGGTGAAAGTGAAGATGCTCAGTCATATCCGACTCTTAACAACCCCATGGACTGCAGCCCACGAGGCTCCTCCGTCCATGGGATTTTGCAGGCAAGAGTACTGGAGTGGGTTCCATTGGCTTCTCCGTAGTATTAGGTGTTACTCATTACAATGAGATTATGTGAGAAACTGTAAAGCACAGTGCCTGGCATGTACTTAGTATTCAATAAAAGTTAGCTATCTTCATTATTAAAGAGTAACACGATGGCTCCCATCAACAAAGGTCACAGTTGAACTTACGGTCCTTATTGGAGCCATAAACCACCATAGTTGCCACCCTTGTTGTTGTTCATTCAATAAGTTGCGTCCATCACTTTGTGACCCCATGGACTGCAGCACACCAGGCTCCTGTGTCCTTCACTATCTCCCAGAGTTTGAATTCACTGAGTTTCATGTTCATTGATGCTATCTAACCATCTCATCCTCTGTTGCCCTCTTCTCCTTTTGCTTTCAATCTTTGCCAGCATCAGGGTCTTTTTCAATGAGTTAGCACTTAGCATCAAGTGGCCAAAACACTAGAGCTTCAGCTTCAGTATGAGTCCTTTCAAGGAATATTCAGGGTTGATTTTCTTTAGGATTGACTGGTTTGATCTCCTTGCAGTCCAAGGGACTCTCAAGNGGGTCTTTTTCAATGAGTTAGCACTTAGCATCAAGTGGCCAAAACACTAGAGCTTCAGCTTCAGTATGAGTCCTTTCAAGGAATATTCAGGGTTGATTTTCTTTAGGATTGACTGGTTTGATCTCCTTGCAGTCCAAGGGACTCTCAAGAGTCTTCTTCAGCACCATAATTCAAAAACATAAATTCTTTGGCATTTGGCCTTCTTTATGGTCCAACTCTAACATCCATATATAACTAATGAAAAACCACATCTTTGACTACCTGGACATTGGCAACAAAGTGATATCTCTGCTTTTTAATACAGTCATGGTTTGTCATAGCTTTTCTTCAAGGAGCAAATGTCTTTTAATTTCATGGCTGTTGTCACTATGCAGTCATTTGTTAGTCCAAGGGAAAAAAAAAAAATCTGTCATTGGTTTCACTTTTCCCCCATCTATTTGCCATAAAGTGATGGGACCAGATGCCACGATCTTAGTTTTTGGAATATTGACTTTCAAGCTAGATTTTACACTCTTCTCCCTTCTCCTTCACCCTCACCAAGAGNAAAAAAAAAATCTGTCATTGGTTTCACTTTTCCCCCATCTATTTGCCATAAAGTGATGGGACCAGATGCCACGATCTTAGTTTTTGGAATATTGACTTTCAAGCTAGATTTTACACTCTTCTCCCTTCTCCTTCACCCTCACCAAGAGGCTTTTTAGTTCCTCTCTACCTTCCCCTGGCACACTAAGCGCGGGCGGCTGCGACCTGGCGCACTAAGCGCGGCCGAGAGGAGTTACCCCATGGCTGAGGTCAGGGACAGTGGCAGAGAGTGCCAGGCTACAATGGTGCAGGAACGGCCGAGAGGAACTACCCAAGTCCGAGGTCAGTGGCGGCCAGGAGGAGACACCCCACATGCAAGGTCAGGGGCGACGGCTGGGAGGAGCCACCCTGTGCTGGAGGCCAGGGGCAGCGCACCAGGCCAGGGGCGGTGGCGGGGAGGAGCAAGCCGAGGAGCGGTGGCTGCGCTGGCGCAGGAGGGCCTAGAGGAGCCATCCCACGTTGAAGGTCAGGAAAGGCAGCAGTAAGATGGTAGGTGTTGCAAGAGGGCATCAGAGGGCAGACACACTGAAACCATACTCACAGAAAACTANGCAAAAGTTAATGCGTGTCTGGACCCTGTGTGTCACACCTGCCTGTGTTGATAGTGATGCTCTGATCAGCTGTGTGATAACAGGTCCTGTGCTGACAAACCTGTATTGTTGGTTTTGGGTGTTTGTCGTCTAAGTTTCTTACTTAAAAAAAAATTAGATATTGTTAGTGATCCAACTTTCAACTCTTCCTCAAGCAGCCTTCTGGACAGTTTCCCTTCTTGAGTTTGTTGACCCAAGAACATCAAAAGCAAACAACAAACAAATCTATCATTTACAGTGATTTACTTGTGAAATTTCGACTTTTCCGCACAACCAACCAAAACGTGGAGAACAAATGGATTGCTAAAGCTGATACGTAATGGCAACTCTTGGCCTTCAGCTCTGATTTGAGATATTCTCTCTTTTTTATTTTTTGCTGTGGACCATTTTTAAAGTCTTTATTGAATTTGTTGCAATTTTGTTTCTGTTTTATGTTTTAGTGTTTTGACTGCAAGGTATGTGGGATCTTAGCTCCCCACTCAGGAACTGAACCCGCAACCCCTATATTGAAAGGTGAAGTCTTAACCACTAGACTTCCAGGGAAGTTCTGAGATATTTCTATTTATAAAAATTGCCTCCTTCTGTCACTAGTTAGCAGTGTACGTTTGCACTTACAAATAGCTATTATTAGATACTGCCTTTTTCTATTTAATATAGTGAAGATTCGTGTGAAATCTAATTTTAAAGAGTTCTTGCTGCTGAAAGAAAAATTCTGAATGGAATTTTTCTGCTCATAGGCATATTCCAAGGGATAGTGAGTGAATTCCTATTCGTGAGATGAAAAAACATTGTCTCCTCAAAGTCTGGTTGGCTATTACCTGTCACCTAGATTCATTCCCAATCACCCTAGCTCTTTTACTTCGCTTTAACATCACTGGCCAATAATCTACTGGTGTAGTTGGGGAGGAAAATAAATGTGGTATATCAAAAATTAAAAGGACATTATTAAAGATAGATTGTTTAGTTGATGAACACTGTCTGGAGGTCAGATCACTGCCTGTTTCCATTGTAGCAAGTTAAATTGGAAGACTCTGAGAGAGCTCTAGGGATGCAAAACAAAGCGAGTAAGACATGTACCTTGCTGCTTAGAGATGCTCCTTCATCCTCTACCTTTTATCCTAAAGCAGGCATTATTCTGAACATTTTTATTCAGAAGCCACTTATCCTGCTTGTTTACCTTGAAGCCTATGTCTTAAAAAAAAAAAATTAAAAGATGAAGGCTAGTAGTTTAGAGCACCCTCCTCATTCCCCACATCGCCCAGAACCTACACCTACATTCCTCAAGATGCAAAAACTGCACACAGAGAGGCACAACTGTTATCTTTTTTTTTGCATTTAAGCTGCAGGGAAGGAGGGAATATACATAAGTTCTTTCAAAACGGAAGAATGAGTTCAGCGCAAATATGGCTAATGACTTTCAGATGCATATTGTCTGTTCAGCATCAGTTAGTCAAGGGATTTCTTTCTGACCATGAAGAAATCATACAGAACAATCTCACATGGTCTCAGGTGTAGCCTCAGGTGTCTGGATCCAAGGCCAGTCTGGACAATTTGGAGACATGGAAAGAGACATACTCACTGGAGTGGATGAAGACAGCACACTGGAAGGGAGCCAGACCCAGGGTGTAGTTGGCACTTGGGGGCTCAACTGGATTTCCATATATGGAGATCACTTACCCTCCAATTTGTTGTCAACAGTTTATTTCAAAGCCAGTGATTCGGAACTTGAAATTTAGTCATGCTATAAATGATGCCCAGACTCTTTTTGCTTGTGCTTCATATTATCATTGCCCTGCACAGAGCAATCCCAAATAAAACTGGAAATAATGTTTGTGGTACAGAGAACACCATTCCTCTGAGCAGTCAGTTTTCTCTCTATTCTCTGGGTAAGAAAATTGGGTAGGGGTTCCCTGGTGGCTTAGATGGTAAAGAATCTGCCTGCAATGCAGCAGACCTGGGTTCGATCCCTGGGTCAGGAAGATCCCATTGAGAAAGTAGAATGACAACCCACTTCTATATTCTTGCCTGAAGAATCCCATGGACAGAGGAGCCTGGTGGCTACAGTCCACAGGGTCACAGAATCTGACATGACCGAATTACTAACACAAAGCAGTAAAAGAAACGAAATAAAACTGGAAGGAGTATGTGGACAATGCTCCTATGGTTCTTAACTACTAACGCAAAGCATAACCTAATTGGAATTAGAAAATCCAGATTCTGCCACACACTTGAGGGACTCTGACAAGCTGGTTAACCTCTCCCTTTGGCTATGATGTGATGTCAAGACTGTCCCTGTGCAGATCCGTAAGGCTGGTGAGAAGTGGGGAGCACTGCTGACCCTTTTCATCCGAAATGTGTAACTGTAAGNGAGTGACACAGATATCAGGAGTGAAGTTGGAGTCAAAACCAGGAATCCTGGCTCGAAGTCATTTCCATACTGTCACCAGAACAGTATTATTTTTAGGCCCAGGAACATTATTATTTTTAGTTCTACTACAGGATGATGACAGATTTTACCAGCTTTGCCTGATTTGGTCACAAATTTATTTTTGAGGGCCTTTCATTTAGCTTTCTCCATCCTGCATTTTCTTACTCAGTTAATCCAGATTTTTGACTACAGCTCTGCACTAGAAGTTGCATGTGAGCCCGAGGTGGTATTATAGCATGGGAGTCTGAAGGCGTGGGCCTCAGGAAGTTTGACCTTGAGTAAAAGGCTTTTTCATTTTCTCATCTGAAAATGAGAATAGTGATACCTCCTAGGATAGCAGGTAGAGTGCTGAGATTATACCTGGCCCTTACTTCCTGACTGGTAGGCCTGTTACAGTCATTGTTAAACTGGATAGGACGCGGTCCCCGCCCTCTCATGGATAGGTGACTTACTGAGTGCTACAATAGAGAGACAGTGGGAAATAGAGGAGCAAACACGTGACTTGGGATTAGGAGGGCTGAGTTCTGGTCCCAGTCCCTTACTAGCTGTGTGATCTTGTGCCAGTCACTTGACTTAACTGAGCTGTAATTTGAAGCAGGTCCTTGATGGCTCAGTGGGTGAAGAATCCACCTGCAATGCAGGAGACAGAGGAGGCACGGGTTCAATCCCTGAGTCAGGAATCAATGCCGGAAGAGGAAATGGCAGCCCACTCCAGTATTCTTGCCTGAAAAATCTCATGAACAGAGGAGTGTGGCAGACTGCAGTCGTGGAGTTGCAAAGAGCTGGACATGACTGAGTGACTAAGCATACCACATGCAGGCTTAGTTTACATTGTGTGTGTGTGTGTGTAGCAAGGGACATGTGACAACACTGTGTCCACTGTCTGCCATTCCCAGGGCAGGGCAGAGAAGTTGAATAAGGTACCCTTTCAGTCGTCTGCAAGGTTGTGGTCAACACAGGAAACAGACATGCAAACCAGGCTGGGGCAGCAGGTGGAGCAGTGCTGGGAGAGTGTGTGTCGGGGACATGGAGGAGGTGTCCTGGCAGCAGTGTGATGGTGAGCTCATCAGGGCTGCAGAGCCGTGGTCCTGCAGACATGCAGACATGTTTGGCCCCCCAGAGGGAAGTGAGATATTGAGGGCATTGAGGCTCTACAGAGCCACAGTCCTCCACGTTCTCTCTTAATCTCAGCAGCTTGCTCACCCCCAGGGCTTTTGAATTTGCCGTCCTCGAAGGTTGTGCAGACTCTTCCACAGCGGCCTCCTCTTGCACGCCTCTCTGTCTGGCTCATCTGTGAACCTCTTCCAGGCAGCACCCCCAGGGAACCCTGTGAATCTCCTCCCAGGCTCCTATCCCACCTTTGCAACTCACTTCCTGCCTGGGCCCCAGGGCCCCTGGGGGCTGAGAGCTGGCCAGACTGGTCTCTTTTCCCTGGCTTCCCCTGTGATTCCTGAGCCCCTGTCTTTCTGTGGTGTCCATAGCTGGGACACACTTGTTTGCTCAATGTGTGCTCTGTACTTCCAAATTCTTCCCTTGCGCTCATGTTTCCATTTAAAGCCTTTGTGAGCGGGTCTGAGTGTCTCCTGCCAGCGCCATTCCTTCGTGTTTCCTGGAACCCCATTTCTCATCCTGCTGGGAAGCCAGCCTTGAGCAGGACTTGAGCACAGCCTCTCTGCAGCCTCTTCTCTTTCTCCAAAATCATGACTTCTGGCTGAAGAGGGGACCAGCTCCTCTTGGCCCTGCTTGCCTCATCTTCCTTGTTCCATCCCGTGAGGCTTTCTTCCTTTTTATCCTTGTCTACTTAACCTCCTGCCTTGGGTCGGCTGGACAGAATGGCATCTTTTCCTTTGCCCGGCATCTATGTCTTACTCAGAAGTAACTTGTGAAGCCACACAGAGTGTTCATTGGGTCTGCTTTTAGGAAGAAGTCAGAATTGCCTCTGGCAATGCCTGAAACAATAAGAATGTGTTGATTTGATTCCCAACTAATTTTATTTCTAGGTGCAAAGACACACACAGCACAGCCGTGTTAGCAATGAAGGAGAATCGTGTTGTGAGTGGCACTGAGTGGGAGACTCTCACCTGCCAGTTCTCTCCCCGCTCTGCCTGTTCTTCGTGATCGTCCCCTCTGTTTTAGAGCAGGCATCTCCCCTCCTGTTTCCCAGCTGCCTCTGCCTTCTTGCTTATTGTCTGTCTTGGCCTGTGGGTAAAATCCTTTCCTGGGCACACCTCCACCCTGCCATCCATCCGACCCTACCTCAGTTCTGGAAGTGTCTCTGGCCAACCCCTGTTAGTCATATTCTATAGCTGAAGCTACCACGAGTATGTTACTAAGCACTCTTGCACGCCTGTGACTTTTCATGTCCTTTCTTCTTGGTCCTGGGCTCTTTGTTTCTATTTGGTGAACACCTGCTCATCCCTCAAAAGGTAGCACAGATGTCTCCATCTCTCGAACNCCAGCTGCCTCTGCCTTCTTGCTTATTGTCTGTCTTGGCCTGTGGGTCAAATCCTTTCCTGGGCACACCTCCACCCTGCCATCCATCCGACCTTACCTCAGTTCTGGAAGTGTCTCTGGCCAACCCCTGTTAGTCACATTCTATAGCTGAAGCTACCACGAGTGTGTTACTAAGCACTCTTGCATGCCTGTGACTTTTCATGTCCTTTCTTCTTGGTCCTGGGCCCTTTGTTTCTATTTGGTGAACACCTGCTCATCCCTCAAAAGGTAGCACAGATGTCTCCATCTCTCGAACCTCTTCTCAATCTCTTAGGAAGAACTGTGAAAGAATGAAAACCAGATTTTCTAAGTATTGCTCTAAGAGCAGCACATGCTCATAATAACGTATTTCAAATATATAGAACCAAATAAAGGAGGAAATGAGACTCACTCATAAATCCACAGTTTAAATACAAATGCTGTTTGTTTCTAATATTCTTGAATAGTTCTTTTCATTACTTTTTGTTGCATTTTGCTGACTTGACATCTTATGGTATGTACAGTTTTGTATATTACCATTTCACCAAACAGTGGAGTACTAGCACCTTCTCATGGCACTGGGAATTCTTTATACACATAATTTGTGATGACTTATGATGGATATTATTCCATCATAAGAATATACCATAATTTTTAGCCTTTTCTTGGGTAGCTGACATTTGAATGTCCAATTTTTCATCATTGTAAATAGCACTGTGATGAACATCCTCTTTACTAAANCCCCCCCCCCCCTCCCCACCCTTCCTCCTCTCCTGGGACCTCACCGCCGGCACTTCCTGTCTGTGCGGTTTCCAGAAACGGGCACAACTGGGTTTCCCCTTGCACCTTCCCCTCTGAGAGCCGGCGGAGGGAGGGCTTCTGAAGGGAAAGTGAGAGGGGAGGCCTCCTCTGTCAACTGCCTTCATCGGAAGAGTCTGTCCCGCAGCCCGCAGAGGTCCCGCAGGAGGGGAACGCGGCCCGCACGCAGAGGCTCCGAGGCCCCCCGAGCCCAGCGACAGGTTCTAGAACCAAGGATGTGCGTATCCGAGGCCCCACCTCCCAGTCCCGCCGGGACCCTCCCCTCTGTCCAAACCCTGACCGGAGGAGCCACGGGGCGGACGCGACTCACAGGCTCCCTCTTCCGGCCTCTGCAGCCCCTGCTCCCAATCAAGGTGGAAAGACCGGCCCCAGCAAAGCGAAGTCAGTCCGGCTGATCCCGAGTGAGGGTCTGGAAATCAGACCGGTGGGCAGATACCACCCTGCCCCAGCCTCACAGCCGCCCCTCTCGCCTTCCCGTCCCTGCTTTGGGCACCAGAGGCGAAGGGAGTGGGGGCGGGAGGCAAGCAAACCGCTTCTTTCCTCCCTTCAGGTTTGAAGCACTGAGGATGGAGACAAACACGCATTTCCAGCAATTGATGGGGAGAGAATTCCCTGGGGGAGGCCCTGCTCATTCTCCCTCCTCACCACACCCTGGGCGGGGATGGCTGTGACCTTGAGGGGCAGCGCCGCAGGGCCCAACCAAAAACCATGTGCCCAGAAATAGCCTAATAAATTAAGACATCTCAAATCTGGACGATTCTGGAAAACCTCAGAACTGATCACTTTATCTGCACCAAACACATGCGCGCGCGCGCGCGCGCGCACACACACACACACACACACACACACACACTGTCTCACACACTCACACACACATACAAACACAGAGAGTTATCAGACTAATGATACACAGGCTGATGTCATTCTTCCTTGTAACAACAGGAGACCCAGCAGTGCACCAATGAGACCCGGCAAAGGTTTCCCACGAGCCTTCTTGCTGGAGTATTTGTAATGCACACTCTCATTTCCATCCTTTTGGATCCTCTATTTCACGGCGAACTCTGACCCTGACAACTAGAGCAAAAGAATAAACAAATCGGTTTCTGGAATAAGGAAGGAAGACAGAGTGAATCAGATTCCGTTCCCGTGTTCCTCTAAAAATGAATAAATTAAGGGCAAACCCTCTGAGTAACAATAGTCTTTATGCCCCTGGGAGACATTTACCTCCATTGGTCAGCTGGCTCGTAGCCTATTGGGCACACATCATTATCCCTATTTGTATCAATCGTGGTTTAGTCAAACACCAGACCCCACCCCAGATAGCTTAAGTAGAAAAGGCTTATATTAAAGAAAATTAAGTCCTTAATAGAATCTCCATAAAGGCCAAAGAGTCGGGCTTGCGGGGCTGCCAAGCTCAGTTGCACAGGTTGCATACTGTACAACATGTCTTTTGAGCTTCTCCGTTCACACCCTAGAGAGGGTTGTATAATTAATTGTTGTACCATGTAGTAGATTTATACATCATAGCAATTTCCCAGTAGATGGCAGTAAAGTGTCCGGATGTGGTGCCCTTGTCTAATTTGCACAAAGTCCATGGCCTGCAAGCCAGGAACCCAGAACCACCCTTACCTATACTGTGGCCAACTGCTCCATCAGAGATTTGATCACTGCTGCTGCTGCTCATGGTGCTGCGCTGATGACAAGCCCAGGCCCCACAGCTCTTCTAACCTACACCAGGCTGAGGACACTGGGACCTGTGGCCCACTCTTTACCACCATTCTCCCCAGAAAATGGATGCTACACTTTTGGACGTCCTCCTGATGCGTCCAATGGGAGGACGCAGGCCCCACGCCTCAGCCTCGCTGCAGGCTGACCCGGAAGTAAGCTTCTGGCTTCTACCTGAGAAGGAAGGATTCACGATGCGAATTCTCCCAACAGAAGAACAATTCCAGGAACGCCGGGTGGCCTCAGAACCTCGCGAGTCCATGCAGTATCTTGCAGAGGAAGGGCCTAAAGCTCCAAGCGGCAAAACCGTGAGAGTAAGGCTACTGAGTGAGCCCTGGGAGAGTCGGGGCTGGAGGCCCGGTCTGCTGATTCCTGGCCACTGCACTGCACTCTCCCCTTAGAAGCTGAGGCCCAGAACGAGGCAAGAATGAGACCCAGGATGAGGGAACCGAGGTTGGCTTAGCCAGAGCTCATACTGGCGGTTCCTCCAGACACCTCAGCCCTCTCCAGCGCTGGTAATCGTCATTCACAATTTTCCCCTCCCTGAGCCTATGAGACACTCAAAGTTGCCTTTCCAGGCAATAAGCTTGGTCACCATGGAGCTTTTGCCCCCTCTCCCTCTCACAGCAGATACAGCCATCTCTGCTTTCTTGTTACATCCGGGGGCCTGGAACTTTAACCTAGCTTCTCTGCTTTGTTACTGAAAACTCTGCTCCGTGCTGAGCCTCTCTCCTCAGAATGGGTTTCCTAATTTAATCCCCATAGCAGAGGCTGAAATTGGGGTTCTATTTTGCCATTCCAACATCACTTCTGTAGGAGGCTCACTCTGAAATACGAACGTGCCTTTTCATTTCCTGGTGGCTGGGATGTCCTACATAGGTGGTGCAGCAGTTGCGGGGAGAGAGGGTGGCTGAGCAAGAAAGAACATGCGAAATGTGCCTGTGGACACCCTAAGGGATACTGCCTCACTTTCTCCTCCAGAGGGCGCTCCTGGTGTCTGGACTCCCTTCCAGTCCACATTTAGGCCCCGCCCCCTGCATTGGGGGGCGGGGCCGGGGCGGGATACTTGCTCCTGAGCATCCTCCTTCAGCCTCGTTTTCATAGAAAGGAGGTGATAACAATCTATTTGCGGGGCTCTGAGAGGGCCAGAGGGGCCACGGGGAACACCAACCCCAGCTGCCACTTAATAAATGCTCAGTCCACGCCCATTTCCTTTTTTCATTCTTCTGTGACCCAGCAATAGCATTTTTTAAAAAACCTTTTTAGATGTGGACCATTTTTAAAGTCCTTATTGAATTTTAGCTCAGCCGGTAAAGAATCCGCCTGCAATGCAGGAGACCCAGGTTTGATCCCTGGATCGGGAAGATGCCCTAGAGAAGGGAATGACAACCCACTCCGGTATTCTTGCCTAGGAAACCACATGGACAGAGGAGCCTGGCAGACTACAGTCTGTGAGGTCGTAAGAGTCAGACACTACTTAGCGACTAAACTACTGCTGCTACTGAATTTGTTACAATACTGCTCCTGTTTTATGGTTTTGGTTTTTTGGCCATGAGACATGTGAGGTATTAACTCCCTGACTGAGGTTCAAACCCACAACCCCTGCACTGGAAGCTGAAGTCTTAACCACTGGACCACCACGGAAGTCCTGAGCAATTTACATAATTGTGCTTATTTCTGTTTCCTTACATATTTCCTTTTGTTTATTCTTCACATGGGAAAGGAAGGAAGGAGGGAGGAAAGAGAGAAGGAGGGAGGGGAGGAGAGAGGAGCAGAGCCACATGCATTTCTTATCCCAGTGATTATCTGAGTTGTTTTTTTAGATAATCTGATGATGATGGTTAATCAATTGCCAGTTCCTGTGGGGAAGGCTGGGAGAAGGAAGTGACAAGGACATCCTCTTTTTAAATCAGAATGATTGAGCTGGTAATTTCTCAGGGTTTGCCTGGCATGTAAATCTGTTTGAAAACACCCAGGGAGACCCACTCAACTTGGCCAGTGTGATTACATGTGGCTGGGCCTCCTCTCCAGAGGCTGCCGGGTTACAGCCCAACCTGCCTCAGCTCCCAGGGCACAAGCAGGGACCACTGGAGGGCTTACAGCATCTGGCAGCCTATACTGGGGGGCCACCTGGAGCTGGTGTACTGAAATAAGAATATGCAAATTGTGACTTGCTGAATTCAGAGGTGAAAGCCACCCACATGGGGATCGGTTTGATTGAAGCTCCCTGGGATTGGTTTGATTGAAGGTGCAGTTTTATTAATAAAACACCCGGACAAAGGAAGTAAAGTCACAAGATTTATTGCTTACAAACCCAGAAATGGGGTGAGGTGATGAGCTGCGGGAAGGGTGATCCTCCGTGGTGAGGAGGAAGCAAGCACCTGGTCCTTATGAGGTGGTTGGGGTGCAGGTCACTACCTTTTCTCAATCCAAACCCAGTCCTAGCAAAAGCAAAGCAGGAACTTGGGGCAGGAATCTTAAACTGAGGTTCTTACCTGAATGTCCAGACTCTGGAGGTAAGCCAGGTTGTCATGCTATAAAATGCCTGGGCACCAGCTCCAAAGAGCTGTGTTCTCATCTCACACACACACACACACCCCAGTGTCGGGTAGAGAGGTGAGCAGAGTCCACTGTGCCAGGAAAGAAGGAGTCGTGGTTTCAGAATCGGATGCTGAAGAGTTTGGTTTGGAAAGGTGGGAAGCGTCCTTAGTCCTGTCCTTTGGCCTTGAAGCCAGGCAGCTGCCCGGGCCCTGTGTTTTAAAAGGGCTCTCCCTGGGGCATGGGATCTAAGAAGCTGATGGGGATGTGCCCATTCTAAATCGCTCATGCACAGGGGACCAGGGACCCCTCAATTCCCTGTCTAAACAGCCTCAAGCCCGCTCCCAGTTCCTGCATGGACCTCTCCCCAGGTCTTTCTTTCTGGGGGCAAGTTGCTGCTCCTCTAACCTGAAGACAGCAGAGGTGGCTGTTTTGGGGGGAGGTTGGATAGAGCTAAAATATATGGACTTAAATGTTCACATGCCAGCGCTCTCAGCATGCAGGATGGAGGAGTGTAGGATGAGAGGCCTAGCCCTGCCCCCTCCCTGAACCCCAAGAAATCTGAGACGAACTGGAACCTGGCCTCCCAGGCCTTTATGAAGTTTTGCTTGTCGGGGTAGAAGGATGCGGCATAGCTTATTTGACAATTTTTTCTCTTGACTTTTGTGTTTCAATCTTTAGACACGTGACACATGGCCCTCTGTGCTCTCACCTGAGCCCTGTGAGTGTTAGGGAAAGACTGAGGTTGGGGTCTAGCCGTGATGGTCCCTGATGCTCCATAAAGGAAGTACGTGGGGTGTGAAGTCTGGCGGGGGCAGAGCCCCTGACACGGCCTGTGCGTCTTGACTTCACGTGAAGTCGCCTGCACTTCATTGAAGAAGCTGGATGCGCTGGGGTGCCAGCAAGCAGGGCTTTATTTCTCCACTACTTCCTTCACCCCTACTGTGCTGATCACCTCACATTTCCATATGTTTTCTGGTTACAGTCGGGTATAAGAAAAGTCTCACTTTCAGTTGTCTAAAGAGTCCAGCCCAACCCCGCATCAAAGCTTCCGTGTCCCCCCATCACTGCAGCTCTCCTACATTCCTCCACAGAGTTCAGGCCTGAAACAGGCTCAGGCTCCTGCAGTGGGGACTGGACAGGGGCTCCCTTAGCCTATTTAGGCAGCTGTGATGAAGCACCGCAGATGAGAGGCTCATGAACAAGAGAAGAGTGTTTTTCCCACAGTTCCGGAGGCTGGGAGTCCAAGATCAGGGCGCTGGGAAGGCTGGGTTGCAGACAGCTGTCTTCCTGCTGCGTCCTCACGCGGCAGCAAGCAGAGAGGAAGCAAGCTCACGGATGACTCTTCTAAGGGCACTAATCCCACTCATGAGGCTTCCACTCTCCTGACCTCGTCTAACCCTAACCTCCTCCCAAAGGCCGCACCTCCTAATGCCATCATACGTGACTAGGGTTTCAGCATATGTGTTGGGCTGGAGAGAACCTAAGTATTTAGCCCCTAAAGTCTCCACTCCTTGACTATGTCCTTTCATGCCCACTCGCTACTGTTTCTGGCTCCTCTAGGGGGCAGCAGAGAGGAGGGACCCAGGAGAAGGGCAAGGTCTCAATGCAAGTGAACCTAGGAGTGGGGTTTTGTTCTCTCCCCAGCTGGACTCTCCAACTTGACATTGTCCCCTGTTGGAAACGAGGCTCCTCTGGCTGACTTCTTACAACACCTGCGCATGCATGCATCCATGCTAAGTCACTTCACTTGTGTCTGATTCTGGGTAACCCTATGGACTGTATGCAGCCCACCAGGCTCCTCTGTCCTTGGGATTTTCCAGGCAAGAACACTGGAGAGGGCTGCCATGTCCTCTTCCAGGGGATCTTCCCAACCCAGGAATCAAACCCAGGTCTCGATTGTCTCCTGCATTGGCAGGAGAATTCTTTACCCCTAACGCCACCTGGCACCCGACAAACCAGCCTGAATCCAGATGGAAATTCCGTGGGGGAGGACAGCTTACACCCCTCCCACGTGCCACTTGGAGGTGCACTAATTATTCCTCTGTCAGAGGCTGGGTCTTTTCAACTGTTTGAGCAGTCCTGAGTCCCAGCATTGTCCATGAATGGGGCAGATATCAGAAAGTTTCTGCACGTTTCTGCAGGCTCTATTTGTTGACCAACTGGACACTGAGATGTTCTGACCTTTAAAGTTCCCTTCCTGAAGGCCCTGGTGAAATTTAATTATAGCCTCCCACACTTTATTTTATTTGAACATCAAAGACAAGTGCCTGTGTAATCTTTGTAGTGAGACATACGCAACAGAGCAGCAGCAGAAGTACTACATGCAAGGGCTTGTGTAGGCTATTCATCCTCTTTCCAGTGCATCACTCAGAGCACTTGCATTCAAGCCAGGGGAGACTAGCAATGAAGCAGAAAGGGAATTTACTTAAAGGATATTGCAGTTTAGAGGACTGACAGGAAGTTGGAGTGACAACCCGTGAAAATGGGGAGGAACCAGGGGCAGGCCATTAGCAGCACCACTGTGCTCTCACCTGAGCCCTGTATTATGAACTTTTAAAAACCAACCCTCAGCCATGGTTTTTTGAGGATCTCTGTGATGCTCTCAGACAAATCCTCATAGCAACTGGAAGGTGAAGATACTGCACCTCCAGGACAATCTCATGCCCTTCCAGACCACCTGGGGGTTAGTCCAGAAGAGAAGGATCAAGCAAAAAGAGTGGGTGTGGTGGCAAGGGCCAGGGACAGAGATAAGGAAGAGCAATATAACCCAGTCACCCCCGAGTGAAGGGACACAGAAACAACCAGCCAGCTTGCTGAGATAATATGTATGTTTCAACAGCTCAGACAAGAAAAATTCATGACTTACTTTCCAGCATAAATTCAGCTGGGATCTTTCCTTACATAGCATTTCGTGGGGGATTTCCCTGGTGGGCCAGTGGTTAAGAACCTGTCTGCCAATGTAGGGGACACGGGTTTGATTCCTGGTCCAGGAAGATCCCATATGTCATGGGGCAACCAAGCCCGTAAGCCACAACTACTGAGCCCAAGTGCCTAGAGTCTGTGTTTCCCAACAAGAGAATCCACCATGATGAGAAGCCTGCCCACCACAAGGAACGATAGCCTGGGTTCACCATGGCTAGAGAAAGCCCGAGTGTAGAAATGAAGACCCAGCCCAGACGAAAATAAGTAAATCAGTAAAACAAAGAAAGTCATGGAAGCTTTGCCTTTGGATGTCCCCAGCTTTTGACCTATTTGGGTTCACTCATATATAATGGAGCTAAAGATTCCACTTTCACTAAAGGTCAACTATGATATCTTGGACCGACATTTCCACTGAGATCACTTAGATGATCTGGAAAAACATTTTTTAAAAAGTAAAATTGCTTGAAGGTATCAGAAAGCAACAGAAGCAGAAAGAATTTGGGGAGGACTGTTGCTGTTGTTTTTCAGTAGCTAAGCTGGGTCCAACCCCATGAACTACAGCAAACCAGGTTCTGCTGTCCTTCATTAATTCCCAGAGTTTGCTCAAAGTCATGTCCACTGAGTCACTGATGCTATCTAACCACCTCTGCTACCCACTTTTTCTTTTGCCTTCGATCTTTCTTAGCATTGTGGTCTTTTCCAGTGAGTCGGCTCTTTGCACCAAGTGACCAAAGTGTTGAAGCTTCAGCATCAGCCCCCTGCAATGAATAATCAGGGTTTATTTCCTTTATTGACTGGTCTGATCGCCTCACAGTCCAAGGGACTCTTCAGAGTCTTCTCCAGCACCAGATCAAAAGCATCAGTTCTTCAGCACTAGGCCTTCTTTATGGTTCAGCTCTCACCTCCATATGTGACTACTGGGAAAACCACAGCTTTGACTATATGGACCTTCGCTGGCAAAGTGATGTCTCTGCTTTTGAATATGCTGTCTAGGTTTGTCATAGCTTTTCTTCCAAGGAGCAAGCATCTTCTAATTTCATGGTGGCAATCACTGTCCGGAGTGACTTTAGAGCCCAAGAAAATAAAATCTGTCACTGCTTGCCCTTTTCCCCCATCTATTTGCCATGAAGTGATGGAACTGGATGCCATGATCTTAATTTTTTGAACGCTGAGCTTTAAGCCAGCTTTTTCACTTTCCTCTTTCACTCTCATGGAATTCTCCAGGCAAGAATACTGGAATGGGTAGCCATTCCTTTTTCCAGAGGATCTTCCTGACCCAAGGATCATATCTTGCATTGCAGATTCTTTAACATGTGAGCCCCCAGCAAAGCCCACCCTCATCAAGAGGCTCTTTACTTCCTCTTCACTTTCTGCCATTAGAGTGGTCTATCATCTGCATATCTGAGGTTGTTGATATTTCTCCCAGAAATCTCGATTCTAGCTTGTGACTCATCCAGCCCAGCATTTCTCATGATGTACTCTGCATATAAGTTAAATAAGCAGTGTGACAATAAACATTCTTGTTGAACTCCTTTCTGAATTTTGAACCAGTCAGCTGTTCCATGTCTGGTTCTGTTGCTTCTTGACCCACATCCCGCTTTCTCAAGAGACAAGGACGGTTGTCTATTATTCCCATCTCTTGAAGAACTATGTTGTTGTGAACCACATAGTTAAAGGCTTTAGCATAGTCAGTGCAGTAGTAGATGTTTTTCTGGAACTCCCTTGCTTTCTCCATGATCCAATGAATGTTAGCAATTTGATCTCTGGTTCCTCCGCCTCTTCAACAACCATCTTGTACATCTTGAAGTTCTCAGTTCATGTTCTGCTGCTAAAGCTTAGCTTGAAAGATTCTGAGCATAATCTTATGAACATAATAGCATGGTAGTTGGAACATTCTTTGGCATTGCCCTTCTTTGAGATTGGAATGAAAACTGGCTTTTTCCAGTCCTATGGCCACTGCTGAGTTTTCCAAATTTGTTGACATGTTAACAGCATCATCTTTTAGGATTTTAAGTAGATCACCTGGAATTGCATCACTTCTACTAGCTTTGTTTTCAGTAATGCTTCCTAAGCCTCACTCAACTTCACACTCCAGGATGTCCAGCTTAGGTGAATGTTGAGTTTTATCCAGCTTTTTCACTCTCCTCTTTCACTTCTCCAGGCAAGAATATTGGAGTGGGTAGCCATTCGCTTCTCCAGGAGATCTTCCTGTGGCTGTGGTTATCTGAGTCATTAAGACCTTTCCTGTATAGTTCTTCTGTGTATTATTGCCACCTCTTCTTAATCTCTTCTGCTTCGGTTAGATCCTTACTGCTTCTGTCCTTTATCATGCCCCCTTGCATGAAATGCTCCCGTGATAGCTCCAATTTTCTTGAAAAGATCTCTAGTCTTTCCCATTCTGATTTCTTTGCATTGTTCATTTAAGAAGACCTTCTTATCGTTCCTTCCTTTTCTCTGGGACTCTGATTCAGTTGGATATAGCTTTCCTTTTCTTTCCTCAGCTATTTGCAAAGCCACCTCAGACAACTACTTTGCCTTCTGGCATTTCATTATCTTTGGAATGGTTTTGGTCACTGCCTCCTGTACAATGTTACAAACCTCCCTCCATAGTTCTTCAGGCACTCTATCTGCCTATCTGATCCCTTGAATCTATTCATCACCTCTATTGTATAATCATAAAGGATTTGATTTAGGTCATACCTGAGTGGCCTAGTGGTTTTCCCTACTTTCTTCAATTTAAACCTGAATTTTGCAGTAAGGAGCTCATGATCTGAGCCACAGTCAGCCCCAATCTTATTTTCCCTGACTATATACAGTGTCTCCATATTTGGCTGCAAAGAACATAATCAATCTGATTTCAGCATTGATCATCTGGTGATGTCCATGTGAGGGAGTTTAGAAGCCACTTAAGAGGAAGGGTCTTGGTAAAAACTTCAGATTTTGGTTGAAATCTCTAAAAGCTACACCTCAGGGGTTGAATAAATGAAAAATAGACCAGCATTCACAATGACTAAAGTAATACTGAATCCATAAAATGTTTAGGATGAATTACACTTAGCCTAACATCTAAAAGAAGTAAAAGCGAATTGTCTTTGAAGGAAAACATTGTTCAGAATCTCAAACTGACTTCTGCTATTTCATATAAGATGTTTAAACAAGACGTGCAAGATGTTGAACAAGACTTGAAGAAGGCAAAATCTGAAGAGTTGGGGGTGGGAGAACAGACAATAAAAATAAACTCACAAAATATCCAGATTTGGGAATAACTAGAAAAAGACTATAAAGTAAGCATATCAATGTGCCCATAAAATTAAATAACAAGATAGATAATTTTGGCAAAAATTAGAAAAAAGACTCAGTTGTTACATCTGTAACTAAAACTGTAATATATGAAATTAAGAATGTGTGTGATGGAAAGGTTTAAAGGCATATTATGCTTAGTTGAAAAGAAGGTTAGTGAACTGGAAGATAGAAGTAAACGTCCAGTTGGAGTTCAGAATCAAAAGGATAGAAAATATTGAAAAGACAAATGGAATATATGCAACAAACCCAACAGATATCTAAGCAACATTTCAGCAGGCGAGGAGAAAGAGAATAGGTCAGAAGTAAATTTTAAGAGATAATTATTGAGAATTACACAAAACTGATTAAAGAAGTTAAGCTGCAGATTCAAAGAGCTTGGGGTAACCCACGAAGGGTAACTATACACACACATACATCTAGACACAGCAGAGTAAAAATGCTGAAAAGCAAACGCAAAGATAAATCTTAAAAACATCCAGGGTGAGGAGAAAGAAGTACCTTTAAAGAAGTAGCAATAAAACAGACAGTTGACTTCTTAATGGAAACAAAGAAACCAGAAGTCAACAGACTAGTATCTTCAACATAACAACCAAACTTGAAGGCTATACTCAATAAAACACCCTCCAAAATGGAAGCTGAGATAAATTCATTTTCAGACACTAAAGGAGAGAAATGTTTTCATCTGTAGAACCACACCATGGGAAATCAAAGGAAACTTTTCAGGGAGAAGAAAACCATCCCAGATGGAATCATAGAAATGCAGGGAAAAAACAGGAGGACCAGAAAGGTTAGATTTGTAAGTAAACTTAAATATGAAATAAAACGTACATCACTTTGGAAAAAACAAGACAAAAATAGTTGGAATTAAGTTGTTCTAAGATCGTTGCATTGCTTGGGGATAGTGAAAAATGTCCATTTATATTCAACTTGGAGATGCATATTTTTCTCTCTAAGGAAATCAATAAAAATCATAAAACACCACATAACTAATAAGTTACTAGGGGAGGAAATAGGATACCAAAAAATAACTCATTAAAAACACAATAGACTTACAGTAGAAATGCAGATCTTTAAAGCAAAATAAAGTCAGTTACAGAAAAATTTTAAAGTTAAGATTTTTGCACATTTGCATCTTGGTCTATTAATTTTGACTATTCTCTTCCATATCAGTAAAAATGTTGTTATCCAGTTGCTAAGTCATGTCCAACTCTTTTTGACCCCTTGGACTGCAGCACACCAGGCTCTCTTATCCTTCACTATCTCCTGGGGTTTGCTCGGATTCAGGTCCATTGAGTTGGTCCAGTAAGTGTAGGATTGCATTAAAGTGTGATAAGTACAGTGTGTGTAGATTTAGGAAAACTCACCCTGCTAACTATCAAGACTTCCAAAGCTTCAGTAATTATCAGTGTATAATTGGTGCAAAAATTAACTACTAGACCAACAGGATGAGAGAGGAAGAGATGATTGGATGGCATCACTGACTCAAGGGACAGGAGTTTGAGCAAACTCCAGGAAACTGAAGGACAGGGAAGCCTGGTGTGCTGACGTCCATGAGGTCGCAAAGAGTTGGACATGACTTACTGACTGAACAACAAGACCAATCAAACAATGGAGATTTCAGAAACAGCCATATATGTATACCTGCTGCTGCTGCTAAGTCACACTTCACTTGTGTCCGACTCTGTGTGACCCCATAGACAGCAGCCCACCAGGCTCCCCCGTCCCTGGGATTCTTCAGGCAAGAACACTGGAGTGGGTTGCCATTTCCTTCTCCAATGCATGAAAGTGAAAAGTGAAAGAGAAGTTGCTCAGTCGCGTCCAACTCTTCACAACCCCATGGACCGCAGCCCACCAGACTCCTCTGTCCATGGGATTTTCCAGGCAAAAGCACTGGAGTGGGTTGCCATTTCCTTCTCCAATGCATGAAAGTGAAAAGTGAAAGAGAAGTTGCTCAGTCGCGTCCAACTCTTCACAACCCCATGGACCGCAGCCCACCAGACTCCTCTGTCCATGGGATTTTCCAGGCAAAAGCACTGGAGTGGGTTGCCATTTCCTTCTCCAATGCATGAAAGTGAAAAGTGAAAGAGAAGTTGCTCAGTCGCGTCCAACTCTTCACAACCCCATGGACCGCAGCCCACCAGACTCCTCTGTCCATGGGATTTTCCAGGCAAAAGCACTGGAGTGGGTTGCCATTTCCTTCTCCAATGCATGAAAGTGAAAAGTGAAAGAGAAGTTGCTCAGTCGCGTCCAACTCTTCACAACCCCATGGACCGCAGCCCACCAGACTCCTCTGTCCATGGGATTTTCCAGGCAAAAGCACTGGAGTGGGTTGCCATTTCCTTCTCCAATGCATGAAAGTGAAAAGTGAAAGAGAAGTTGCTCAGTCGCGTCCAACTCTTCACAACCCCATGGACCGCAGCCCACCAGACTCCTCTGTCCATGGGATTTTCCAGGCAAAAGCACTGGAGTGGGTTGCCATTTCCTTCTCCAATGCATGAAAGTGAAAAGTGAAAGGGAAGTTGCTCAGTCGCGTCCAACTCTTCACAACCCCATGGACCGCAGCCCACCAGACTCCTCTGTCCATGGGATTTTCCAGGCAAAAGCGCTGGAGTAGGATGCCATCGCCCTCTCCGATATGTATACCTGATTGATAACAAAGGTACACTGCAGAGGAGTGAGTGAAGCATAGTCTTTTTAATATACAGAGTTGGGTGAATTGGATAGTCATAAGAAATCAAAAAAAGTTGACTCTACCTTAAAAAATTCAATTCTACATGTAAAAGACAAAACAAAGTTTCTACAAGATAGATATAGGAGAATACCATTATGACCTCAAAACAGAGAAAGACTTTTTTTAAACATTCCACTAAATGTATTAACCGTAAGATAAATTGACTGTACTATATCAAAATAAGTAACTCCTGTTATCCAAAGACATCATTAAGGGTGAAGAGACGCCACAGAGTAGAAGCTATGTGTTACACACATAAGAGACAGGGGGCTTATATCCAGAATATAAAAAGGACAGACAACTCAGAAAAAATAAACAGGTACCCTCACAAGAGACAGTATTACAATGGCCCAAAATATGGGAAAAAGGTGCTCAACCTCTTGAGCCACCAGAGTAACACCAGATAAAGCTACACTGAAATACCACTATACAAATGCCAGAATAGCTAAGGATTTTTAAACTGACGACCTCACATGTTGATGAGGGTATGGAGCAAGTGCACTCAAACGCCGCGGATGGGAATGTGAGCTGGCCCAATCGCTTTAGAAAACTGGTAATAACACTAAAACCAAAGGCGTGCAAACCTTGTGACCCAGCATTTCCACTCCCAGCTGAGCGCCCAGCACAAGGCATCCATGTGTTCACCAAAATGCATGGACATTCACAGACAACATTCTTCATAGTTGACAGAAACTGGAAAGAACGCAATGGCAGCATGGATAGATAAGATTGTGATAAATATAGCGACAGCAGACCGAAGGAGGAGAAGGGGAGGGGGAGAGAGAGGGGAGGCGGGACAAGAAGAAGTGGATGATGACAACGAAGGCAAGGTCTGGTCTCAAAAATATTTTGGTGGTACAAAAAAACCAAGTGAGATTTGAAAACGATTGAAAATAAGCAAGCAAAAGCTCTTCAGTAGACCCCAAAGTCAGTGGTGCTCCTACCCAGAGGAGGGAAGACTTCTGTGGTAGACCGTCAGAGGTGAGCTCCGACAGACAGGAAGGGGCTCTGGAGGGCACAGACATGAGGGATGTCCGAAGGCAATTCCCCCCACTCATGCCCGCACACTGCTGCTGCCTCCTCCGAGGCTATTTGTTCACCTGGACCATAGAACAACAGCCGTCTAGTCTCCCTGCCTCCTCAGTTCAGTTCAGTTCGCTCAGTCCTGTCCGACTCTTTGCCACCCCATGGACTGCAGCACTCCAGGCCTCCCTGTCCATCGCCAACTCCCAGAGTTTACTCAGACTCATGACCACNTGATGGACAGGGAGGCCTGGTGTGCTGTAATTCATGGGGTCACAAAGAGTCGGACATGACTGAGCGACTGTACTGAACTGAACATACTATTCTGGACATCACTGGTGTACTCCTGTCCATGGGGTTGCAAAGAGTCAGACATGACTGAGCAACTGAACTGACTGAACATATTATTTTTGTTGTTTAGTCACTCAGTTGTGCCCAACTCTTTTGAGACCCCCATGGACTACAGCCTGTCAGGCTCCTCTGTCCATGGGATTCTCCAGGTGAGGGTACTGGAGTGGACTGCACTTCTTTCTCCAGGGGGTCTTCCTGACCCAAGGATCAAACCCATGTCTCCTGCGCTGGAGGCAGATTCTTTAGCAGTGAGCCACTTGGAAGTCCCCTCAAGTATTATACTTGACTTAAAAATCATTTAATAAAAATAAGACTCACTGCCACTGGAGAGCTGGAACGTTGAACAACTGGCTTTCAGGGTGGGGACTGTGAGGAAGTCCTGATTTGAAGCAACTGCTGATGTCTGTGGTGTAAATATTCCCAGCATGATATCTATGACCAATCTCAAGCTATCATCTGTTGAACAACTGGCTCAGAAAACTCTTCAAATTTTAAGTCAGTTCTAACAAGCTGGTTTAAGCCAGCTCCAGCACATAACTGGTACTTACTATGTTTAATGCATTGTTAAACTTTCATAATGTAATTGAATAAAATTTACCACATATCCCATGTCATCATTAAACGCTTCTGGTCCATTAATAGCTGATCATTTACTATTAAGTCCGTGAAATAGAGAAAAATAGGATTTCTTAGTCAACCTTAAATATCTTGATTTTCTAAAAAAAACTACTAGAAAGCAGACACAAGGAAAATAAGCACATCCAAGAACTGAAGACTCAACACAGGCGTAGTGTTTAAGTCTAATGTTCACCGATGAATTTATTAAATTATTGGTGGACTTAAACACCAGCAATGATATAGCAGAAATTAAATTTGAGTAAGAATCAAGAAAAAAATTTATTTTAATTTTAATACTGCTTCTAACCCATCAAGTACTGGCTAACCCATCAAGTACTGCCTGACCCACCTCAGAAGATGATAAAATAATAATCTTGTTCACAGCCTTTAAGAATGCCAGTACCAATTCCTTTATCTGCCATGAAATCTACCCATTCAGGCAATGTTGACATGTAAGGGTTAGACTCCATTATTTCATTTGTTTTTTTAATGAACGCTCCCTTTCCATCCAAGGATTAAGTTAATCCGTTCCTCCATTAGGCATGAGGTTTGCATTTTCCTTCAAATTATGGGGTTTGCACGGGGGCACACCATCTTGACCACTATCCCTTATGATTAAACCAGTTCAGTTTATGTCCACATTTACTGAGTGTCTTCTGCCTGTCAGGAACTATGTCAGACTCTGAAGATTCAAAGATGATGGGAACAGATACCCTTCTCTCTGGAACTCTAGTGGACTGGGAAGGAGCCCATCCAAATGAGGAGGATCACTTAAAAAAATAGAAAGTTAAAACTCCAGACTTGGTACAGCAACACTTCACAAGCTATCTTCAACCATGATACCTGGAAGGTGCTCTAGAAGCAGAAACACATTTCTCTCCACCCAAAAGCTAAATGTGCTTAATGGGACAGTCAAGCTATTTCCTTNTAGAAAGTTAAAACTCCAGACTTGGTACAGCAACACTTCACAAGCTATCTTCAACCATGATACCTGGAAGGTGCTCTAGAAGCAGAAACACATTTCTCTCCACCCAAAAGCTAAATGTGCTTAATGGGACAGTCAAGCTATTTCCTTCCATCTTCTTTACTATAAAATAAAATAAAATAAAATAAAATAATGGGACAGTCAAGCTATCTCCTTCCATATTCTTTACTATAAAATAAAATAATGGGACAGTCCAGCTATTTCCTTTCATATTCTTTACTACAAAACAAAGCAATAGCTATTTAAGAAATTTAGAAAATGAAGGTAATATCCTCTCCTTCTACACTAATCCCTCCAGCTCATGTTTGCATAATCTTTGTGGATTCATTTTAGGACCTTCTTGGTTATCAATATCTCTGGAGAATTCTCAGTTCTTCAACACACCAGAAAGAAAAGCAGCAATGAATCCTTAACTGCCAAACTCACCAATCATTCCAATTGAATTACTAGCCTCGATCACCTTACTGCTCAACCGTAATCACATCTTCAAGTGGCAAAGGATTATTTCCGTTTATGGATAAACTAATGTTTGTTCTTTTTAACAACAATTGTCTCACTTGATTCCTGTCAGTTTAGATCATAAAAGCCTTTGTAGAGTCTATTAATCTCCATCCGCAAACCAACATGCACTCTAATTCGTTAATAATCATGACAATTTCCTGAAATCCACTGTTCTTTTAATTCTATTCATTCATTCACTAAATCTCAACCAAGCACACAACACTGGTTTTTCCTCTGAAATTGCTCAGATTTAAGCAGAAGAAAAGTAAGCTTGCTTTAAAGAAGTGAAAAATCAAGTTGAGATTGAACACTAAGGTACTATTCACCTTCATGCTTCTTAAGACTAAAAGTACAATGCCTTCTTTTTTCTCAAAAGCAGGTTTCTGTATTTCGATACTTTTCTTATTACAGTGATAGCTATCTAAGAGCTATGTTTACTGATTAATTTTAAAAAAAAAATGAACCTTAGAAGGGAATTCTGTTCAAAAGCGGCTCCATCTTACAGAAGAGGGGAAAGACCTTTAAGGAAAGTTTCATTACCTCCATGGAATTCAAAGGTGGCATTCTCAGGAAACCTGAGCCTCCCAGTGGTTTAAAACACAATTCCACACTTGAGTCAGTCCTAATGACGTGGAAAGGGCTTCCCCGGTGGTGCAGAGGTTAAAGCATCTGCCTGCAATGTGGGAGACCTGGGTTCGATCACTGGGTTCGATCACTGGGTCGGAAAGATCCCCTGGAGAAGGAAATGGCAACCCACTCCAGTATTCTTGCCTGGAGAATCCCACGGATGGAGGAGCTTGGTGGGTCGCAAAGAGTCGGACACGACTGAGCGACTTCACTTTCACTTAACGACGTGAATGAACCTAAAGCCTATTATACAGAATGAAGTGAATCAGAAAGAGAGAAACAAATATCGTATACTCACGCATATATGTATGGAATCTAATTTGCAGAGTAGCAATGGAGACAAAGATATTGAGAACAGCCTTATGGACATGGCTGGTGGGGAGGAGAGAGAGGGTGGGATAAATGAAGAGAGTAACATGGAAACATACATTACCATTTGTAAAACAGATAGCCAACGGGAAAGTGCTATATGACTCAGGGNTGCAGAGTAGCAATGGAGACAAAGATATTGAGAACAGCCTTATGGACATGGCTGGTGGGGAGGAGAGAGAGGGTGGGATAAATGAAGAGAGTAACATGGAAACATACATTACCATTTGTAAAACAGAAGGCCAACGGGAAAGTGCTATATGACTCAGGAAACTCAACCCGGGGCTCGGTAACAACCTAGAGGGGTGGGGTGGGCAGGAAAGTGAGAGGGATGTTCAAGTTGGAGGGGATGGGTAAACCTATGGCTGATTCATGTTGATGTTTGGTAGAAACCAATGTGATACTGTAAAGCAATTACCCTGCAATTAAAAATAAATAAATTCCACCTGCTGCTCCATTCCTATCACTTTAGAGAGAGCCAAAGTTAACTGCTATTTAATTTTTAAAATACCCCCCACCATGCATAGACTTTGAGATGCTTTTTTCCTGAACGTCCTTGCTTGTTCTGAGAGCAAAACTGTCCTTCTCTTCAAAAGGCATTGATATTAGCAGCAGCAGAAGACCATTATCAGGGGTTCAAGGATGGATTTGTTTTAGAAGGGGTAAGGTAGTAGGGATAACAATTGAGAAAGAAAGGCAGTATTTCTGGGCCACTCAGAAAGGTACAGACAGCACGCGCGCACACACACACACAAACACTCACACACACATGAGACACACACACACACGAGCCAAACAAGCTGACTATCAATGATGTAGAAAAGATCAACCTCACACTGATAATTCATTCACTCTACAAAAATCCAATGAACTTCAACTGAGACTCTAGGTCAGGTACTGGGAATGGGAATCTAAACAAGATATGGCCTCTATTAAAAAAATGTTAAATTACTTTTTAATGAAGTACAGCTGCTCTACAACATTGTGCTAGTTTCTGTTGTACGGCAAAATGAATCAGCCGTGCATATACACGCATCTCCTTCCTTTTGGACTTCCTTCCCATTCTTAAGGGGTACACAGTTTCCTAGAAAGACAGGCATTTTAAATCAATACTGAAATAAAAGGAGAAAAGTATCCAAATGTTGTGGGGTTTAAAAGACAAAAGAACTAACGCCCTACCTTAAAGGATGGAAAAGAAACTACTGTACCTTTAGGCTCAGGATATGTTGCTTGATGTCATTATGCGATTGATGGGTAGATTACATGCACATCAAAGTCAGAGGGGACTTCCCTGGTGGTCGAATGGCTAGACTCTGAAATCCCAACGCAGAGGGCCTAGGATCGATCCCTGGTCAAGGAACTAGATCCCACATGCCGCAGCTAAGAGTTTGCATGCCACAACTAAGACCCAGGAAGCCAAATAAATAAAAGTATTTATTTTAAAAAGTCATAAAATCCATATTGTGAAAGGGACTTCCTTGAACCCCTAGTCAAACCACAACACACTCCCATACCCTGTGTGTACTTGAACCTGCTGCCAATCTTCTGCTAAGTAATCACCCAATCTGGGTACTGTGACTGAGTTTATTCAGAGACACTGCCTTTGTAAAACTCCACTTGTTTTCCCTTGTTGCTGTTAGTCTCTCAGTTGTGTCTGACTTTTTCGACTCCATGAGCTATGACCTGCCAGGCTCCTGTGTCCACGGGATTCTCCAGGCAAGAATCCTGGACTGGGTTGCCATTTCCTTCTCCAGGGGATCTTCCTGACCCAGAGATCAAAGCTTCATCTCTTGCACTACAGGTGGATCTTTACCACGGAGCCACGTGGGAAGCCCTCGTTTTCCCTTATATTTAGCCAAAGTCTCTTTTCTCTCAGTTTCTACCAATTAGCACCAGTTATTTCCTCCAAATTCTAGTGAAGAGTGCCTTCCAATTACCCAAGATGCAGAACCAAGTAAACCGCTATCAAAAAGAGTGCTGGATTCCAGGCTACTTGGTCTTCATTCCCCACGAAATACAGAGCACCCACATTCAGTGTCCACTACATTAAAGGGATTGTGCAAGAAGCTACCCAGAGGACGAGAAAGGCTCTGTCCTCCTCAAAATCACAGTCTAATCGGGACTAAACACCTGTAATAAAAGGCAGAGGGGGAGCATCATCACAGAGGACAAGAAAAGCAGGATTAAGGTTCAGCAGATGAAAAGACCATATTCCCCTCGGGGAGCCTGGAAAGAGCCATGGAGTAAGTGAAATACTTCATAAACTGACTCCAAAATAAATATAATTATNCAGCCCATGGCTAAGTGCGAACACACTGTGTATTAGTGTCTCAGGCACAGGGGCCCTGACTCGAGCAACCTTGAGGTTAAACTGTTATGTACATTATATCTACATGCGGACACAGTATTTTAAATTAGGAGGCAAGCACACATGTGAAGGTGTTACTCTACTGAATATCAGGAGACGGTGGCGGGCACAGAGAACAGTTAACAGAAAAGGAGCTATATCACCTGTTGGCAGAGAATATAACCTGGCTTATAGTTCTTTAAATTAAAAGAAATTGGTACAGAAAGGAAGTATAATCCAAAAAAATATTAATCAATCCAGAGAAATGTTTCCATTGTCCAACATGTTCCTAATACAAGTCAGAATTTATCATGACTTGGACGGTCAAAAGGAGAATGCTCACTTCTGAAAAGGAAAGCCATGGGCATTCTGGGTAGGTGTTTGGCACCCAAAATTTCACCGAAGAATGCTGTTTCTTAATAGACCAAAGTGCAAAGCAATATAAATTAGAGGCCAAGTCTTCTCTCGACGGTCGATTTACTTCTGCAAAACAGACTTTATGTTCCTCTCATATGAAAAATTTACATTTGAAGCGTTAGATTTGTTTTCACTGGTAGGGGGAGGAAGTGGGCTTTTGTACTACTGAAAGTTGGTGAGGCTAAGGTATCCTTCTTAAAGCAGAGGCCGGAATCAGAGGTGAGATATACCGGTACTTGAGTTAGGCTGCTTTGCATCTACCCAGCGTCTAGAACCAATTCCAGCTTAACTCAGCTGTGAAGAACTCCNTTCCTCTCATATGAAAAATTTACATTTGAAGCGTTAGATTTGTTTTCACTGGTAGGGGGAGGAAGTGGGCTTTTGTACTACTGAAAGTTGGTGAGGCTAAGGTATCCTTCTTAAAGCAGAGGCCGGAATCAGAGGTGAGATATACCGGTACTTGAGTTAGGCTGCTTTGCATCTACCCAGCGTCTAGAACCAATTCCAGCTTAACTCAGCTGTGAAGAACTCCCTTAGGCATTTGGTAGCCTCGTAGCAGTAGTTCAAGACTAGGAAACCCTGAGACTGGTCAAGTGCAGACTGTTATCTGGAGATGTAAGTGTATGTTCTGGAGGTAGAACTGGGTCTCATTCTGGGCACTGGGAGGCACATTTAAGAAATCCCAAGTCAAAATCGTGTCATCGTGCAAGCTGCTGATGATCTGAAATTCATCAAACTGTAGCCGAAACACACGTCCAGAGTGTTCCACCAACATGTGCAGACACAACGTGCTTGCTGGGGCTCGGGGGTCCAGAGCAGCTTGCAAGTCCCAAACTTTGATTTTCTCATCATAGGCCCCGCTGACAATCCTCTTGTTATCAAACTGGATGCATCGGACTAATTCTTCATGTTCCTCGAGGACTCTCAAACAGGCGCCACATTCAATGTCCCACAGCCTTATTGTATTGTCTGATGACCCGCTGACAACCAGCCGGTCCCGGTACTGGAGGCAGGCAATGCCGCTCTTGTGCCCATTCAGAGTGTGGACAAACGCACAGGTGCTGGTGCTCCAGACTTTGATGGTCCTGTCCCCAGAGGCGGACACTAGGTACTTGTCATCAAAGTCCACGACGTTGACAGCAGCCCGGTGGCCGACAAGGACCCGGGGCAGGGTGATGTCGGTGGCAGAGGTCATGTCCCACACGGCGATGGAGCGGTCTTTGGAGCAGGTCACCATCAACCCATTGCTGAAGCGCAAGTGGGGCACAGCCTCGTTGTGGTGGATCAACGTGTTCAGAACTTCGCCTGTGTTCACATCCCAGACTCTGACTGTAGAGTCTGAAGAGCCAGTCACAATGACACGTTCATCATTGTGGAGACAAAGGACAGAGTCAGTGTGGCCCGTTAACACTTTCAAACATTCCAAGCTGGTTTTATCCCAAATCTTAATGGAATTGTCTCGCAGGCCTCTGATAATTTTCTCGTCGTCATACTGTAAGCAGAAGACGCCTTTGCTGTTCTCAGAGCGACACTGAATCTGCTGCAGGTTATGCCGCCCACACCGCCAGACTCTATAGTCTCTATATTCTGGATAATCTTTGGGTATAATGACCTATAAAATGAATTGGGAGGGCCATCTGTTGGTCTGTTTTTAAACAGGTACTGATCTCACCCTCTTCTTTCTGAAAGGCCCTTCCACAGTGGATCAGTGTGCATCATTCATTAAATCAGCTTCTTCCAAAGCATTCCTTCAGAGATCACTCGCTGCCATTCTTTACACACCAGCTCTGCTGCACACAGAGATCTGGCATCCAGGTAGGAAAGAATGTTTTCTGCTATGTGATCTAAGCCTTGCTCTGGTAAAGCGGTAATAAAGTCCCGCTGCAACATGGGCTTCAGGTAAGAGTTAATATGTCCATGCTGGTAATGACACATTCGTGAAATAAGGTGTTCCACAAATTCCACTTGATCTGATTCAGACCACTGGTCAAAATATTTAATACACAAGTCTTTTTCTTTTTGATAGTTTCCTTCTGATGGCCTCTTTCTGGAGACGATCACTGATGATGTTCCATTACTTATCAGGAGCTCGATGGTCTTGTCCTCAATCACCGAGTCGGGCTCCATGGGGGCCCCGGCGGTCCCGCCTCGCTCTTCCCGCGCAACAGCGAACGCCCCGGGCAGAGGAGGCGACAGTGGAGGCGGCAGAGGTGGAGGCGGCTCTCGCACCCACTCTCGCTGCCAGCTCGCCAGGGCCGCAGGCAGCTCCGCTCGCCCCCTCCTAAAGAATATTTTAAAATTGCAACTTTGTTTACTGAAACCATGGAAATCGCTCTAGCTAAGATTTTACTATACAACTTATAATTATGAATATTTTATCTTATTTACTAGTGGGAACATTAAGGGTACCTGCTGCCTGGAAGAAAAGATCTGCCACTTGCTGGAACTTGTAAGTTTCAAATGCACCTTCAGTAATGGGTCAATGATATAAGTCTAGGAACCAACACTGGAAACTTCTGTGTCTGTGCAGAGCACCCTTTGCCTTCAAATGATGAAGGATGATGCCTTATACCCAGGACTGCAGCTGCCTGCTCTGCCCCATATGAAGGCCCATTATCACCACAAGACAAAGTTCTAATTTCTTGTCATGTCTGGGGGCCTGGGGAGTCAACGCACTATACCACCGTCCGTTCGTTCTCTTGCGCGCGCTCTCTCTCTCTGACACTATGGGGAAGGCTTCTGCATCGCCTCAATATGGACCAGGTGCAGTGTGGGAATTCCAAAGAAGGCAATCAGGACGCTATTGGAGCCCGCAAGTTAGGCTTAAGCATCTTCAGGTGTGTTTTAGGGTAGCGGGGAAGTGGGGGCGGAGAGTAAAAGTATGCCCTGACACAGGGGAGTTAAGAGGACAAGCTAAGGGTCGGTGACGGCTCCTAAAACAGCGAAACCCCAACTGAGCCGCTTCCGCGGCAGCCCACGCTTTCCCTGAGGAAACTCGATCTCGCGGGATCTCAGGAGTTCCACGCGGCTGGCAGGGGAATCCTGGGTAAGAAACACCGGCTGCCAAGGACGCGGGATTCCCTCATTCGAGAGTCGTCCATGAGGCGTCTGGCTCGTGTCACCTGTCATGCAAACCCCAGTGCCTGCAGAGTCCTCACTACCCCTCTCCAACTCAGAGCCACAGAACAGCTGTTCTTACCAGAGGGCCTGGCCAGGTAAGATTGGGAAAAGGTCTTGGGCCAAAGGCGGAGAGGGGTGAACAAGAAATAAAAACTACTCCCAGAGCTATTCCTTCCTCAGAACCTCCCCCACTCTCCCCGCCTCAGAACGTCAGTATATATTTGTAAATTGAATGGATAAATGGATGTTACACTGTTTACCCTTCCACCAAGAATGGCTTGGATTTATTCAGACAATACATTTTAACCTTCTCAAAGAAGTTGACAGTCCTGGTGGGTGCGCGTGCTTAATCGTGCAGTGGTGTCCAACTCAAATGTCACTAACGTTCATGGACTAGTGAAAGAACTAATAATGCTCGAATATCTTTAAAAGGAGAAATTTGAATATTTATATTGATGATTTTCTTACAACTTTAGTTTTGTTCTTGAAAAAATTGTCATTCCACTGTTAGCTTTCTAATGGAAAATGTTATCAGTACATCAAACTGCACTAGATGAAATGGAGTGATAAAACGCTAATTTCCTTCTGCTGAATATTTATCCCCTTTCAAGTGTATGTTTGTTATATATAGAAAAATAATTAATTGAAATGAGTTCTTCTAAAATAGAAAAAATTAAGTGGGGTCTTCTCACACTAAAATATTTTGTCTCAAACAGATTTGCATTATGATGAGACTCTGCTGTGTATCTTGTTTACAAGGTGCTTAGGGCAGGACTTCTGGTGAGTAAGGGTTTATTTATTTTTAATACACAGAACCTGAATTCAAACTTTATTATTTTTTTTAAGAAAACACAGTACTTATTATATTGACTTTATTTTTCTGTTTATACCTGATTATTTAATATATAATTTGTTTTTTTTTTCCTCTAAGTATTTGTAAAGCATCTACTGATTAGTCAGGGGATAAAACAACATTTGATTAAGTGATCAAGTAAGCCTATGGAGACTATGAGGATGAAGGTAGTCCTTGAAGAGGAGAGTTTAAATAGACAAAGGATTAGTTAGAATTTCAGGCAGAAGGCAACAGTGTATGCTACTGTGCAGAGTTTTATATGAAAATCAGCTGATTAAAAAACAATTGAGTTCCATCTTTCATTTACACACCTATCTATTCAAGAAGCATTCATAGAGTCCATATCATGTTATAGGCATCACATTAAGCGTTTGGAATACAGAATAAAACAATGCACAGTTATCTGCAGTTGTCTCCTAACAATCCCATTGTGTTCATGACATATGTGTAACAGATTTAATATACACCTGCATTATGCATTAAACCTTCACAATCTATAGGAGTTCATCCATAAAGCAGGCTATTGTTGAGCAGATGCTGTAAACAAATGATGTAAAGCTAAGTGAGGGAATACTGACAACTCTTGTGACTTACTGAGCCATTTAAAATGAGCAATGAGCCAAAGCAGGAGTCCTACAGAGAAAGAATCAATAATGAATACATTATCATGCATATTTCCCTAAGACAAGGGTAATAATCATGTGGCGTTCACTTCTGTTACTAAATAATTTTAAGGAGCCTCGCCTCCCCTCCCTGTGGACTCTAACACACCTATTTCTGGTACAAAATAGAGAGATCTCCACTGCTATTAACACCATAACTCTTAGACTTTAGCTGCCAGTACATTTTTCAGAATCCATCGGCTCATTTAAACCTTCTGAGAGAAAATTGCAATTGAGTGTAAGTTTTACATTAAAGCAGTACGGCACTAACTAGGAGCAATGTGGCATTCCAACATTTTATCAACTGTGATGGAGCCTGAAACTTTTACAGGATAAATAAGTAAACCCCTTGTCTTCTCTCTCACCTTACTTTCCAATCTGAAATTAAATGCTAACCTTGCTTTTGTTATATTGTTAAAGTGATTCTTCTCATATCCTTTTGAATTATATTATTTAAAAAATTTGAGCATCTATATTTATTCTGCTACCTATGATTTACAGTACTTGCTTTTATCCTTCTCTAGAATTTCTTTAATGTATTATTATTCAGTAGCAAAGTTATATACACTCAATAAATGATGGTTTCATAAAATTCAATATTTACTGGAGGAAAATTTAAAGGAGAAAGAAAACAATAGTGCAGATTATTCTGGCCAAGTTTTAACTCACAAGGTTTATCCTCTAGGTTGAAAGGAAAAACATAGTTCTGCTACTCCTTTAGCCATGTTTCCTCATGCCTTTCATAGACTGAGATTCAAATCCAGGCTGAAGTGCATCCAAGTGATTAAAGGTGTATATAACCTTTAATATATACATGCATATATATATATATATATATATATATATGTTAGGATGGCAAAATGATAATTGTTGATGCTGGATGATGGGTGCATTGGCCTTCATTGTATTATTCTCTGCATTATCGTACATTTGGAGTTTTCCATAATACAAATTAAAACTTAAAAATGTATGCACAATTAACATGATCCTCCAAAGGGTATGATTATCACAGAAAATCTGGGGAAAAACAAAACTGTGTTTTCATCTTATCTGAAAAAGTTACCCAAATAATTTAGTTGCTCCTTAGAAAAAGCATAATCTGTTCTGTCAATGAAGGATATAACAGTTGGAATGTTTATGTGTCACCTTGCCTAGACTATAGTCTTCAAACAGTTACCTAAATTATGTTTTGAAGGTATTTTGGAGATGTAATTAATATCTTTAATCATTTGACTTAATAAGCAAGATTACATTAGGTAATCTGGGGAGGAGAGTTGGTTCTATCCTTTGAAAGGCCTAACAGCAGAACTGACGCTTTCCTGAAAGAGAAAATTTCTACCTGTGAGCTCCTTCAGCTCGTGTCACAGAATTCCAGCTATACTTTTAAATGGTCTGTTGTATGGATTTTGGAGTTTCCTAGCTATCTCTTACAATTGCATAATCCAGTTCTTTAATTTCTAGGATTGCAAAAATAAGGAATCATTATAAAGCTTTAGAGGCTTTATAAAATTCTTATATTTTTGTGTCCAGATTCACATAGTCTAGACTGTATGTTAGATGGAGTTAGGCTAAAATGTCTGCATGTTGACCAATGTCAAGCATTTTCAAAGAATATAAGTTATAGGTGATTTTGTATATGTAATCTAAGTGCAAATTGAAATTTAAGAATCATGATCTAGAAAAGGAAAATTTTTAAGAATGTCTTTTGAGAGGCCTGAATTTTCAAACCATTTTGCCTTGAAGATAACTTTTATTAAATTCCCAATAAAGACTCAGTGTTGTTTAGGGAATTATACACTTGCATATAGAGTTCACACTGTTTTGCTTCAGTATTAAATCTATATTAATTTAATGCATGTTGATAGATTTTGGTGTAATGAAGAGTAAGAAGAGGTGTATCTCATTGGTATAAGGAAGGGATAATTTTCAGTGTTACCAGTGGAAGATAAATATATTTATGATTTGACCTCCTGATTTAGCTGATAAGAATTGAATTAGATACTTCATTTTACTTTGGCACTTTAATTCCTGAAAATATGACTCATCAAGATACATACTTCACCACCCAGCTTCAGAGAGAAGCTTCACACATTCATATCGATCTCCCTCTAGAATTGGTGGGCAGTAAAATAAAAATTAAAAGAATAAACTGCCCCCTTGTCACATATGGCAACTGACATTTCCAAGGACCAACACATTCTCTTTTACTATCTTGACATCTGGTTATTGTAGAGTCAAGAAATAAGTGTCATTCTCTCCTGTTGGCCATGATTTTACTCAGTCTAGGCAATTTTCCATCCTTCTCTTCTGGGATTTACTCCTCAACATGCCTCCAAATTCTGGACAAGATGAGAATAAGTCGCATTTCCTTTTACACTTCATTAGCTTTAACAAATACGTAGCTGGCACTTATACAAACACTATCTCACCTGCTGTTCTGTTCCTTGCTATATTGCCTTCCTGCTGTTTTTACAGGTGGTGTTTAGGCAGTGCTATTCTGAGATATATCATCGTTACTGCATCATTGTCACAGACTTGCAGACAAAAATCTGGGGACAAAACTTAACTTGGAAAAAAATTACAATCTAAATATTCAAAGCTCACAAAGCATAAATGGAAAATAGTGTATATTTAAGACCACTATCACCTTCCAAAATCTTTGGAAAGAAATCACTGTTGTCTTCTTTGCACTGACATTACTGTTACACTATTAAATAGTTTAATGTGAAATCCTCCATATTTACTAATGCACTGAAGTTCTCTTTCCCCACCCCCTTTATAAGGGTGGAGGGCACTATTACCAGTACTAAAATAGTCCACGTGTGTTCCACCTTTATGCACCATTTTCGTATAGCTATTTGGAGTTTTGCCACTGTTTAGTGTTAAATATAATGGTCATAATCAGTTGAAAACAAATTTTATGATATCTCTTTTTAGGGTAATAATGAAAATATGAAGTCAGACCTTTAAGTTGAAAAAAAAAGTAATGAAGCCAGATGCAAAGTTAAATATAGATCAACCCTTTATAAAACAAATAAGCAACAAAATAAACTAAAATAAACTTTTCTCTTGGCTAAATTAACACACTTATTCATTAAATAAATAATTATTTATATCATGTGCCAGGCCCTGGGGAACAGTATCATAAAGGGTTCACTGTCCTACTCTTGCGATATCGTTAACTTCAGAGTTGGGTTTAGGGCTCACTGTGGCTAGCCTTTGTGACACAGAAATGAAAAGGGGCCTGCATAAAGACTAAGGCTCCAAAAATCTGCCCTTTTTACTGTCGCCCACTCCCATCCTTTCTCTTTCTTCTCCTAAACCCTCTGCCCTGGTACTCTCTTGTCATTAGCACGTGAGGATATATTTCTGGGAGAATATTGCTTGACCAGCCGTACCTTGCCCCTGACAGAGGTTCTCTCGACTGAGATCATGAAACTGGATTTACTGTAATCAACTTAACTGCTCCATTATTTGAAACCTTTTGCTATTGGCTGTTGTTATAGAAATTGAGATTATATTCCTTGCATTCCGTGTAATCTCTCAGCTTGCCTTTTGTGCTTAAGCTAAATGTGACACTACTCACTTGCCCTCATCAGAAAAAATACCCATTTCTCCTTTATTTTAGGAGTTTCTCTAACAATGAAATAAGAAACAAAAAAGAAATGAAAAATGCTCAAAATTGGACAAAGAAAAAAATCAGTGTGAAACATGAAAAAACTGAAGTCAATTGACCATATTAAAAATTACATATTCTTCTTGTCCAGTGTTTCTAGGCAAGTATAGCTGAAGTTAAATTCTAATTTTTAAAAAAATGCAATGCAAACAAAACAAAACAAAATTAGTACTGTCACTGCTAATTAATGAATGTAAGTTTGTTCCATTGAAAATTATTCTACATGTTAGCCAGAAATGAAAATTTTTGTCTTTGGGGGAAAAAACAAGAACTCTTAGACTGTTACTGCTCTCCAGCTGTTTAAAATCAAGCAGTCAATGTCAGCTGCCCTTCCCTATTCCCACCCCATTATCTCAAAAAAAAAAAAAAAATCAAGCATGTGTCCTCTTCTTTTCCGGAAGGAAGAAATATGCCATTTTCAGTGCCTATGAGTTGCTTCTTCTGGAGAGCAATCAATTATTGATTGTGTGAGATTTCATAAATAAAGCCAAATGTAAGTAGGTGATTAATCATTCATTTCTGATTCACCTTGAGAGAACTGTACAATGATAAGAAAAGCAAAACATTAACTGTGTTCCAGTTCATTCAGTGCAAGTTCAGCAGATGCATGCTCTTACAGTTCATAAGGATTCTTTTATTGTCAACTGATGCATTTGATGTATTAAAGTACCCAGATAAGAAAAATGACACCTTGAGGTTACTTGCTATGTATTAGCAACTTTATATACTTATATGGGTCACTGTGCCAAACATCATTCTTTTCTTTTTTAAGGATGAGGCTTAGCTGGCTGGTTCTGACATTGACTGTATTACTTGTTTGCCATGTGACCTTGGGCAAGTTTTTAACCACCGTTTCCATTTCCTCATCTCCAAAGTGGGGATATAGGAATTATTTCATAAGACCATTATGAGAACACAATCAGAGAATCAGAACCAGTAGGACCTAAAAAGCATGCAAATATATTAAATACATTTGTTACACTGACTCGATCTTATATAATTATAGGAATTAATTAAATAATCCTGGTGGAGACTGTTGTCTCCACATCTGATGCCAGAGCTCAGAATCCACAGGTCAGGCAGTAAGGAAAGGAAGATAGATACAAGGTGGGAAAGATCAAGGGCAGGCTGGAACCCACAAGCGTGAGCTGGGTACAGCTCCACTGGGACCCTAAATCTGGTCTATTGCTCCTGACCTTACTGACATGGGTATCCTGCATATGCTGGGGCCCTTTGTCAGAGAGATAAACACACACTTCTGATCCAGGAATGAAAGCAGCAAATGGGTAATACTGAGGAGGGAGGGCAATTGCAAACTCAGCTGCTGGTTTACACCAGTGAGGTGAATCTGCTGAGCAGCATCAGTGTGCGCCTTTGGTAAGGAATGGCTGCTGCTTCCAAATCTTCCAAGAATCCTTCTTGTGACCTCCCCTTACCAGAAACATACAGTACAGTGAATTTGGGGAAATGTAGTTCATCCTGAGCAAGCTGACACATTTTTATAAGTATTCCACACACAAAGGTGGGCATATAGCATATGTTTGATTTTTCTCTTACTAATTGTGTTTGTTGTATTATTTTGTTTTATAATTTACTTGCGGTCACCCAGAAATTTAATAAGACTCAGGACATATTTTATGAGTGGTGGAAGACAGGTTGTCAAATTGGAATGAGGTAGTCAGAACAAGTGTTAATTGACATAAAGTAACAATTTATAATGAATGTATTATAAATAAACTGCACAGTTAGCAGAAAATTCATTGAAAGTTGAGATATCTAATCTTTGTAAATCTGAGGCAACTTTAGCCCCTCTATTAACTAAGATAAAATGTACCCAAATAAATCCCATTTTCAGCTCTCTTCCAAGATTGTCTTGGAATTTAGTTCCAGCTTCTCTAGTACTTATTTACTTAGTTATCTTCTAGGAGGATATATTTTATTTTGAGTAGGAGATTCCTTTTACACAGATCTGTACAGGACCACTTTATTCTTCCTGAAGGGTAGATTCCTTTCTTGTTCAGTTCAGTTCAGTTGCTCAGTCGTGTCCAACTCTTTGCGACCCCATGAATTACAGCCCACCAAGCCTCCCTGTCCATCACCAATTTTAGAGTTTACCCAAACTCATGTCCATCAAGTCAATGATGCCATCCAGCCATCTCATCNACAAGAGACAGTATTACAATGGCCCAAAATATGGGAAAAAGGTGCTCAACCTCTTGAGCCACCAGAGTAACACCAGATAAAGCTACACTGAAATACCACTATACAAATGCCAGAATAGCTAAGGATTTTTAAACTGACGACCTCACATGTTGATGAGGGTATGGAGCAAGTGCACTCAAACGCCGCGGATGGGAATGTGAGCTGGCCCAATCGCTTTAGAAAACTGGTAATAACACTAAAACCAAAGGCGTGCAAACCTTGTGACCCAGCATTTCCACTCCCAGCTGAGCGCCCAGCACAAGGCATCCATGTGTTCACCAAAATGCATGGACATTCACAGACAACATTCTTCATAGTTGACAGAAACTGGAAAGAACGCAATGGCAGCATGGATAGATAAGATTGTGATAAATATAGCGACAGCAGACCGAAGGAGGAGAAGGGGAGGGGGAGAGAGAGGGGAGGCGGGACAAGAAGAAGTGGATGATGACAACGAAGGCAAGGTCTGGTCTCAAAAATATTTTGGTGGTACAAAAAAACCAAGTGAGATTTGAAAACGATTGAAAATAAGCAAGCAAAAGCTCTTCAGTAGACCCCAAAGTCAGTGGTGCTCCTACCCAGAGGAGGGAAGACTTCTGTGGTAGACCGTCAGAGGTGAGCTCCGACAGACAGGAAGGGGCTCTGGAGGGCACAGACATGAGGGATGTCCGAAGGCAATTCCCCCCACTCATGCCCGCACACTGCTGCTGCCTCCTCCGAGGCTATTTGTTCACCTGGACCATAGAACAACAGCCGTCTAGTCTCCCTGCCTCCTCAGTTCAGTTCAGTTCGCTCAGTCCTGTCCGACTCTTTGCCACCCCATGGACTGCAGCACTCCAGGCCTCCCTGTCCATCGCCAACTCCCAGAGTTTACTCAGACTCATGACCACTGAGTCGGTGATGCCATCCAACCATCTCATCCTCTGTCGTCCCCTTCTCCTCTCGCCTTCAATCTTTCCCAGCATCAGGGTCTTTTCCAATAAGTCAGTTCACATGAGGTGGCCAAAGTATTGGAGTTTCAGCTTCAGCATCAGTCCTTCCAATGAATATTCAGGAGTGATTTCTTTTAGGATGGACTGGCTGGATCTCCTTGCAGGGCAAAGGACTCTCAAGAGTCTTCTCCAACTCCACAGTTCATAAGCATCAGTTCTTCGGTGCTCAGCTTTCTTTATAGTCCAACTCTCACATCCATACATGACTACTGGAAAAACCATAGCCTTGACTAGATGGGCCTTTGTCAGCAAAGTGATGTCTCTGCTTGTTAATATCCTATCTAGGTTGGTCATAACTTTTCTTCCGAGGAGCGAGCGTCTTTTAATTTCACGGCTGCAGTCACCCTGCCTCCTACCCGTCCTGCATATCTAGATCTTGACTTTGTGGACACCTGAGGCATCTTTCTGGACTGGACACTGGTGAGGTCACTTTTCCTGCTTCCACCCCTTCGGCCTGGGGGATCTAGGGACTCTGCTCTCCTCTGGCAGCTCCTGCCCAGGCTCTCTCAGCCTCTCTGCTTCCGCATCTGCCAGCTGGGCTGTGATGCGCTTCTCTCCATGTGCTCCATCTGGCAACATCGCCTCACAATTAGGACTCAGTCCAGCGCCACCACCTTCATAAGCCATTCCTGACCTCCCAGGAAGAGGGACCTTCCTCAGATCTCTTTGGGGTACCCTGTCCACATTTATTTACCTGGTCCCAGGCCTTCCCCACCAGACCTAGGCTCCTTGAGAACCTTCCAGTTTCTTCTCAGACTGACACAAGGCCTGGCCCCAAGGAAGGGCTCTATACATGCTGAATTAGTAAAAATGCCAACTTGGACGTGCAAAGCACTTCTCTGCTTGCAAGTGCTTTTATGTGTGATTTTGTGTAAGCTTCCAATAAACCCACGAAGTTACCTCCACTCATCAGGTGAGGAAGCTGAGGCTGAGGAAGAGATTGAGGATGTGGTGGTGGCCAGCTGGGGAAGGGGCTAAGAGAACTCCTGCCTGCTCAAGCCTTGTCCAGGATGCCACCCTGAGGATAACAGCTTCTCTCTTCCAGGAAGCCCCTTTCCAAGCCACTAGGGGCCTGAACTCAGCTTCTCAAACGGTGTGGT
Source organism: Neotragus pygmaeus (assembly GCA_006410875.1). Taxonomy (NCBI): domain Eukaryota; kingdom Metazoa; phylum Chordata; class Mammalia; order Artiodactyla; family Bovidae; genus Neotragus; species Neotragus pygmaeus. The sequence goes on along the minus strand of SJYV01010468.1, from coordinate 1,602,132 downwards.
CAGCCCTTCACAAAGACTGTCAGAAATCGTTCTGGAACATTTATATGCCTCAGCCTCTCTACCACACCCAACATCTTCTCCTCTGATGACTGAGCCTCTTGCCACCCTGAGAGACCACACAGAGGGTGGACCCAGGCCCAGGTCATGGGCCCTGACACCAAGCCAGCAGGAAGACTCCCTTCTGCCCTGCTCATGGGCTGTCTGCCCAATTTCCCTCAAATGCTGCCCGATTTCCGTCACAACCCGGCCCCGGGTACTAACTGCAATGAAAGGGACATTTCAGCTGGGAAAGCAGGCCATGCGGCCTCAGGTCAGGGATCTGTCAGAGTCCTCCCTAACTCTCCCTGGAACTTTCCTCTCTCTGCCCTTCTCCCACCTTCTTGGAGGGACAGGGAGGTAGTCGTGGCAGGGAGCTCATTTCTCTGTCCCCAGTCCACCTCCTCTCATCATCTACCCCTTCCCCAAGCTCCATCTGACACACACACATTCCATAGGCCTTAATGGTAAATTTTATTGTCGAACCACACTGGCTTCCTACTGGGCAGAACTAGCCCCAGCAATGACCTTGTCCCCAGCATCCCCAGTACCTGGGACCCTGCAGCCAATACGGCCTTAGCTCAGATGACCAAGCCCCTGCCTGGAGCCCGTTTCAGAGGGTCCCACTCTGGGCTGTCTCTTGCTGCATCTCTCTCCATGAGTCAGGAGTCTATCAGGTAGGGTCAGGATCAGGTTCATTAGTCAGTATACCCAATTAAATTTGAATTTTAGGTACACAGTAATTTTTAAGTGTGTGTTGGGAACATGCATGTGTGTGTGAGCTTGTGTGTTCCGTCGTTTCAATCGTGTTCAACTCTTTGCAACCCTATGGACTATAGCTTAGCAGGCTCCTTTGTCCCTAGGATTTTCCAGGGAAGAATGCTGGAGCAGTTGCCATTTCCTTCTCCAGGGGATCTTCCCGACCCAGGGATCAAACTCGTGTCTCTTATGTCTCCTCCTTAGGCAGGCAGGTTCTTTGCCACTAGGGCCACCAGAGTTCCATGCGTTGGGGACATACCATAGTAAAAAATTGTCATTGTTTTTCTGAAACTCAAACTCAGCTAAGTATTCTATAGTTTAATCTGATGAATATGGTAACCTTACAACATAGTCAAGGGGATGTGCCCACCTGGAGCATGCTCTGGGTACCTGCGGTCCNGCCCTGACACCAAGCCAGCAGGAAGACTCCCTTCTGCCCTGCTCATGGGCTGTCTGCCCAATTTCCCTCAAATGCTGCCCGATTTCCGTCACAACCCGGCCCCGGGTACTAACTGCAATGAAAGGGACATTTCAGCTGGGAAAGCAGGCCATGCGGCCTCAGGTCAGGGATCTGTCAGAGTCCTCCCTAACTCTCCCTGGAACTTTCCTCTCTCTGCCCTTCTCCCACCTTCTTGGAGGGACAGGGAGGTAGTCGTGGCAGGGAGCTCATTTCTCTGTCCCCAGTCCACCTCCTCTCATCATCTACCCCTTCCCCAAGCTCCATCTGACACACACACATTCCATAGGCCTTAATGGTAAATTTTATTGTCGAACCACACTGGCTTCCTACTGGGCAGAACTAGCCCCAGCAATGACCTTGTCCCCAGCATCCCCAGTACCTGGGACCCTGCAGCCAATACGGCCTTAGCTCAGATGACCAAGCCCCTGCCTGGAGCCCGTTTCAGAGGGTCCCACTCTGGGCTGTCTCTTGCTGCATCTCTCTCCATGAGTCAGGAGTCTATCAGGTAGGGTCAGGATCAGGTTCATTAGTCAGTATACCCAATTAAATTTGAATTTTAGGTACACAGTAATTTTTAAGTGTGTGTTGGGAACATGCATGTGTGTGTGAGCTTGTGTGTTCCGTCGTTTCAATCGTGTTCAACTCTTTGCAACCCTATGGACTATAGCTTAGCAGGCTCCTTTGTCCCTAGGATTTTCCAGGGAAGAATGCTGGAGCAGTTGCCATTTCCTTCTCCAGGGGATCTTCCCGACCCAGGGATCAAACTCGTGTCTCTTATGTCTCCTCCTTAGGCAGGCAGGTTCTTTGCCACTAGGGCCACCAGAGTTCCATGCGTTGGGGACATACCATAGTAAAAAATTGTCATTGTTTTTCTGAAACTCAAACTCAGCTAAGTATTCTATAGTTTAATCTGATGAATATGGTAACCTTACAACATAGTCAAGGGGATGTGCCCACCTGGAGCATGCTCTGGGTACCTGCGGTCCTAATAAAGGGCCCAGAACCCACTTCCAGGGCCTCTGTAGTTTCCCCTTCCTGCCTGGTCCCACCAGCCTGCTGGGGATGGAACTGTTACAGCAGGCTGGTTAGTCATACAAGGCATCGCTCACAGGGAGGTGGGGAAAGGAGGGAGTGGACCACAGGCCAGGGGCCTCCATTTATACTTCTGTGCCTGCCCACCAATGCCAGGGGTAGATCTGCCAGCCCCCCCTGCACAGCTGTGCCGTCTGCACCTGAATTCTCCATCTCCTGCTCCGGAAGCATCCAGGTAGGACGGCGGAGTCCCCTGAGGGTGTGTGTAGTGGGTCCCCTGGAAGGAAAGCTGTTTCCTGGCTGGGGTGAGTCTCACTGGGGTGGTGGGCTTCCTCAGGCTCCGCTGTCGAGACATCACTGGCTTGACTGTTCAGGAGTGTATCGGGGACCAGGGACACAGACAGCCTGGGAAATTAGTGGCTCTTCCTGCCAGGAAGACAGTAGGCTCCGGTAACATCCCTGAGCCTCAGTTTCTTCAAAGATAAAACAGGAAGAGTTCCTACCTCTTGTGAAGTAGATATGATCGGGGGAAACGAGATACTAAAAAGATGAGTGGTTCCCAGGGATGGGGGCAGGGTGGGGGGAAGAGGAAGGAATAGGCAGAACTCAGTGGGATTTTAGGGCACTTCATCTTCTCTGCATGATACTGCGGTAGTGGAGACATGTCACTATGCACTTGTCAAATCCTATAGAATGTACAATCCGAAAGTGATGCCTGGTGTTAACTATGGATTTTGGATTATGATGACCTGTAGGTATAGGGTCATCTACATTGACTGGTAAACCATTCTGCTGTTGGGTGACAAGAGTGGGGATGCTGAGCAGGTGTGGGGGCCTTGAGGTATATGGGAAGCCTCTGCATTTTCTGCTCAATTTTATTGTGAACTAAAACTGTTGTAAAAAATAGTGGGGTTAATCACTCAGTGGTGTCCGACTCTTTTCAGCTGGCTCCTCTGGCTCCCGCCAGGCTCCTCTGTACATGGGATTCTCCAGGCAAGAATACTGGAGTGGGTTGCCAAGCTCTTCTCCAAGGAATCTTCCCAACCCAAGGATCAAACCTGGGTCGTCTTCATTGCAGGCAGATTCTTTACCGTCTGAGCTAAAAAGGAAGCTGTTAAAAAAAAAAAAAAAAAACCTGTAAAAAATAAAGCTTATTAATTACAAAAAAATAGGTATGATCATGAATGCACCAGTCCCTCACATATTTCACACTCAGACGTGTACTGAGCGCGTACTAGACGTCTGTATTTACAAAGTAAACCAAAATGAGGGAGCAAGGGAGGTATTTCTTCCCCAGCTGTACATTTGGGAGAAGTCTCCCCGAGAAGAAACACCTAGTGGCAGCGCTGGGGGTTCGCCGCAGTGGGGGTCGGTGACGCGGGGTCGGCGCAGCCCCACTCTGTCCCCGACCCCTGAGCGGAGGCAGGAGCCGGGAGAGCGGGACACACGGGGCTGGTCTGGAGGCGGGCTCGTGGGGAGGAGGCTGCCCAGTCAAAGGAGGGCAGGCTCAGAACTACACGGAACCCCCTAGGCGGCCCNGATTGCAGACTCGGCTTGTGGCAGATTAGTCGGAGGGAGCCAAGCGGGAAGGGGAGGAGGCGCTGTGACTGCCCACCCACTGGGAAGGACCATCCCCACACAAGCTCCAGTCCAATCGCCGAGCGGCTGGCCACTCTCCCACTCGGGTCGGAGCTGGAGGGGGAGAGAGGGAAGGGTTTCTATAGCGCGGTACGGCAGGGCCGTGCTTGGGCTGAGCAGAGTCGTGGCCCGGACGCCCCACCCTCTAGGCCCGGGATGTCTGCCGAAGTTAGCTGAGACGCAGAGGAGTACAGGGAACCGGTCCTGGAACCGGTCCTGGACCCAAGTCCAGGACCCTTCACCGCCCGGCCCGCTCCTTGTCCCTGGGTCCTTGCAATCTCCTGCCCTCAGAGGAGGCTACCCTTGCCCAACGCCTCCTCGTGAAGAGGATATGCCACGTCAAATCCCAGATGCCTGCAAAACAAAACATCCCCTAATGCCTGACCTGGAGAGCGGGGTGCTGATGGGGGTCGCCTCAAGGACCAGAGAAGCAGATGCCGACCCTTCTGAGTCTATGACCCTCCACCTTCAGAGACACAGGTAGCTGGTCAGCTACCTGGGCTGATTCGTCTTGGCTCCATGACCCACATCCCAGTGGGGGTCGCAGCAGATCCCCTTCCACCGCCCAAGGCAGAAGATCCAGAGAACCTCCTCATTCCTTTTCACAGCCTTCAACCCGGGAGGGTTGGGGGGTACCATCTTCACCAGCCCTGCCCCTCGGCCCAGGTTACTACTCACAGAGTGGCCTGTGGCCAGCATTTCTACCGCATATGCTAATGGGGTACCCACTGTGTGCATTTTATACCATCCCATGCAGTCCAGGGCTTCCTTCCCGAGCTGGAATGGAGGAGTCTGTGTTCCCCTCGAGTCTAGGTTAGTTTCCCTTCAAACCTGCCGCCTCCCCTACCCCCCAGCTTCTAGCCTCAAACACAGCCCTCTTCCCCTGGTGGTGCTTTCCTCCACAGTTACCACCCACGTCTCAGTAAAGCCTGCTAAGGCGGCTTGAGAGCTCTGGATGGAGGACAAGCATGGAGTCATCATCTGTTACTTAAATACAATGCTTGTGGTGCTTTGCACCCTCCTGTGGACTCAGACACCAGGTCTTGGGTTAAGAAATAACTTCCCTGATGATTCTTTCTTGGGGAAATCCATCTTGATTCATATATCCTAGACCAAGGCAAACTTTGTTTTAATAAAGGGCCAAGTTGTAAATATTTCAGGCTTTGCTGGCCGGTACATTCTCTGCCACAGTCACTCAGCTGTCGGATCGGAGTGAAAGAAGCCACAGACAATACGTAATGCGTAGGTGCAGAGGTGTTCCAATAAAACTTTATTTACAAGAACAAGCAGGGAACTAGATTTGGCTCCCAGGCCACAGATTGTTTTAGACCTCTGTTGTATATTTTGCCATCATGGCTTAACGAAGCAGATGAAGTGAGTGGAAGAGACCTCAGCTTGGCCTCAAAAGAGCTGGGTGGCAAGGCCAGGTCTGAAGCTCACAGCTGGGTGACCTCTGAATCTGTTTATCCACCTAAAAAGATGGTAATCCTGGCCACAGTGGAATGAGAGAAATCACCCCACTATCAGAGGTCTGTGATGTGGGCTGAAACAAGCCATGAAAGCTGAGCACTCGTGAGCATTTTTATAAACCCTGAAGTGCTCTATGCATATAAATTGCCTACTGCAAGTCTGGTCTATCTTTGGGCCAAATAACATAGGGGGAGGTCGAAGGGTCTTACTGTGACTGGCCTGGGAGCCTGTGCTGGTCTCGGTAGGTTCACACAGACGCTAAAACTTTGGAATATTATCACCTGCTCTCTTGAATTTTCTGAAATGTCGGTCCGCAAGCTGGTGATTTTGCGCAGCTCTTTAACTGCCTGGTGGCTCAGACAGTAGAAGAAACCACCTGCAATGCGGCAGACCTAGGTTCCATCCCTGCGTTGGGAAGATCCCCCGGAAAAGGGAACGGCTACCCACTCCAGTATTCTGGCCTAGAGAATCCCATGGACAGTGGAGCCTGGCGGGCTACAGTCCCTGGGGTCCCAAAGGGTCAGATATGACTGAGCAACTTCCACATCACTTTATTGCTCTATGACTTCAGTTTCTACTCTTTCAGACTCAGTTGGGCTGACTACAGCTGCAGGGCAGAAATTCTTTCCAGAGCCAAGACTGGGCTACGCAAGATCACCTTGTGATGTGCACACAAGGTGTTGGGTCCTTCTGGCTGGACCCAGCCACCTCCTGCTGGGCCCTCCCTCCTGTCCCGCCCTGCAGCTCTAATGGGAAGAGAGAAGTGGGTGGCCTCTGTTGCATTCCTCCTCTGGCCCAGGACTGGGTCAGACACTCTGTTCTCACCAGCATTTCTGAGAACCAGGCTGGTGGACTCGCTGCCCTGGGGCTGGGCCCCGGAGCCTCAGGGTTTAGGCTCCATGGGCCTCTGGGCACTATTCCAGCAGCCTCTGTGTCATTTCCTGGCGACCTTCAAGCACACAGAGGTTGTTAGGTGGGAACCCGGCTCGGCATCCAGGCATTGGCCTGGAACTGGTGTGCTCACCCGACCCAACCCTAACCTCGGAGGGTGCTGCCTTCCTCCCCGGATGAAGACCCTCGGTTCTGGGCCAACACAGTCACTTTACAGCCGGAAACTGAGCCACCGGGGAAGGGAGTGCCAGCCCTTCCAATGAGCGACATCCGTTCTAGACTCTTCGAGTCCTCCAGGGCCGGCAGCTTCTCATATGAGGGTAATTACTTGATTTATGGCGTTCCCCACCCAACTCTTCCATACCCGCCTGTATCCTCGGGAACAGCTGCTTGGACACGCCCCCGGGAGGCGGGGCCCGCATAGGGCCACGCCTTGGGGCTGCAGGCAGAGCCTTGGAGAGGCAGAGGCACCCCGCAAGAAGATGGGGTGCTGTTCTCCCTCCCACGGGGCCAGGGCAGGCTCCACAGTGAAGGGAAGGAGAGATTAGGGCAAGAAGTGGCGTCTCCCTAGCCTGGGCCTGCCTGCTCTTCCCCTCCAAAGGGAGGTGGCAGGATGTTTCAGCCACCGAGGGATCCTGCAGGATCCAGCCCTCAAGGCCCCGGTGCAGTGAACGCGGTAGGTATTTCCAGCTTTTATGACGTGCCAACCAGGCCCCCAAGGGACGCAGACAAACCTCCCATTCCTGCCAGTTCCCCAGGTGCGGCCTCTTCTCAGCCCCTTTGGAATGCCACTTCCACCTGCACACCCTTGCCCAGGCCACAGGCCCCAAGACACAGGCCAGGGCGCTGAGCAGGGGCCAGAGGGAGAGGGGCGGCAGAGAAGAGAGGGGAAGACAGAGAAGATGAGGCTGTCTCCCAGGGGGGCGGAAACAGAAGCAGGGAGGCGGAGAGAGCTCAGCCCTGGGGAGACAAGACAGGGGGCTTGAAGAATCCAAAACAGCTGCTCAGTGGACCCCCGCCTCGGAACCCCCAGACTGGCCCACCAGGGTGTCTTCCACCTGTTGCTCCCTCTCTATGGGCCTTCCTCAGCCCAGGGTCTTGCAGAACAACCGTCTCCCTCCACATACATGACTTATGCATCTGGGTGACAAATGACTAATGCTGAGTTCAAATCCTGAATCAGACACTGCACAACAGAATGACCTTGGGCAAGTTGCTTGCCCTCTTGGAGCCTTGGATTCGTGGGAAAATGTGAATACCACGAAGGGTGTCTTCATTTGTGAGCCAATAAATGAGGCAGTGCCCAGTGCCTGGCCTGGAGGAAATTCAGAAAAGGGTAAGTAGTATTGTCACTGAACAATGGAAACAGGCTGGAGAATATTTAGGCCTCCCCACTGCCAGTTTTTCACCATATATCAGAAAGCAGAGAGTCCTGCCCAAACTAGTTGTCTCAAAGGCTGACTAGGAAGTGTTGGAGCCCCGCACTTTGGAGTCTTTTGGGACTCCATATGTGACTGTTGGAAAGGGCAGTGACATGGAACTTGAGTTACCATCGGTCTAGCCCACTGGACTTTGGACACGTCAAGATATTGTTTTCCCTGTTCTAACAAATGACACAGTTGAGGCTCAGAGACTGTAAATAGCTACTCAGAGTGACACAGCCAGTGGATAACAGAGTCACAGTGTAAAGCAGAGTACTTTACTGCTCAAAGTCCCATGGCTCATTGACCTCTACATTTCTAGTGTTTGGGACTCAGTTATACAGATTTGTCGGAGAAGGCAATGGCACCCCACTCCAGTACTCTTGCCTGGAAAATCCCATGGACAGAGGAGCCTGTAGACTGCAGTCCATGAGGTCGCT
>SJYV01010468.1:1573644-1586466 GCA_006410875.1 Neotragus pygmaeus | reverse complement strand
TAGGAATGGGATTGGACTAAGAGTTGGTGACCAGAGTTTTAGTCCCAGCTCTGCCAGTATTTTGATGTGTGAATCCAAGAGAAATCCTATGACCTAGCTGAGCCTCTGCTTTCCCATCTGTAAATGACAAGTGGGCTGAGTATTGTGTAGCTCCTTTCTGACTCTAAGATTCTAGAGGAGGGAGAGATTAGGAGTTTGGGATTAGTAGATACAAACTGTTATACGTAGGATGGCTAAACCGCAAGGTTCTACTGAATAGCAGAGGGAACAGTGTTCAGTATCTTGTCATAAGTCATCAAGGAAATGAATATGAAAAAGAATATATATGTATAACTGAGTCACTTTACTGTACAGAAGAAATGAAACATGACATTGTAAATCAACTATACTTCAGTAAAATTTTAAAAATTAAAAAAATAAAATTCTATAATTCTGTGAGCCAGCCGCACTTTAAATCCCAAATTGCCAAGGCAGGACACCATGTGTGCACGGCCATGCATGAAACATTGCAGGAGCAGCCGTTTGGCTGAATCCATTTATGCATTCCTTCCAGACGGCTCGAAGGGAACCTCTCAGAGAGGATTAGCAGCTTGAAGCAAATGACTGTGAAATCCCCGCGTGAGCCAGATGCACTTAATCCGGGGCTGGTTATTGGATCACTTCTGATTCATCTCGCTTGTCTGGTCTAAATTCGCTTGTTAATGGCTTGTCCTCTTTCCCCCCTGCTTCCTGCTATTGTCCAGTGTTGTTCCTTTCAGGAATCGTGGGCACCAAATGTCACTCTTCTGTCCAGAGAGATGATTCTAGCCTGAGGAGACTCTAGCTCCTCACACTTGTCCGGCTTCCATCCAGGCACAAAGTGGTAGATGTCTCAGTTAGCCACAGCAGCTGACATTTTATCATCTTCTTGGGAGGCCAGTATTGAAGGATTTAGTGGAACTTTAAAGTTTAGTGAATGGTATCCACATTGACTGGTTGTCCATCTCTCATGATGTGACTCTTTCACTATGGTGGAAAAAATAAAAGCTAATATTTCAGAGTTTGAAAAACTTGTAAAACCAAGTGTTGATAAAGGAATGATGAAATGGGCACTCAATGAACGTGAGTCTGAGTGAACTCCGAGAGATGGTGATGGACAGGGAGGCCTGGCGTGCAGCGATTCATGGGGTCGCAAAGAGTCGGACACGATTGAGGGACTGAACTAAACTGAAAAGCCACTGATGGGAGTGTAAATAGGTATGATCACTCTGGAATACAATCTGATACAACAAGCCAAATGGTTTAAAATGTGCACATGTTAAAGCAAGCCCGTGTGTCCTATTAGAAAGCTGAATTCCGAGAAATTATCGTAGATGGCAATATTTATATATGAGACTGTTCATCAGAGCATGTTTGTACTGGAAAAAATGTTAGATGTGAAGCAAATTTCCAAGAACAGGGGTTCAAAAATAGATTATGGTACATTCATTACAAATCATTTTGTAGAAGAACATTTGATGACATGAGAAAATGCTCATGAAAATGCTATGTAACAAAATTGGGTTACGAAATGGCACGTGTATGTTGTGTATAAATAAAATCTGTATGCATGTGAGAGTGTGTTATTTAAAAACAAAACAAAGCAAACAAAACTAGAACATACACCCAAATGTCATAGTGTTTATTTCTACATGGTGAGATAATCCATGTTTATTTTCTTTTTTACATCCTTTTAAAATTTAACTTTATGAAACAGGAAAAAGACATTTATATATACACATATAATTTCTTAAAAAGACACACATTCAACAAAGCTTTGTGACCCATGTGAGCAGGTGAGAGAACAGCAGGCCAGGTATAAGCATTCTTTCTTCTAGGAACACCCATTTATTTCCTTCTGGCTCCTCTTCCCTCATGCTTTCTGCTCCTCATTCTTCAACTGAGAAGCCTCATGAATCCTGCCTGGTGGTGGCTGGATCTCTGAGTCATTCTAGCAGAATCCTCAGCTATAGACCTGTTCCCCATCAGTAAATCAACCCTCCCTGGGGTCCTGGGAGAGCTGATCATGCGCATCTCATCTTATCATGGTGATAACTTGAAACTGGCCAAGATGGAAATGTTTACACCAAAGCAACTGGCAGAAGCTACAGTCAGGGCTTTTCTCCTGGACACTCTGGGATGGAGCCTGGTGATCTGTGTTGTAACAAGCCCTGCAGGTGATTTAGACACGCATTCAAGTAGTCAGTGGGCAGGACATGCTTAGGCCCCAGGAAAGATCATTCATACCCCCAGTGGAGTAACCCACATTCTGGGCTTTCTCTCTCTCTTCTCTCTTGCTCAGTCGTGGCTGATTCTTTGCAACTCCATAGACTGTAGCCCACCAGGCCCATCTGTCCATGGACTTTTCCAGGCAAGAATACTGGAATGGGTTACCCTTTCCCCTCCAGGGGATTTTTCTGACCCAGGAATCTAACCATGTCTCCTGCATTGCAGGCAGATTCTTTACCAACTGAGCTACAAGGGAAGTGTGGCTTTTCCAAACAAAGAACTCTCAACCTTACTTGTGCCAACCAGGGAGGAAAATTCTTACACAAATCCTGAATGCCCCACCTTCTCCCACTCTCCAGCTTTTTGTGCGGAAGAGGGTATCTAAGAGCTCTAGAGCCCTAGGAAAACAGTCTGCTGCAGCCCACTCCCACACATACATCTAGATTAAAATGATACAAAAGGAAGTCTACCGATGTTCACATTTTTCCACATTGGGGGAAATGTTAAATACCACAAGTTTAATAATTCTCCACCTTTTATTTCAGCCTGCTTTGCTGTTTCCCTAGGTAAATGCCTTGTTTTCCTCTTGGCTAATCAACCCAGTACGGAACTGCCTTGAAGAAGTGACATAAATTCTCATTCAAGGCTTCCCAAGCAAACCTTGGCAGCTCCTGCTCCCCAGACACATGCTTTCTGCATATTTCAAGGAGGTGGTGAGGACAAAGGGTCCGTTCTGACACCAGTCATTTGCCTTGGGGAGCCGCTGAGGGGCTGCAACCAGGAGACAGATTGTTCTCGCTTTGATCTGACATATCACAGGATGGATGGGACTCTGGGACACGCATGCGACCAGTGCTCTGGTTGGTGGGCAGCCACAAAGCAAACCCAGGCCCTGGCCAATCAGGATGAAGGCGTTTTCTTCCTCTTCCTCCCCTGCAAATCTTTCGTAAAGCCGGATGGTCTTGGGATCTGTTAGTCTCCCAGCAGTCACCTCCTGGCCATTTGATCATCACCCATCGCCTCTTATTTCGAAGGCAGTCATCCTTCCCTCCACACTCGCAGAAGAGAGCAGCTCTGTGAAATATCTTGCACACAAATAAAATCACTTGCCTTTGGCTCTGTTATGCATGGCAGGTTTCGGGAATGGCAGATTTGCTCTTTTAATTTGCTTTGGCTGCAATTAATATTCAAACGAGGTGGCAGGGAGCAGGGCAGAGCCTGGCTTTAATGATCTGTCACCAGCAGAAAACGGAGAGCAGTCAGCACCTGGAACCGTGCCCCGTGGCTGCAAATGGCTGGCTCAGCTGAAGCAGGACATGACCGTCCCCAGCGGCCTCCCCATAACCACCACCCCACACGCAGCCTGGGACCACAGCATCACCCTTCTCCTGACAGTTCTCAGAGATCCCTGGGCCCCTGGGCCTCATGCAAGGGGAGGCCAGTGATCACAGACGAGCATCCGGTCCCCCACAGCTCACGTGTTCTCACGTGGTGCTCACGGCCACATCGCGTGGTCACGGGCAGGGACTTGGGAGTTTCAGGCCATTGGTGCCAGTCTTCGTGAATCTAGGAAAAATATCAGCACAGACATAAGGGTGAGAGCCATTATTTTGAGTTAATGTATGGTAGTCTATTTTTAAAAAGAAAATGATCTTCACACTTCAGAATTTTATTATGAATAGCAAACTATTCATAAGATGCTCCCTTTCTGCCAGTGAAATATCAGAGTCATACACCAAGGTAAGGGAGCGAATGGCAGAAGGATACAGACTGTGCCCTGTGTCTTTGGAGACCCTGGGGGAGGTGCAAGGGAGTTGCTCGGTTCATGTCGGGAGGAAAAGGACCCAAAGTCCCAGCGGGCTGGAGGATTGTCTCCCTGCCAACATGTCCCCAGAGTGAGGAGCTTGTGGCAGATGAGGCTGGTGCTCCCCCCAGGTGCCCTTCATCCCTCCTCACTGTGTGGATACCACCTCTCCCTGGCATCCTTTCAGCTCTAACAGCCCTCACCCCTGTCTCTTTCTCTTCAAGCCCTTACTTTAAGAGTTAGCTCTCCCCACCCTCAGAGTAGGTACTGTGTGAAAAGTCTTGGTGGCAGCTTCTAACCAATGATGGAAGTGTCCGTGTCTATGAAGACCCCGGACTTCCAGCCTCGGTGGGCACATCCCTGAGACACCCCTTCATCGGGTTCAGGCTGAAACGTGGGACTTTGTCTTACCTGGTGCTTCATTTTAACAACAATCAACAGTTTTCCAGTTCTCTGACACCAACTGGTGTCCAACAATTCAGTTCAACTCTGACACTTGCTATCGGGAATTAGCGTAAACTCCACAGGTTAAGGATTCAGTCCCACAAGACTACTCACACTTCAAATGCCAGATGCAAGCAGTGAGTCCCCAGGCTACCCACACTTCTGCCTGGAAGACTGCAAATTCAGGGCTTCTCATAACCATCACCCCGCACCCAGGTTCAGAAATTCACTAGAACAACTCAAATAACTAATTATGATTATGTATGTGTGCGTGCTAAGTCAGTTCAGTTGTGTCTGACTCATTGAAACCCCATGGACTGTAGCCCACCAGGCTCCCCTCTCCATGGGGATTCTCCAGGCAAGAATCCTGGAATGGGTTGCCATGCCCTCCTCCAGGGGATCTTCGTCAGCAATCGAACCTGCCTCTCTTACATTCCTGCATTGGTAGGCGGGTGCTTTACCTCTAATGTCACCTGGGAAGCCCAAGTATGATTATAGTTTATTTTAAATGGTCTAAATGAACAGCTAGATAATGAGGCACATGAGGCAAGGTCTAGAAGAGGCCAGAGAGCATTAGCCTCTGACCCCATGTGGAGTCAGGGTACAGCACTCTCCCAAGACAACTGCACAATTTTTTTTTAATTTCTCATTTATTTATTTTTGGCTGTGCAGAGTCTTCATTGCGGCACTCAGGCCTTTCTCTAGCTGTGGCAAGCAGGGCGCTGCTCTCTGGGTGCGATGTACAGGCTTCAGAGGCCCTAGAGTGGGCAGGTTTCAGTAGCTGTGGCTCTTGGGCGCCGGAGCACAGATTCAGCAGTTGGTTGTGATGCTCAGGCTTAGTAGTTCTGTAGCACGTGGAATCTTCCCCTGCCAGGGACTGAACCTGTGTCCCCTGCATTGACAGGCAGACTCTTTACCACTGGACCACTGGGGAAATCTCAAGACATCTATATATTAATCAAACAGGAACCTCACTGTTCAAAGGGTTTCATCCAAGTTTCGTTGATTAAATCAGTGGCCATCTGTGATTGAACCCACTCTCTGGCCCCTCTCCCTTCTGTGGAAGCAGGGGATGGGGCTGAAAATTCTAATCATGTGGCTGGTTCTTCTGGTGACCAGCTCCCCTCCTGACAGCTACCTGGGGGCTCTCCGAGACTCCCCTCATTAGCCAAAGCTCAGGTATGGTTGCTAGGAGGTCCTTATGAATAACATAAGACACTCCAGTCACTCAGTAAGTGCCCTGAGTTTTAGGAACTTGGTGCTGGCGTTTGTGGGGGAGGGACAGATAAAGATAAAACACTGTTATTCCACCACCCTTGACTCCCCTCTGCTCCCCTACCAGTGTCCCAGGGTTCCCTTCCTGAGTAAGCCATGTGCACACAAAGCCTCCTGTTAGGGATCCAACACCAGAAAACCACACCCAGAACAGACACGAAATACAACATTGCATGATTAACTCTCAAGGCTGCTCACAGGCATTCCCTCACCCATTCATTCACTCTTTCAACCAAACGTGTATTGATATGCAAGGACCTGGACTTGGAATGGAAACCAAGTCAGCCCCGATCAGGCCTTTGTAGGGCTTACAATCTACCCGGGAAGACTGGCGCTACCAGGTAACTAGTGTGGTGTTTGCTTGGCTATCATGAGATTCTGGAGGGCTTGTGTAAAGCCACTGAAGGCTTCGGGGGCGAGGGTAGGGTGGGTGAGGTCAAGATTGTCAGTGCTGTTTTTTGAAGAGAACTCTCTGGCCTGGTGAATGGATTGTGAGCAAAAGCAACAAAACATTTAGAAGGTTTCTGCAAGGGCGCAGGGCCCAGAGGATGGTGACCAGGACCATGTTAAAGGCCATGAATCCGGCGGGGTTGAGAACAAATGAAAAATAAATGGAAGAGGTGGAGGTTCGATCTCTGGGTCAGGAAGATCCCCTAGAGGAGCGCATGGCAACCCACCCCAGTATTCTTGCCTGGAGAATGCCATGGACAGAGGAGCCTGGAGGGCTACAGTCCATAGGGTCACAGAGTTGGACATGACTGAAGTGACTTAGCATGCATGTAAGGACTTTTTCACACAGGACAGTGCACTGGGGTCAGGGTCCAGATACTCAGAGGGGTGGGACTTTGAGTGAGGTCTCATTGAAGGCAGCCAAGTGTGTCCCTAGTTAGACACCTTCATGTCCAGGAGGAAAGAGTCTTGTCCAGTTAGAGGCCATGAGCAGGACAAGAGCAAGCCAGCCAGGAGTCCCTCCAAGGACCTGGAACTTTTCTCCTGGAAAGGTGGGACTCTCCCAGCCAGGCCACCCTGGGAAGTCTGACTCCCAAACCCCCCGGACTAGAGGACTGGGCTGGGAGCAGCTGTCTTCAGCTCCTGATAAGTACTAATTACAGTGTAAAATATCTACTCCAGACTCTCTTTCATCTCTGAGGAATGTGACAAAGATCTGGAGGGTTTTAATTTTCCTCCAGATCTCAGCATTTCAAAGTCAGATGAAAAGAGGTGGAGAAAGTTCTCTGACTTGTGCAGAGTAGAGGACTGCTGTGCCCCAGGGACCAGCCCCTCGTCCCCTGATCACCCCAGGCCCCGGGCCTCTCCCTGGGGCAGAGGATGGGATTCCTGGGCTGTGTGCTCTATGGGTGGTATCTCTTGCTAAGATTTTCAGCTTTTTGTTTGCACAACCCAAAGGAGATTTTCCTTGGCAAACCCTGGAAATCCAGCCCAACTGGAGACTGGGCTTCATAGAATGCAGTTCCATAGTTATTTATTGAGCACTTACTCTAGGATTAGCTCTGGGGACGATCGTTTGTTTGGAGCCAACTTTGACAGGCATTGCACATCTATTTTTCCCGATGCTCAGGACAACCCTACAGGGTGAGTGTTGCCAACAGGTGAGAGAAAAACGGAGCTCAGAGAGGTCAGCAGCTTGCCCAAGGTCCCAGTCAGTGAGTGCGAGGGCCAGGACCACTCCCACTCTGATTCCCAGGCCGCTGTCCTTCTGTTCTTCCCCCCATTGTGCCCATTCCCTGCCTTCAGGTGCTTCAGTCCCCTAAGAGGAAAAGTACAGATGCAAAACAGTGACGAACACCACGAAAAGCGACAAACTAGAAACACTCCAGATGAGGAAAGGAAGAAAGAAAGCGGAAAGGGAGGGGAGGAGGAGGGGGAGAGGGGCCCAGCTCTGGGCATGGAACTTTTTTTCATAATCAATTCTCTTGCAGTCTTATGAGAAAGGATGCATACTGTTCTCTTTTTATGCACAGCATGTAATACCATAGCACAGAAAGACGAATGGGCATTCATGTTGATACGGTGTAGTATCTGAATTATTTTTTGGAACCTACTCTAAGCCCAGGCTCTTTTTTCTCTGGCATACAACTTGTAGAGAAGAAGAGGAACCATATACACACCAGGAGGCTTGGCAGTGTCTCCAAGACGATCCCCACCACCCTCGCTGATCACACTTCTCTGATGCTCCCACGGTCTCCAAACTGCCCAACTCTACCTCTGTCGGCACCATCTCCTTTCTTTCCACAAGGGAACTATGCTTCCCCTTGTCAGTCTTGATTCTCTCATCCTGTCCCCCTGACTTTCACCATTCTTTAGCCTTGTTAATCCCATCACAGTTCCTTTCTCAAAAACCAGACTTCCTTAACCAGCTTCTCTCTCCCCACTCTCTTTTCTGTTTTTCTCAGAAAGTATCTGTCCCATCTCTTCTCCCCTCTCCCCCTTTCCTCACTCTCTCACTCTCTCCTCCTCTCCCACTTCTTGCTGTCTTTCTTAGTTCAATGCGTGTGTCACCTCCAAAGAGCCTTCAAGTCAAGGTAGGTAAAGCTAAGTGCTTACTAATAATGCTCTACCCCTAGGGAAAGTGAGATTAGACATGATAAAAAGCCAGCGCCATCAGCCGTGGACTCCTCCAACAGGACCTTAAAGTTTCCTCCAGCAAATATGCTCAGTCGCATCCTCGTCCATCTAAAACGAAGTCTGCTTGTCCAAAGCCACCTTCCTGATATGTACCAGAGTACAGGAATAAACAACATTCAACCCACTTCATTCCTCTCACAGGTAACATACTAGAAAGCTACCCCCTCTCGTGTATGCCCAGATATGACATTTTCGTGACTGTGAAGCAGAGGCGATTTTCCGTCGACCAGTTGGATGATTATATCTTAAAATACATTTTCTCCATGAGATTCAATCAAGTTATCTTCCTTCAAGATGAAAATATAAAGCCTGCAAACATTTTAATCTTTCTTGGGTTGGTTCTCATGCAAAAATAAATACGTGAAGCTTGCTCACCACTAGTGTTTGGTGTCAGAATGACTTTAACTCCTGCCTCTGCTGCTTACCAGCTGTGTAATTTCAAACAGGGTGCTTACATGCTTTGTGAAAAATGGAATTCGAAATAACCAACTCACGAGGCTGTCCGAGGAGTAAACAGTAGCATGAGATACCCACTGTGATAGTTAGTTTTATGTGTCAACTTGGCTGGGGTTTGGTGCCCAGATGTTTGTCAAACATTATTTTCATGTTCCTGTGAGGACTTGGAGTGAAGCAGACTGCCCTTTGGAATGTAGGTGAGCCTCATCCAATCAGTTGAAGGACTTCCCTTCCCCACCCCACTAAACCAGAGAGAAATACAGCAAAAGGACTGCCCTCCCCTGATACCAAACCAGAGAGAAATCCCCAGCAGACAGCCTTCAAGCATCATCTGTGACACTTGCTCTTCCTAGTTCCATAACAAATGGCATTTGGACTCAGACAGGAACATTGACTCTTCTGGGTCTCCAGCCTGCCAGTCCACCCTTTAGATTTTGGACTTGCCAACCTCCATAATCATGTGACCCAGCTTCCAGAGCCTCATAATTAATCTCTTTCTGTGTATATACACATCCTGCTGGTTCTGCTCTGCTGGTGAACCCTGAAACACCCGCCTAGCTCAATGCCTATAACAAATACCTAGCAGTACTCTGCAGTATGCAGATTTTAAAGTCCTCATCCTCAGATTTATCTGGTGGTTGGATGGATTTCAGTTAAGCTTAATGGGCACACTCAGAGGTAAATGATGAAATAAGAAATCAGGAAGTTTTTAGTTGGAAAATGGATCAGATTTGTAAAGCCTGAATTCCTACTTGAATTCCTACCTGATTCCTACTTGTATATGTAGCAATTATTTCGATCCCTTTACATTGTCAAAAGCACATAAACGTGTGGCTTGACAACATATTCTAAAGCAAACACGTACATAATTTTACCTTCGGGTCAAGAAATGACACTGTCAGTGGCCTAGAAGCTCCCTTGTCCATCCCATACTAATCTCTTCTTCAGGTTTCTCCTGGCTTCCCTATAACAGAAGACATCACTACTAACTCCTTGCCATGCTGACTTCCTTTCACTCAGTATTACATTTCTAAGATTTACTACATTGTCAAGTGCTGTGGTTTGTTCCTTTTTAGTGTTATATACTATTCTGTTATATGAATCAACCCTATTTGATTTCTCCATTCTACTATTAATGAACTTTCAGCATGAAAAAAATGCCCTAAATTCAGAAAATATGGTGTGCCATGGTGACTTTTTAAGTAGACACAAAAATCAGGAGGCCGTTGAAAGATTATACATGCACCTGAAAATACTGATATAAAACCAACAAAAATTATCAACTCTGGTCTATCAACACATGGATCAACTGAGTCTGAAATACTTCTGTTGACTTGAACCAGGTTTAAAACTAACCAAAAACATGTGAAAAACTGAGACAGCTTTCTATGAAGTAAGCCACAAACAAACACAAAAGCATAATAAATTTTAGTAAAGAAGCAATCCAGCAGCCAATACAGTTGTACTATAGATGCAACTTTATACTGTCATCTTTATGCAGCAGACACTTTATGGAACTCTCTGAGAAAGGGGAACTTGCAGAAGCAGATATAAGGGAACCATTCGTAGTCACCTTAAGCCATAGAAGCTTCTAACAGCAAACCCTCAAGCCACCCTGTAATGTGCAGAAAGAGATGGAGTTCAAGGCTGGAATCCACGTCTATGATCAGTTCCCCTCCCTGCTTCAGAATAGCCAGCAACATTTGCCCAAAGTATGACTGAGCATCTGCACTTTTACTTTTCACTTTCATGCATTGGAGAAGGAAATGGCAACCTACTCCGGTGTTCTTGCCTGGAGAATCCCAGGGACAGAGGAGCCTGGTGGGTTGCTGTCTCTGGGGTCGCCTAGAGTCGGACACAACTGAAGCGACTTAGCAGCAGCAGCAGCAGCAGCAGGAAATGTCTGAGATTTCCTCAAGCTTGAAGTCAAAGCTTGCATGACTCAGACTTCCCTGGTGACCTAGTGGTTAAGATTCAACTCTTCCACTGCAGAAGGCACGCGTTTGATTCCTGATAGGGAAAGATCCCAGCATGCTATTCCATGTGGCCAAAAAAAGCCATCGGGGCTCTTTCTCATCACCCCACTCCCTGTAAACCTATACTATCACTGAGATAAATCAAAACCCCCCTTTTACTTTAATTATCAATATCATTTTCTACTGACATTTTTATTCCAATAAATGTGTACAGGGTTTCTGGTGCATTATGGTCCAAGCAAGTTATTATGGACTAGCCTGGCAGGGTTATTTATATGTTAAGATTCAAGGTTTCAGGATTTTCAAACAGTGTTTGTGGGGAAGAGACTGGGAGATTGTTTCTACTTCACACCAGGGAAAAAGGAAATCAGTATTTCATGGGCAACTGCTCTGTGTCCAGCCCATGTGTGAGCCACCTCATTTAATCTTCATAAGCCCCCATCTTCAATCCATTCTGTATTTTTTCCTGAATTTCACAGTTGAGAGGAGTCTTAGGGGAAAATGCTTGCTCGTGGTCATGCAGCTCATGTAACCAGTAGGCTCTTGTTAGAATCTGGACTCCAAGCCTGGGGGATGATCCAAATCTGCTACCTACCAGGTGTGGACTTGAGAAATCACTTGACCCTCATGGATGGGGATAGTCATGGCCCTCTCTCCATGAGATAANGTAACCAGTAGATTCTTGTTAGAATCTGGACTCCAAGCCTGGGGGATGATCCAAATCTGCTACCTACCAGGTGTGGACTTGAGAAATCACTTGACCCTCATGGATGGGGATAGTCATGGCCCTCTCTCCATGAGATAACATGTGTAGGTACTTAGCATAAAGCCTGTTGCCAGAGAGCACTTCCTCCAAGCAAGCAGCTCTTGTTAAACGGCAGAGCCAGGTCTCAGACCAAAGTGAGCTGACTGCAAACACCCCAGGAGAGTAGCCATCCATCTGCTCATGACTCGGCAAAGCAGACAGGGCTCGGCCAGAAGGTTTGTCCCTACTCCACACGTCAGCTGCGGCTGCTTGACGGAGGTAGAGGATCCAGTTGACTTGGCAGCTGGCTTGGCTGGGTCTCTCTCTCCAGCAGGGTAGTCAGACTTCTTCATGTGACTTTTCTAAGACTCTGAAAGCAGAAGTGCCAGGTCTCTTAAGGACTAATCCTGGATTGTCACAGGATTTCTTCTATTGAGTTCTATTGGTCAAAACAAGTCACGAACACAGCTCGGTTCCTAAGGGAGGGCAAACAGGTTTTCCTTTTTGTTTCTTAATGCATTTCTCAGCATCACTCACAGCTAGCAGAGGGCACGTGACTCAGTTCTGGCCAGGGAGATATAGGTGGAAATCACCAAATTACTACCAAACCAAACTTGAGTCAACTTACCGACAGGCAGTAAAGGCAATCTACTGACGCTGGGTTGGGGCGAAGGAAAGCATGATGTTTACGGTAAGGCACCAGACAAGGAGTCCAGGGCAGCTAACGCTCAAAACCCCCAAACTCCTAGGCCACCATTCCTGATGGGAGTGGCAGCACACGAATACAGAAATGGAACCCTGGTTGGCATCCTTCTGCGGACAACCTACCACACGAAGGCTTGAGAAATGCAGAGAGCGCGACGCCAGTGTGGCTGGACATCACAAGAGGAGACATTTCGGAGGCTCTGAGGAGAAAAGGTAGACTTCTACAGGCCCAGAAAAGGAGCAAGGTTTGAACAAAGACACGAAGCAAGGTCCCGTGACGTAGCTGGGGACATGCCCACCTGACCAGCTCTGGGGCTTGTGGGAAGGGAGTTTCACTGGAGGCGGGAAGGGCGAAGGGAGCGTTTGGCGTTGTAGAGGGATTTGAAAGCTAATCTGAGGCATGCAGCTCTTATCCTGTGGGCAGTGGGTAGACACTAACATCCGCCAGGTGGAGAGTGACATGCAGGAAGCTGTGTTTCGAGAAGAGTTGTCTGCCTGTTTGAAAGGGTGGGGGAGGTGGGGGA
>SJYV01010468.1:1547628-1568863 GCA_006410875.1 Neotragus pygmaeus | reverse complement strand
GTGATGCCATCCAACCATCTCATCCTCTGTTATTCCTTTCTCCTCCCACTTTCAATCTTTCCCAGCATTGGGGTCTTTTCATATGAGTCAGTTCTTCACATCAGGTGGCCAAAGTATTGGAGTTTCAGCTTCAGCATCAGTCCTTTCAATGAATATTCAGGACTGATCTCTTTTAGGATGAACTGGTTGGATTTCCTTGCAGTCCAAGGGACTCTCAAGAGCCTTCTCCAACACCACAGTTCAAAAGCATCAATTCTTCGGTGCTCAGATTTCTTTATGGTCCAGCTCTCACATCGATACATGACTATTGGAAATACCATAGCTTGGAGTAGACAGACCTTTGTTGGTAAAGTAATGTCTCTGCTTTTTAATATGTTGTCTAGGTTGGTCATAACTTTTCTTTCAAGGAGTAAGCATCTTTTAATTTCATGGCTGCAGTCACCATCTGGTGATACAAAAAATAGAGAGAGGTTATAGGGAGGAATCTGGCAAGAAATTGGAATTCCCCAGAACTCTTTGATAAAAGAAAATAAATACGCCTTGCCTCACCTAGGAGGAGACAGAAGGGAGAAAACACCCCTGATTTGTTTCCTCTTCTTTACTCCCTCACCCCCACCCCATCTACCCCGTAATAGCGCATGAGCCCTCAGTGTCCAAGGCCCTCAGAATTTGCAGCATCTTCCTGTCATATGTCTTTACCTTCATGTATCCATTACTGTCACATCCAATCTCCTTAAAATGCTATGTTCCTTCCCTCCCTTCCCACTAAATCCATTAAGAGCTTCTGCACCCTGAGTCCTTAGACTTTATACATCTCTTCTGTCCATCAAGCTTTTCCTGGGAGAGAGGGTCCCCAGCACTACTGTCTGCTCACCTGACAAACTTTAAGTGCTTCAGCATCTTTGCTACCTAAGACATCCGTACCAAAGGGTTATATGTAAAGTGATGTAGACACCAAAATTTATAATCTTACTCTAATGTTCAACCCTTGCTTATTTTTGACCTATTTAAATTCTTAATGAAATTTTGCATATGGATTTCCCAGTTGGCTCAGCTGTAAGAATCCACCTGCAATGCAGGAGCCTCAGGAAACATGGGTTCAATTCCTAGGTCAGGAAGATCCCCTGGAGGAGGGCATGGCAACCCACTCCAGCATTCTTGCCCAGAAAACCCCAGGGACAGAGGAGCCTTGCGGGCTACAGTCCATAGGGTATCAAAGAGTTGAATACAGCTGAAGCAACTGAGCACACATACTTATAAAATCTTAGATATAAATGGTCATTTAAAGAAATAAAATGTATTTCCCCTAAATACGAAAACAATGCAAGCTTAGAGACAAATGACAAAATCCAAACTAACTCTCTCATGGTGTAATCATTTCATATGCATCTGTCCAGTATTTTTCTATTTATATTCATGTGTATCAGTTCAGTTCAGTTCAGTTCAGTTGCTCAGTCGTGTCCGACTCTTTGCGACCCCATGAATTGCAGCATGCCAGGCCTCCCTGTTGATGTGTATACTCACATGCATATATGCACACTCATATTTATCACAAAAGAAAGTCATGTATAATTTTGTCTTCCTTTCTTCATTAAGCAATACTGAAGAAACATTTTCTTTAATCACTCACTTATTGTTAAGCATTTAGGTCATTTCCCATTTTCTCTGTTACAAATAATGCTTCAATAAAAGCCCTTGTTCATCCACCTTGGGCCTACCTATCTCTGCTCTATTTATTGAGCAAAAGTGTTCTTAGACAGGAATAGTTGGTAATGCATATTTGTAAGGCTTTAAATATTTAGCTCAACCATCCTCCAGTGAGTCTGACCATTCACACTCTGCCCTGGAGGATCTTGGTGAGAAGGTGGGGGCCATATTCCTCTTCCTGCTTTTCACTCCAGTTACTTAGAGGGGAGCTTTTCCCAGGGATCTCCAGATAAATCAGTATTTCTAACCAATAAATTCCACTCCAGCTTTTCTCTTAGGTGCATTCATGTATCAATCCTATGAATTTCTTTGGGTCCCTACTATGTGCCAGGCACTGTTCTAGGTGCTGGGGACACGGCAGTGAACAAAACCAAGGGTCAGCACCCACTCTTGTCCCATCCCTTAGGAAGTCCCTATGTCGTTATCACTTTAGGGAGTTTTCACCGATCCTAAACTGGATGCCCAGCTCTGCACTATGTGCGAGGGACCCTGAAGTACAGAGTGGGCCTTTGCCCTCTGGGAACCTACCATCTACTTGGAGGATATAAGCCCAAACCACCCAAACAAAACAAAACAATCAACACAACCCTCCTCCCACACACACATTCACAGCTACTCTTTGGGGAAAGGATGTTAACTGCAGGCTGAATTGTCAGGGACAGGGGAGGCCAGTGCTGCAGGAATTCAGGAAAGGCACTGTACTTGTTAGTAACTTTCCAGATGCATCAAGGGCTCTGGGCAGTCTCTTGTCTATTGCCTTCTGCTTGAAGATGCTGAGAGCCCAAGGAGAGGGAAAGAGCCAGGACGCACACCCTTGCTTGTGCCAGGGGCCTGCCTTTCTTCAGGGCCAAAATCAATCAGGGGCTAAAGACAAGACAAGAAGCAGCGCACTGGGGACTTCCCTGGTGGTCCAGGGGCTAAAACTCCGAGCTCCCAATGGAAAGGGCCCAGGTTCGATCCCTGGTTGGGGAACTAGATGCCACATGCTCTGACTAAGACCTGGCAAAGCCTAATAAAAATAATATATTCAAATAAAAATGAAAAAAGCAGAGCACTGAAAACATCTCAGAAATTTTAAAGAAGGGTGACGATTTGGGGGCCACCTATTCCACAGGGCCGCAGTCCTTGACTGCCACTTCTTCCAGACCACGTTCTAAGTCCATTTGGGGAAGGCCAGGTTTCTAAACCCTTTGTAATTGCTTAAGCTTGAAAGGTCACACAAAGGAATCTGGCCTTTAGTATATGCAAGGAAAATAATAATGACAACCACACAGAGACGACAAAGCTAATTTAAATGTTTCCAAGGCTGTTCCACTCTACCTAGGTGTGAAAGGAAGAGATATAGTTCTTACTGAATTAACATGTGTAAAACTTTTTTTAAGTTCCCCATCTTATTTGAAGTCGTACACATACAACATGTTTTTTAATAAAACTAAATACTTTTAGCTCTGCTGTTAAAAACTAAAAGCAGTCCATTGCTTGTCAGCCCTAACTTTTCCCTTCCCAGAAGCAACCAGTTTTATTCTCTCAACTGAGATTGTGTCTCTAGATAATATCCCTGTGTGTGCCCTCAATCACTTAGTCGTGTCCAACTCTTTGCGACCCCGTGGACTGTAGCCTGCCAGGCTCCTCTGTCTGTGGGATTTCCCAGGCAAGAATACTGGCGTGGATTGTTATTTCCTATTCCAAGGGAATCTTCCTGACCCAAAGATGGAAGCTGTGGCTCCTGCATTGCAGGTGGATTCTTCACCCACTGAACCAGCTGGGAAGCCTATACCTGTATTATACTTTTTTCTTTTTCAGTTTTAGGCATTATCTAATGACTTCCTATTATAAATGCTTAAAGAATCTGCTCTCTCTCCTGGTCACCACGCCCTACTGCACACATACTTTCCTCCCAGCCCCTAAACTCCCAATCTAATAACACTGTACTTGGATCAGATCAGTGTTTATTCTTTACCATGGCTATGAAAGCTACCTACAGCTGAACCAGGTACTACCTTTAATTACACCTCTCTGCTTTTTGTTTTCACTAGAAGAGTTATTGGTTTTTTCATTTGGGCTACTGTGAGTTTCTTAATTCAGCCCCCAATTCTGCAGCAGGTCATCCATGTCTTCTCTCAAGAGGATCAGATACATCTGTTTCTCTAATGATTATTACAAAGCACCTCTCCCAGAGCCTTCCAACGTACTTGGCCTTGGCTGGCTGCTTTCTGCCACTGGTGCCAGTCTCTCCTCCTGCATCTCCCTTCCTCATCATCTGGGGCTTCCCTTCTCCATCCTGAGTCAGGCTTCAGAATTCCAGCAGCTTCTGCCTTCCTATAGGTTTACTCCTCATTTTGATGGAGCACATTCTCTAGCCTCTTTCAGGAAACAGTGCATGGGAAAGAAATTCTTCAGACTTTGACTATGTGAGTTCTTTTCTTTCACATTTAATGTTTTATTTTTTAATATCCATGGCTAATATTTCCTAGATAAGCCCATGTTTCTCCAAATATGTATTTGGGAAAATACATTTTCAACAAAATACCTTTTATCCTGTTATCTGGTTACTTAATGTTTCTGTTATTTCATTTTATTTCTTCTTTTAGTTTGCATGTCTCCACTCCAGCTTTACTGAGTTGTATTATAATGTGCACGTTTAAAGTACACAATATGAAGATTTAGTATGCACACACATTGTGAAACCGTATTACCAGAAGGATAGTTAATGCAAAGAAATGTTTGATTGGTTGTTTGAGTTGATTCCCTTCTTTCTTCCAGTGTTGCTATTGGGAAACCCCCCACCACCTGATTCTTAACTACTTTATATCTGATTTTTCTTCTCCTTAAAAATGATAGAGTTGCTTTAATCCAGTGTTTGAAAATTTCCAATCACATACCTTTATGTTGGCTCCTGTGGGCACTCATGACCTTTCTAGATCAGAAAATATCTCAGGTCTGGGAAATTTTATTGAATTATTTCTTTGATTTTTTTTCTCTCCTGTCTCCTTTCTCTCTCTCTCTCTCTAGAACTTCTGTACTCAACTGTCAGAACTCCTGAACTGATTTAATTGTCTTCTCTTTTCTGTACAAGTTTCCATCTCTTTCACTTTTCTTTGTGGGAAATTTCCTCAATTTTAACTTCTTCTATTTCCAATTTCCAAGAACTCTTTGTGTATATATATAAAATAGATATAATCTGTTGTATTATCTCTACATACATATTTCTACATAAATATAGTTTTTATAGCTATATTAAATAAATGATGGGTTAGGGATGGCTCAGATGGTACAGAATCTGCCTGCGATGCAGGAGACCTGGTTTGATCCCTGGGTCAGGAAGATCCTCTGGAGAAGGGAATGACAATCCACTCCAATATTCTTGCTTGGAGAATCCCATGGACGGAGGAGCCTGGTGGGCCAGTTCATGGGGTCACAGAGTCGGACATGACTGAGCGACTAACACTAGGGATGGGTGGGTTTTGGTTCTTGTTCTAAGTGAGAGAATCTCCAAGCAACTTTACTTTTAATTTGTTATGTCTCTATTGTTCATATTAGATGAATATTTTAGAGCTCTGATAATCCTTCGTTTATCTGTCTGTATATCTCTCTATAATGATAATGCTCTACTATGTGCCAGACACTGCTTTAAGGATTTCACAAGTACTATCTCATCTCATGTAGTCATGTACGGATGTAAGAGCTGAACCATAAAGAAGGCTGAGCATCGAAGAACTGATGCCTTCAAATTGTGGTGCTGTAGAAGACTCTTAAGAGTCCGTTAGATAGCAAGGAGATCAAACTAGTCAATCCTAAAGGAAATCAACCCTGAATATTCATTGGAGGGACTAATGCCGAAGCTGAATCTCCAAAACTTTGGCCACCTGAGGCAAAGAGCCGACTCACTTGAAAAGACTCTGATGCTGGAAAAGACTGAGGGCAGGAGGAGAAGGGGGCGACAGAGGCTATGATTGTGGAATGGCATCATTGACTCGGTGGACCTGAGTCTGAGCAAACTCTGGCAGATAGTGTAGGACAGGGAAGCCTAGTCCATGGGATTCCAAAGAGTTGGACATGACTGAGCAACTAGATGACAACACTCTCATCTCATCCTTATGAGGTGGGGATATTGTCATCCCCATTTTATGGAGAATTGTTCATATTTGGGGCCAGGGGACAAAAAATCTTGTGGGAAGCTCTGGGCTATCGGTGAACTTGTCAACAGTAACCTTAGCCTTGGTGAGTCTAAGCCTTTTCCTTGCAGAACTGCCCTATTAGTATCTTAAAATTTTTCCTTTGGGGCTGGTTGCATTATCAGAGGAGACTCTACCAAGCTCCTGCCCAAAGGGTGAAGGTCTGGCTGCCTGACTGCTGGGAGCCGAGAGGGAAGATGGTGGCTGGGGACGCCAGCAGCGCTTGTGCCTGCCTCTCTGGGGCCAGAGACCCTTGGCAGTGCCCTCTTCTGTCTTTTGCCAGAACAGGGCAGAGGCTACTGCCTGGCTGTGCAGACTTGGAGAAGGAATCTGGAGGTGTGACTGCTTCATAAACAGGCTTTGCAGTAGTTCTTCTAATTGTATCAGCCCTCAGCCCGACTTCCTTTTCCAGAAAGAAGTACACGGTTCTGCCGGGAACTCGGGGGAATTCTATCTTACAAACCAGGCTGGTTTTCCACATGCTGTACTGTTGGCTTAGGATTCAACTTTCTAAATAAATTACCCCTTATCTAGCTGCTTTTCGGGTTTCAAATTTTGCTGCTGCCTCCTACTCTCCCATTTCCCCCATTCACATAGGTCTGTACCTTAAAAAAGTATCTCTTTGCTAGCATTTTAATGGGATTTCAGTAGGGAATGAAATCAAGCATGTGTGTCTTTACACAAAACGCCTTGCCTTTCAGCTTCCCCCTTCCTTCTCCCATCTGTCTGTTCTCCTACCTAGAAATCTCACCAGTGGAAACAAAAATGCCTAACCTTTGTTGTAAGCTGTAAAGCATCACATTTAGTGGGAGGATCTAAAAAGGAGTGAGAAGGGATGGGGAAGGACATGCTCTATGTGTATGTATTAGAAAAGTACGTTGAGCAGAAACATGTCATCTTAATCTTGATGCTTTTATAATAGACATTTTAGGATACAGGGCTGAACAATGTCCTGGTTTATGAAAATACAATTCTTCCTTAAGGATTATCCTCCACTAGGACTTTATTTTAGAATTTTCAGTGAACGATGAAATTTTCATTTGGATCCAAAAGGGATATGGGCTTTAAAAAAAGAGTTGGTGGGAGGGGCTTTCCCTGGTGGGCCAGTGATAAAGACTTGCACTGCAAAGAGAGCAGATTTGATCTCTGATCAGGGAACGAAAGTCCCAAAAAAAGAAAAAAAAAAAAAAAAGGCAGGGGTAGGTGCCAGATTAAGAGTTGGCCTAAGCACTGTGCAAATAAAGATGTCGGCACTCTGACCTGTAGCGTCCCAGGCTGGAGACTTTTCAGGATAGACCACGGGAGCAAACACTGGAGCTCTCCCCCTCCGAGTGCAGGCCTCAGCCAGGTGTCGTGTATCTTGGCTTATCTTTCTTTGCAGGCCTTTTGTCACTGATGTATTTCTTCCTTGATATAATATAGATTAAAGTCAGTTCCTCTAAAACAGTGACTCTGAACCCTATGCAGCAGAGTCTCCAGTGGAACTTTGAAAAAGACTCTCAGACCTCATCTGAGCCCTCCTAAGTCAAGACTAGCTGCGGGCCTGGAAACCACTGCTGGGGAGCAGCCCCATGGAGGGGCTCAGAGGGTCCATGAACTTCTGGAAATTATGGGCAACATGAAATAAGAAGTTTTTTGAAGAACCATATCTTTTGTCATATTTTCACAAGGAAACTTGGCTTCCCTGCATATAACACTATATTTCATGACATTATGTAATTGGTTGTTTGCTTTCTGTTTTGTTCTGTTTAGTTGCTAAGTCATGTCTGACTCTTTGTGACCCTATGGGCTGTATTCTTCCAGGCTCCTCTCTCCATGGGATGTCCCAGGCAAAAATACTAAAGTGGGTTACCATTACTTTCTCAGGGGATCTTCCTGACCCAAGGATCAAACCCATGTCTTCTGCATTGCAGGTAGATTCTTTACCACTGAGTCACCAAGGAAGATCCATATATTATATTTCATGACATTATATAATTATGTGTTTGCTTTCTGTTTTATTCACCATGATAAAGGTAGAAACTAGTCAATTGTTAGAGTCCCAAAACATAAATAATTCTTTTTCCAATATAAATAAATATTGGTTAAGTGAATAAAAGAATGAATGAATAAAGAGCATTGGTAAGCTCCCCTGCTCTCCAGTGGCTAAAATTCCTCTCCAGAGCATAGTGTCATGGATGGAAATGAACTCTTTATGGAGATTCCACAGGGACGATGTTGGACTAGATTCTAGGTGTAGACACAGGAGTTAATGACACCTGAGTCTGAGTCATTTGCAAACTCTCCAGTCTCAACCAGGATGCTTCAATGGCAGTGGATATTTTTGAACAAAGAAGAGCTCTGACCACTCTTATGGTATCTCCCCAGGTTTTATTTTTACCTCTCTAGCCTTATCAAATGACAGAGGGGACTCTCTGTCTCTTAAAGAACAAACAAACAGCTCTTCCACAGACCCTGACTCCACGATCACTGAGCAAACATCCATGACTGCAAGGATTTATCTTCTAAGAGCACTTAGCAGAGATTTGGTCCCACAACGTGGGAGGGCTGTCTTACAGCCTCGGCCCAGGCCGCTATTCCCTGCCTCCAGACCTGCAGGAATGCTTTCTGGCAAACACTGGAAAGGGCGTGCAAGAAGTGTGGGGAGGAGTCGAAAGAATTAGTAAGAGAACAGTTCGATTTAAGGGCTTCTATGATAGGAATTTGACCATCTAAGAATATCATTCTGAGAGGCCCAGGCGCCTGTTGGGGACCCGAGAATGCCTCAGAGTGGGCAGGAAGAACATAAGCATGACGCTTCCTCCTCCTTTTTTCTTAGCTTCCTCTTGATGCTATCACAGCTGAAATCTTAGTGCTTTTAGCCAGCTTTCAGTGACATCATACCTTGAAGGGGCCTCTGAGATGACAAGGATAGTTTGTCCCCCACGGGGCACGCAGCACTGATGGTGTGAATGAGGGAGGCTATTCAACTCAGGAAGGAGCCGCTCCTGGTGGAACTGAGGCAGAGCAGAAGGAACTGGGGCAGTGGATGGCAAAGGTTTTCTAAGACAAGCAAGCATGGGGCACATCTGGGCATGTTGATGGTAACTGGTTAGCAGTCACCTTGCAATGGCAAGGGTGAAAAACACCGCCTCTACCAGCTGATGCTTTAAGAGACCTGTGTGCAGGGATTTCTTTTCTGCCTCTCTCCCTCTCTCCACTCCGACCCTTTTCTGACATTGTCCTCTTAAATATAATCCTTTGTAGGAGGCAGAATTTTATGCTGGCCCTCCAGATTCCTGCCCCCCAGTCTATATGCCCTGACTAATCTTTTCCCTTTGCTTATGGGTTGTTAGGATTGACATTTGCTAAGTGTGATGAAGTCTGCTAATCAGGTGACTTTAAGCTAATCAAAAAGGGATTATCAGAATGTATAGATAGGGATATACATATATGTGTATAGTTGAGTCACTTTGCTGTACAGTAGAAATTAACATTATAAATCAACTAGACTTCAATAAAAGAAATCTTTTTTAAAAAAGAGACTACTCTGGGTGGGCCTGACCTAATCAGATGAGCTCTTTAAAAGAGGGTATTGAAGTATCAGAGAGATTCAAAGCAGCAGAGACGCTCTTCCGATGGTCTTGAAGAAGCAGCTGCCATGCCCTGGAGAGGCCCGCAGGACAGAATGGCAGCTGGTCTCTAGGCTCCTTAGGGTCATAGTCTGACGGCCATGAGGAACTGGATCCTGCCAACAACTGGCGAGCTTGGAAGAGAATCCCAGGCTTCGGCTGAGATCACAGCCCGGGTGGCAACTTGAACCTGGTGGCACCTTGAGGAAAGGACCTGGTTAAACCGTAACAAGACCCCAGCTCAGTGGAAACTAAGAAATAATAAATCTGTATGATGTTAAGCTACTGAATGTGTGGTTACTTGTCATGCACCGATAGAAAACTAATATATCCTAAAAGCTCACTTTTATTTAAGTTAACTGGTGTTATGATCATGAGTATGGGCATGGTAGGGAAGAGAGAGCCTATATGTCAGACTCAAACTAAACTGCTGGTATTTGAATCCTAGAACCACTTGCAAACTGGGTGAGAATGGGTGAGTTATTTAACATCTCTGTGCCTCAGTTTCCCCATCGGGGATGATGATAATAACAGTACCTCATGGTTCATGGTGAAGAATGCATGACACATAGTAAGCGCTCAGTAAGTGACCATCTTGCAATTACACTTGGATCAAAAATGTTGCAGGAAGCTCAGACAATACTGACAGTTCCAAGGAAGCAACTCCAGGTAAGAAACACCATTTTAGTGCCTTCTCTTCTGGGCTTCTGGCCTTGGTGTTACTATCTCTCCATTAGTCTTAGCTGTCAGATCAAACCTTACCTTTAAAAAGTATTTCTGAAGCATGTACAACTCCCCAATAGTTTGGCTACTGGCCCAGGCCCCAAGCATCCCTGAGAGGGAACTTTTCTTTTTAAACTATGATATAGAACACATGGGGCTTCCCGTGGGGCTTCCCATGGGGCTCAGTGGCAATGAATCAGTCTGCCAAGGCAGGAGACACAGGAAACACGGGTTCAACCCTGGGGCGGGCATACTCACTGGAGGAGGAAATGGCAACCTACCCCCGTATTCTTGCCTGGAAAATCTCATGGACAGAGAGGCCTAGTGGACTATAGCTCATGGGGTCGCAAACAGTAGGACGCGACTTAGTGACTGAGCCCACAGCACGCATGTAGAACATTGGAAGGATTTAACTGGGTAATCAATCCTGAAAGTAAATACAGTGAATTCCCAGTTGTTCAAGGTGAAATTGGTGTCCAAGTCCTTAGTGGTTTTATTCTATTCCAGCCCTGGATCGGATGAATTTCTGACTTATTAATGCCGTTGCCCCAGGGCAGCCTGGACAACTGAAGTCTACCCCAAATGAGGGAATTTCACTGTGAAGTAACAAACTCCCTAGAAAGAAGGAGCTAGGTTGTCAGTTTTGTAAGAAAAAGAGGAACGAAAGCACTTGGCTAAGAGAAGTTTTAAAAGTTGTGAAACCTGTGTGCTGATGCCCATATCTGTCCCTCATCAGGGCACATGTGACCCAGCCTTTCTGGATATTAGCTTCCTCCTCTTTCCAGAGAGATGGCAAAACACGTATTTGCATCACCACGCTCTCTGAAACTCGGAATGAACAAAGGTCAAAACAAAAAAAAAGCTTCAGCTGTGATAAATAATAGGTAACGACCACAATCTCACAGCACAGATTTAAAAAACAGTCATTCATTCATTCTTCATCCATTCAGCACACTGTTAATGAATGCCTCTGATATGCCAGCACTGTTCGAGATGTCAAGAGCCCTAACAGCCAGATATAAAGAAAACTGATCCCAACGAAAGGAAAAGACCAAGGTCTTGACACCTTTTCCCTCTAATTCAAAACATGTACAGATTAAGAAATGTAATTAAGAGTGTTCATAGGGGCTATGTAAGTAAAAAATTTAATTTTGCCCCTTAAAGAGAAGTCCAATCTTTGCCCTCAGCTCCTGGGAGGTAATCTCTAAAGCTGTTGGAATGTCATGCCTGATTGGAATGTTTTTGTTTGTCTGGAGGCCTCGGGTCACTTCAGATAGTCTAAAACGATGTGATTGAAGGTGGGGGATTTGGGTCGCATGGTACAGGCTTAACCTCCAGAGGGACTGGAGGCTGAGATCAGTCAACAGGAGTCGACGATGCCCGTGTGACAGCATCCTGATAAAACTCTGGACCCTGAGGCTGTGCTGCAACCAGGGGTGTACTGCCCTGGCTGGCAGTGCTCTCTGTCTTTGTCACACATGGCCTGGAAGGGCAGCCCTATCCCCACCGCCACTGGAAGAAGACGGCTGGAAGCTCCGTGCCAGGAACTCTCCTGGACACCGCCTTATGCACCTCTTCCCCTTGCTGACCTTCATCTGTATCCTTTTGCAGTAATAAATTATCATTCTGTCAGCTCTCAGTGAGTCCCAAGAGGCCTTCTAATGAATTATTGAACCCAGAAGTGGTCTGGAGGACCCCCAGACTTGAAGTTGGTGTTGCAATTGTTGAAGTGAGGGTGGTCCCGTGGACTCCTGCTCCATCATGCTACAGAATCCGTTACTGTGGATACAGAATAAGGAGGAAGTGAGCAGGACCCAGAGGGAAAAGGGAATGTGTTGCTTGGGGCTCATTTCCATGACAAAGAAAGGCCAGGTAGATGGGGCTAAAGAACTCCAAGGCTGCCTTCCTGCCATCTCATTCAGTTTCCTAACTGAGTACACCCTTCAGGATGACTGGCTGGTCCCAAAGTGAGGGAATACCGCAAACCAAAGTGAAAGTGAAGTCGCTCAGTCGTGTCCGACTCTTAGCGACCTCATGGACTGCAGCCACCAGGCTCCTCTGTCCGTGGGATTTTCCGGGCAAGAGTGCTGGAGTGAGGTGCCCTTGCAAGCTCCTATTTCATGGCATGGGCTACCTGCCAATGAAGGGGAGACAGTCATAGTCCACTGGGCTCCTTGCTACTGCTGCTCACTCCCCAACCCTCCTCGCAGACAGAGGTTCCCCCTCAAGAGGCTGCCAGAGACCCACCTTCCCACTCAAATTCTAATTGCTCTTACGACACCACTTTGGAAAAAAGGGGAGAAAATTAAGGATAAACCATAAGTAAGATTCTCGGGCAAATAAGGAGCTGGAGTAGAATGTTCTATCCGAAGATGAATAACATGCCTGTCTGCCCCCTCCCATCTTCTCTCCCCTCTCATTGATAACTACAAAGAGAAAAGAGGAAGACATTGGAAGGAATATATCAGGTACAAATCAGATAAAGAATGAGAGAAGAATCACTCCAGTAAACAATACATTTTAAAATAAAACTTCTCTGTAGCTTTACAATAAAAAAAGTTTATGAAAATGTGCTCAAGGAGGGATAATACTACAGAATAATAATAATAAAATCTAACATCTATGGAATATTTATTATGTGCCAGAGAGTGTTCTTAATGTTTTACATGTATTAGTCGTTTAAAACTCACAACAATACTACTATTATCCCTATGTTACATACAAGAACATAAAGAACTATCCCAAGTTCACTGGTTTGTGGGCGAACTGGGCTTCAGCTCAGAGAGCTTACTCTTTGCCCCTATGTTACACTACCTGAAACATTTGAAATCTTTTAATCAAATAGACCACAATGAAAAGCCACATAAATTCCAAAAGGAAGAAGCTCTGTTGGTTCCACTGACTGACTGTAATGAAATAGTGTGAGTCAGTAATTCTTAGAGAATCGTTTTCACTACTCTATGGTAATAAATTTTAAAATCTGACCGAGATGGACTATTTCCTAAGGAAACATAAATGATTCAAAATGAATTAATAAAAAGCAGTTAAATTCAAATGAGCAACAGCAAGAACAAACACAAGGGGATACACTGAAGAAGGAAGCTGTCAAAGTNAGACTTCAATAAAAGAAATCTTTTTTAAAAAAGAGACTACTCTGGGTGGGCCTGACCTAATCAGATGAGCTCTTTAAAAGAGGGTATTGAAGTATCAGAGAGATTCAAAGCAGTAGAGACGCTCTTCCGATGGTCTTGAAGAAGCAGCTGCCATGCCCTGGAGAGGCCCGCAGGACAGAATGGCAGCTGGTCTCTAGGCTCCTTAGGGTCATAGTCTGACGGCCATGAGGAACTGGATCCTGCCAACAACTGGCGAGCTTGGAAGAGAATCCCAGGCTTCGGCTGAGATCACAGCCCGGGTGGCAACTTGAACCTGGTGGCACCTTGAGGAAAGGACCTGGTTAAACCGTAACAAGACCCCAGCTCAGTGGAAACTAAGAAATAATAAATCTGTATGATGTTAAGCTACTGAATGTGTGGTTACTTGTCATGCACCGATAGAAAACTAATATATCCTAAAAGCTCACTTTTATTTAAGTTAACTGGTGTTATGATCATGAGTATGGGCATGGTAGGGAAGAGAGAGCCTATATGTCAGACTCAAACTAAACTGCTGGTATTTGAATCCTAGAACCACTTGCAAACTGGGTGAGAATGGGTGAGTTATTTAACATCTCTGTGCCTCAGTTTCCCCATCGGGGATGATGATAATAACAGTACCTCATGGATCATGGTGAAGAATGCATGACACATAGTAAGCGCTCAGTAAGTGACCATCTTGCAATTACACTTGGATCAAAAATGTTGCAGGAAGCTCAGACAATACTGACAGTTCCAAGGAAGCAACTCCAGGTAAGAAACACCATTTTAGTGCCTTCTCTTCTGGGCTTCTGGCCTTGGTGTTACTATCTCTCCATTAGTCTTAGCTGTCAGATCAAACCTTACCTTTAAAAAGTATTTCTGAAGCATGTACAACTCCCCAATAGTTTGGCTACTGGCCCAGGCCCCAAGCATCCCTGAGAGGGAACTTTTCTTTTTAAACTATGATATAGAACACATGGGGCTTCCCGTGGGGCTTCCCATGGGGCTCAGTGGCAATGAATCAGTCTGCCAAGGCAGGAGACACAGGAAACACGGGTTCAACCCTGGGGCGGGCATACTCACTGGAGGAGGAAATGGCAACCTACCCCCGTATTCTTGCCTGGAAAATCTCATGGACAGAGAGGCCTAGTGGACTATAGCTCATGGGGTCGCAAACAGTAGGACGCGACTTAGTGACTGAGCCCACAGCACGCATGTAGAACATTGGAAGGATTTAACTGGGTAATCAATCCTGAAAGTAAATACAGTGAATTCCCAGTTGTTCAAGGTGAAATTGGTGTCCAAGTCCTTAGTGGTTTTATTCTATTCCAGCCCTGGATCGGATGAATTTCTGACTTATTAATGCCGTTGCCCCAGGGCAGCCTGGACAACTGAAGTCTACCCCAAATGAGGGAATTTCACTGTGAAGTAACAAACTCCCTAGAAAGAAGGAGCTAGGTTGTCAGTTTTGTAAGAAAAAGAGGAACGAAAGCACTTGGCTAAGAGAAGTTTTAAAAGTTGTGAAACCTGTGTGCTGATGCCCATATCTGTCCCTCATCAGGGCACATGTGACCCAGCCTTTCTGGATATTAGCTTCCTCCTCTTTCCAGAGAGATGGCAAAACACGTATTTGCATCACCACGCTCTCTGAAACTCGGAATGAACAAAGGTCAAAACAAAAAAAAAGCTTCAGCTGTGATAAATAATAGGTAACGACCACAATCTCACAGCACAGATTTAAAAAACAGTCATTCATTCATTCTTCATCCATTCAGCACAGTTAATGAATGCCTCTGATATGCCAGCACTGTTCGAGATGTCAAGAGCCCTAACAGCCAGATATAAAGAAAACTGATCCCAACGAAAGGAAAAGACCAAGGTCTTGACACCTTTTCCCTCTAATTCAAAACATGTACAGATTAAGAAATGTAATTAAGAGTGTTCATAGGGGCTATGTAAGTAAAAAATTTAATTTTGCCCCTTAAAGAGAAGTCCAATCTTTGCCCTCAGCTCCTGGGAGGTAATCTCTAAAGCTGTTGGAATGTCATGCCTGATTGGAATGTTTTTGTTTGTCTGGAGGCCTCGGGTCACTTCAGATAGTCTAAAACGATGTGATTGAAGGTGGGGGATTTGGGTCGCATGGTACAGGCTTAACCTCCAGAGGGACTGGAGGCTGAGATCAGTCAACAGGAGTCGACGATGCCCGTGTGACAGCATCCTGATAAAACTCTGGACCCTGAGGCTGTGCTGCAACCAGGGGTGTACTGCCCTGGCTGGCAGTGCTCTCTGTCTTTGTCACACATGGCCTGGAAGGGCAGCCCTATCCCCACCGCCACTGGAAGAAGACGGCTGGAAGCTCCGTGCCAGGAACTCTCCTGGACACCGCCTTATGCACCTCTTCCCCTTGCTGACCTTCATCTGTATCCTTTTGCAGTAATAAATTATCATTCTGTCAGCTCTCAGTGAGTCCCAAGAGGCCTTCTAATGAATTATTGAACCCAGAAGTGGTCTGGAGGACCCCCAGACTTGAAGTTGGTGTTGCAATTGTTGAAGTGAGGGTGGTCCCGTGGACTCCTGCTCCATCATGCTACAGAATCCGTTACTGTGGATACAGAATAAGGAGGAAGTGAGCAGGACCCAGAGGGAAAAGGGAATGTGTTGCTTGGGGCTCATTTCCATGACAAAGAAAGGCCAGGTAGATGGGGCTAAAGAACTCCAAGGCTGCCTTCCTGCCATCTCATTCAGTTTCCTAACTGAGTACACCCTTCAGGATGACTGGCTGGTCCCAAAGTGAGGGAATACCGCAAACCAAAGTGAAAGTGAAGTCGCTCAGTCGTGTCCGACTCTTAGCGACCTCATGGACTGCAGCCACCAGGCTCCTCTGTCCGTGGGATTTTCCGGGCAAGAGTGCTGGAGTGAGGTGCCCTTGCAAGCTCCTATTTCATGGCATGGGCTACCTGCCAATGAAGGGGAGACAGTCATAGTCCACTGGGCTCCTTGCTACTGCTGCTCACTCCCCAACCCTCCTCGCAGACAGAGGTTCCCCCTCAAGAGGCTGCCAGAGACCCACCTTCCCACTCAAATTCTAATTGCTCTTACGACACCACTTTGGAAAAAAGGGGAGAAAATTAAGGATAAACCATAAGTAAGATTCTCGGGCAAATAAGGAGCTGGAGTAGAATGTTCTATCCGAAGATGAATAACATGCCTGTCTGCCCCCTCCCATCTTCTCTCCCCTCTCATTGATAACTACAAAGAGAAAAGAGGAAGACATTGGAAGGAATATATCAGGTACAAATCAGATAAAGAATGAGAGAAGAATCACTCCAGTAAACAATACATTTTAAAATAAAACTTCTCTGTAGCTTTACAATAAAAAAAGTTTATGAAAATGTGCTCAAGGAGGGATAATACTACAGAATAATAATAATAAAATCTAACATCTATGGAATATTTATTATGTGCCAGAGAGTGTTCTTAATGTTTTACATGTATTAGTCGTTTAAAACTCACAACAATACTACTATTATCCCTATGTTACATACAAGAACATAAAGAACTATCCCAAGTTCACTGGTTTGTGGGCGAACTGGGCTTCAGCTCAGAGAGCTTACTCTTTGCCCCTATGTTACACTACCTGAAACATTTGAAATCTTTTAATCAAATAGACCACAATGAAAAGCCACATAAATTCCAAAAGGAAGAAGCTCTGTTGGTTCCACTGACTGACTGTAATGAAATAGTGTGAGTCAGTAATTCTTAGAGAATCGTTTTCACTACTCTATGGTAATAAATTTTAAAATCTGACCGAGATGGACTATTTCCTAAGGAAACATAAATGATTCAAAATGAATTAATAAAAAGCAGTTAAATTCAAATGAGCAACAGCAAGAACAAACACAAGGGGATACACTGAAGAAGGAAGCTGTCAAAGTGCCAGGCTAGAGAGTTTCATGGGTGAGCACTTCAAGGAACAGATTCATTTTAACACTATTCGAAGATTCCAGAGCATCAGCAACTAGGGAACATTTTCTGTCCCCCCTCCCCAACACACACACACACAAATACAAGATTACAGTGATGTTAAAAGCTGATAGATGCGGCAGGTGCACATGCTTACCTTTGTGCACAGACAACCTATGTATCGAATGAGATGCTTTGAGCTACAATTAATAGAAGCCTTGAGTAAAAGTAGCTTAATTAGCAACACATTGATTATGAAATATAACCAAATTCCAGGGGTGCCTATTTTCGTTTTGGGGTCAGACATTTAATGAGGCCCTTAGAGACCACAGCCCCAGGGGTGATGGCCTCAGAGGTGGAGCTTGACAGGTGAAGGTGGGTCAGTGATCCAGAGCCAACTTCAGGTGACCTGTGTGGGCTAGACTGCACTCTGCACTCTGCTCACTCGGGTGCTGACGTGTTGGTGCCCTGTTCTAAATGAATGGGGGATCTGTGTTATATCTGTTGTTAAATATTTTGAATAACACCTCCGAATAGGGTGGCACTAGGGGAAAAGAACCCATCTGCAAATGCAGGAGACGTAAGAGACACGGGTGTGATCCCTGGGTCAGGAAGATCCCCTGGAAGAGGAAATGGCAACCCACTCCAGTGTTCTTGCCTGGAGAGTCCCACAGACAGAAAGGCCTAGTGGGCTGCAGTCCACGGGGTTGCAAAGAGTCAGACACTTCTGAGCATCTGAGCACATTTGAATATATCAAGGATTTTTGGAAATTTAGTATCCTCTAAAGTTGATATTTCAAATCAACAGGGGGAAATATGGCTTATACAGATATCTACTTCATTATTTAGAAGAAAAGGCTCATTCTCATTCATGACGTGTTCCATATGTGGGGGGTTTCCCTGGTGGCTCAGAGGGTAAAGAATCTGCCTGCAATGCAGCAGAAGGCCTGGGTTCGATCCCTGGCTTGGGAAGATCCCCTGGAGGAGGGCATGGCAGCCCACGCCAGTATTCTTGCCTGGAGAATCCCCATGGACAGAGGAGCCTGGTGGGCTACAGTGCATGGGCTCACAAAGAGTCGGACACAACTGAGTGACTAAGCACAGCATAGCCGAGTGTTCATTAACAGTAATTCAAAGATTGAAACATTAAAGAGAGAATGAAACAGAGAGAGACCATAAGATTACTAGAAGAAAACAGCAATGAATTATTGTTATAATCTTGGAGTGAAAAAGGAAACCGCAAGCAGTAAAGAAAACATTTGACAAATTTGACCATTTTGAAAACTTGAATATCTTGTATGGAGAAAAAGGACATTCTCATAAAGTCAAAAGTCAAAAAAAAATCAAAACATAAAAACAGTGCTAAAACTTATTTATAATACATTTGACAACTAGGAGGCTAATTTCCTTTACATAAAAACTGATGAAAGCTCTTACAAATCAAGACCCAATATTAGGAAGAAGTTTACTACATCATAAACAACTGCAAATGCAAATAAAAGAAGAATGGGGATTTCTTTGTTTGCCCGGCATTGGCTAGGGTAGAGAAAAATGGGTATAATCATATGTCTGCTAATATAACTTTTTAGGAGGAAAATTTGTCAAATCTAGTAAAACTTAAAATATTTATACCGACTGGCAGAATCATTCCTGGCAGTATTATTTGCAGCTTCACAAAATTGAAAACAATTCAAACATCTGTTTATATGGGATCAATCAAACAAATTAGAGTACATTGATTAATTCAATAAAATGTTGATCCTCTGCCATCTGATGAAGCTTGCATTCTTGTGGGAAGAACCACATTAGCAAACAAGTAAACAGCCATACAACGTCTGGGATAAATGCTTCAAAGGAAATAAACATGATGATGTTTCATAGCAAGAGCTGGGAAAATATGACCCATGGACCAAATCCAGCCTGCCTCTTTTACTGTATAGTTTGTGAGTTAAGAATGGTTCTTATGCTTTAAAAGGTTGGGGTGAAACTATTAAATGATGAATACTATTTCATGATGTTAAAATTATGGGAAATTCAAATTTTAGTGTCCATAAATAAAGTCTTATCAGAACATAGCCATTCCTATCAGTTTGCATATTATCTCTGTGTGTGTGTATGTTTTTTTTCACTGCAATGGCAAATTTGAGTCACTTCTATAGAGATTATCCCACAAAGCCTAAAATATTTACTATCTGATCCTTTGCTGGAAGAATTTGCTAATCCCTATTTTAGAAGAAAGTCATGGAGGACCCAAGAGAAACGAAAACATATGTTCACATAAAAACCTACACGTGAGTGTTCACAGCAGTGAACATTATTCATAAGAGCCCCAATGTGGAAACAGCTTACAGGCCCACCAGCTAATGAACAGATGAACAAAATGTGATAGCTACATACCCAGGGTCCATCTGATTTCTTTAAGGCCTGACCCCAAGCAACACTGTGTCTGCCCCTGAAATACATTTCCTGCTCCCTCACAGGGGCAAACATGTGACACTTTCTAGCTATGAGACCTATGTGGAAGTGTGTTAGGGATTTCTGAAAGGTTTTATTTCCCCATCATCTATATGACAGGCTTTCTTCTTTGCAGCTTCCTTTTTCTTTCTTTTTTCCAGTATTTGATGCCTTTTATTCAACTTGAAAGTCTAAGCCAGTAAGAACTTTTATGTGAAAAAAAGAGAGACATTCAAGGGTCACCCTGGGATCTGGGGCCATGGCAAAGCTCTCGCTCCACTGTGGTTCCCCCAGGAACCCGGACTGGGAACTACAAGATGAGGATGGAAGGCCAGAGGGAGGGAGGCTGTAGGGCCCACGAAGGGGAGAGGGTGGTAACAGGAGCTAGTGTATCTCTCTGCAGGGACCCGAAGAGGCTCCAGGGAGAGCCCATAGGTAGGACCAGAGGACAGAAGTTACAGATTCAACTCAACACCCTCACATTCCCAGCACTGTCCCCCAAACAAAACAGGGGCCTCCAGAGGTAGAAAGCCCCCATCCTGTGTGCACAAGGAGCCGCCCCGAAATCCAAGCTCGCCCTGGAGGATGTTGGATAAGATGACCTCTGAAATCTCTTGTCTTCTTGAGAGTCTTAGAATTCTTCTTCAGGACAGAAGAGAAGGCAGGGGCCTGGGAAGGTTTAGAGCCCTCGAGAGAGAGGTCTTCGTGGGTGAGTTGGGCCGGGATCAGCAGCAGAGAGGCACTCAGAGGCCACTGCAGGGACCTCCTGACCCAAGTCAGCCCATCTGCCCCTCTGATTTCTCCTGCCCTTGCACTCCACACCCATCGCCTTGCACGAGTCCTCCCAAGAACCCAGGGAGGACGAAGGTCCAGAGAATAGGATGTGGAGTGGACAGAGCTAAGGAGAGAATGGCGAGGGAGAGGCAGAAGTCCTCGCTGAGCGTGAACAGGGTGCTCACCATGACAGGCTCCGCGCTGAGCTCTTTAAACACGTGGTACCCAGTTTTACCCTCATAGTTCCTCGGCGAGGTTGTGCTGCTGGCATCCAGGGCTCCCTAGATCTGG
Organism: Neotragus pygmaeus; assembly: GCA_006410875.1. Lineage (NCBI taxonomy): Eukaryota > Metazoa > Chordata > Mammalia > Artiodactyla > Bovidae > Neotragus > Neotragus pygmaeus. The sequence continues at coordinate 1,548,031 of SJYV01010468.1, read as the reverse complement.
AGGAGGACACTGAGGATAGCGGGACCCTGCAGCCTGTGTGTCGGGGAGACCGCTGAGGAAGAAGGAGGAGAGCTCTGGGTCCGGCAGCACTGCAGTCGTTCTGGCATCTTCCAGCCTCGGCAGCAGCTTGAGCCGGCCTTCCTTTCTCTTTATTCTGCCTGGACAGAGGACAAGAGGCAAGAGACAGCAGCCATCAGGAACCCATGGCTAATCAAGAAGATGAAAGTTACGTGCTAAGGATGGGGGTTCTCAAGGCAAGAATATTCTTGAACAGTATGAAATGGCAAAATGGTAGGAAACTGAAAGAGGTACTCCCCAGGTCAGTAGGTGCCCAATATGCTACTGGAGATCAGTGGAGAAATAACTCCAGAAAGAATGAAGGGATGGAGCCAAAGCAAAAACA
>SJYV01010468.1:1519667-1546616 GCA_006410875.1 Neotragus pygmaeus | reverse complement strand
AGAGATGGTAGTGAAAAGGGAGGCTTGGCGTGCTGCAATTCATGGGGTTGCAGAGAGTCGGACACGACTGAGTGACTGAACTGAACTGAAGGATCGGAGAACAGAAAGAAGTTGCTTGGGAGAGTGGGACCCCGTAGGGCCACTGCATCCATCCTGGAATATTTGCCTCTGCCTTTGTTGTGATACAAGAAAAACAATCCTTCTTTCCTTAATGTCACTGTAGTAAGGTTACTCTCATGTGAGGCTACATGCCATTGCTAGCTGATATAGTAGATTAGAAAACCAAGGAGATGGATTTCCCTGGTGGTACAATGGTCTCCACCTTCCAATGCAGGGGACGTGGGCTTAATCCTTGGTCGGGGAGCTAAGAACACCTCCATGCTGCAGGGCAACTAAACCCTTGTACTGCAGCTAGAGAGGCCCACAAGGCACAGTGAAGACACAGTGCAGCCTAAATCAAAAGGAAAAAGAAGGAAATAAAACCAGAGAAAGAAAAGGAAAGTCGGATAGCCAAGAATCAAAAAAGTGTAGCATCTCAGAGGCCAGGGGTTTGCACCAAAGAGGGTCATTTGCTGGCGGTTGTAGAATGAGCCACATGCGGAGAGGGCCTTCTAAGGACAAGTTCAGCAAAGCCAAGCCCTGAGTGAGATGGTGAGGGTGTCAGGGCAGCTCTGTGCGGAGTTGAGGAGGCAGAAGTCAACACATTCATCATGTTGACATGAATGTTGAAAGCTACTGGGATGATGGCTGTGTGGAAAGAAAGAATGAGAATCAGATGCCAAAGAGTTATCTAGGAGCTGAGAAATGGGCCCCTTAGAGGAGGACGAATGTTGCCTTCAAAGAGAGTAACAGCTGGCCTCCAGATAGGGTCTCACCAGTCAGTCTTGTCCTGGTGATATCACAGTTTGTTTCCATTTTATCTATAGTTGGCCAGGTGCTCAGGAAGCACACTGCTCTCCAGATTAATAAAGTTAGACCCAGAAACCCATGTGCCTATTGACTTAGTGGGAAATATGCCTTTTCTTGGATCAGCACACTCGGAATTATGTCTGTTCTTCTTGGCCCCCTTTACCTCGTATCCAGGTAACTGGGAAATCAAATCCACAGACAGAAGATAGTTTAATGAGCCCAGCACTAAAATGAGAGCACTCCTGCTTAGATTAGTGTGCTTTTTCCAGAATGGTGGTTCAGATGAATCCCCTCCTGCCCATTTTTGTCTGGCTGTGTGCATATCACTTAACTCTGGTCCCCTCGTCNCTTAAGAGGCAGGGGAAGGAATGCGGGTGAGAAATGATGAAGGCCTGGCCTAGGGTGCTGGCCGTGGAGAAGGGAGACGTGATGAGATCAGACATATATTTTGAAATCCAGGTAAACTAGCTAAAGGACTGGATGGAGGATGTAAAAGGAAAAGACGGTTTTATCCTTAGCAACCAAATACATATGTGTATAAGTGTGTGCTCCATTACTCAGTAACATCCGACCCTTGGCGACCCCATGGACTGTAGTCCAGCAGGCTCAGTCTATCCATGGGACTCTCCCAGGCACGAATCCTGGAGCAGTGTGCCATTTCCTTCTCCAGGGGATCTTCCTGACCCAGGGATATAATCTGTGGCTCCTGCATCCCCTGCACTGCTGATGGATATTTTTACTGCTGAGCCACAGGGAAACCCCAAATATGTACCATAGGACATATCTGCAAACTCTAAGAGATCTAAGTCAGGTGAAATTATTATGCATTTCAGCAGTAAGGGAACATTTTTTGGAGTTATGAAGGCTTGAGCAGGGCTTTTTAGCCTGGATAAAATTCAGACAGGAGTCATAAAGTCTTCTCAAAGTTATGGTAGAATTAACTTACATACTGTGTTAAATAACTGGAAGGTCTTTTGAAGACACTTGTCTGTCTCAACTGCAGTTTTCTTGAGTAACTGTGGAACACATGGTTGAACAGAAAGGAAGGATCTTGAATAACAGGATTAGGTCTTGGGGCTTGATTCTATGGGTAGTGGACATGGTTAATGTTCAAGTTTCCAGAATACTAAAGGAAGTACTGCCAAAGTCATATCATGTATGCCAATGACAGAGATTTATGGAGATGCATTTATAAAGCTTTGGAATTCTGAAAAGAGCAAATAGAGTTCTAAAGAAAATGCAACCATAAATTGCATTTTGCACACACACACTACACATTCATATAAAACCATCAATGATAACATAAGCACCTCCCTCCAGTAAGTCTTTATAGTTTCTTTTTATAAAGGCATCAATTAGTTTCAAATAAGAACAAGAAATGTGTGAAGGAGGGAAGAAATTTCATTCTTTCTATAAAGAATGAAAACAATATCTAAAAAGAGGCACTTTGGGAAAAATTTTCCCTCTTAAAGCCTTTTTGTTTTAATCATAGTTGGCTATATTTTTAAGTGTGAAAAACTAATCTCTATTTGCAAATGTAACTAAATTCTACTTTCAAAAATATATAATATTGGTTCAATTCTTGNAGAGGCACTTTGGGAAAAATTTTCCCTCTTAAAGCCTTTTTGTTTTAATCATAGTTGGCTATATTTTTAAGTGTGAAAAACTAATCTCTATTTGCAAATGTAACTAAATTCTACTTTCAAAAATATACAATATTGGTTCAATTCTTGTTACATTTCAATAAACTTTTAGGTCCAAAAATGTAATTTATCTTGAAATGTGACCCTAGCCACTTGGGATGATCAGATTTGTTAGTTACTATTAACCAAAGGCAGTACCTATTAATGAGATGATATTCAGAGATTATGGAGAGGCTAAAGAATGTAAGGTCCTCCTAGTCCAGGGACAAAGCTTTTGTTTCTTCATAAAATAAACTGAACACTGAAAACGGAGTTATCTTATTCCAATAGAAATAAACTGACTAGTAAAAAGTCTATCAAAAAGTGACACTTTTGCAACTTCCTGTATATTATAAGAGAGGTTAACAAAAACATTGAGAGGTTATTCGTAATTCTGGGGATTTGGTCATGCTGTGGGCATGCTGGTACTTCACTGGTGGCTCAGATGGTAAAGAATTCACTTGCAATGCAAGAGACCTGGGTTTAATCCCTGGGATGGGAAGATCCCCTGGAGAAGGGAATGGCAACCCACTCAAGTATTCTTGCCTGGAGAATTGACAGAGGAACCCAGTGGGCTACAGCTCATGGGGTCACAAAGAGTCAGACATGATTAAGTAACTAAGCATGTGTCAATATACTGAAATGAGAAAGGCAAAGTTTTGAGGATACATGAGTATAAGATGACCTCTTTCTCAGAACCCAAAATATTTATAATCACATTTTGTAAAAAGATTTGGCAAAGTCAAATTGTGAGTAAGGCCCTAAATGAGCAGATATACTTGCCAAAAAAGAGAGAATAAATAATTTAATTCAATTGAGAAGAACACTCCATTACTCTTCAAAAATCTTTGTTAAAATTTATCTTGAAATTTGGATGTGGAAACCAATATTATTAGATAGCAAAATAGACTTGCTGAAATAGTGTTTTAATTTTGTTTGATAACTGTGATCAAGAGGAGTAAATGGAAAAAGTGTACTATAACCAGAATTTTTTGAGAAATAATACGAGACTATGAGTGGTATGATATCTCACTCAGAGACAGCCTTACTTCAAATCTGAAGGAAAGAGAAGTAGCTGGAGACACAATCTTCAAACCCAGGCAACACTCTGACTAGACAGACTCCTACATATGCTCACCATGATTAACAGCTAGATGTCAATGCCTAAAGGAGAAGAAATTGGTCTCATATATCCCCATATTACTGATGATGCCTGGCATAGTATTTTACACATGGCATGATCTTAACAAATATGGATCAAATGAATGGATGAATAGATAGGTGGGTGGCTGAACAGTAAATACTATACTTGTATTTTTCAGTACTTACAAAGCCAAGATTACTTTTGTTTTTCAATCAGTTGAACAAATGTAAGTGGGAACTAGGGCACTAAGAAGGAAATTAGTCTCTTTAAGTTCTAATTATGGTTAAAGCAGAAGGATGCTTAGTCAAATAAATGTTGAATAGTGTATGACATTACAAATACCATTTATTATTCTTTTGTTATGAATGCAATATATACTTATTAAAGGAAATTGAAGAAAGTATAAGTAAACAAAGGAAGACAACAGAATGAATGTAATCTGTGACCTGGAAATAATCACTCAGTTNAGTGTCCTGAGGAGTGGAAGACCCCAAAGAGCAGTCTGAAGGTAAGTTTGGAGGTGCCAGGGCAGCAGTCATCATATTCCTGAAAGGACCACTAGGAAGTCAAGTTTCACCTCGATGTAAGGCGCCCTTAGACTCTCTGGAGGTAGAACGGCTTCTTTGGGGAGGAAATGGGCTGCCCATGGAGGTTACCCCAGAGAAAAGTTGTGTGACACTGTCAGGAGGACCATGGAAGTAAGTCTTTTACTGGCAAAACATCACACCATAGGACTTTTGAGGTCCCTTCCAACACTGAGGTATTAGATTCTATGGCTCAGTACTATCAAAATTTACCTTATATCTTCTGACCATTCATTGTTTAAAAATCTTCCCAATTCTAATCTTGAAAGGAATAGAAAGAAAAGTTTTGGTTGAATGTAAAAGAACACAGAATATCACAGTTTTAGAGGTAAATCTTTAAGTGCTAGGTATATTGGGCATTGAAAATAAAGAGCTGCCTTGCTACATATATGCTAACATGGAACACCAGTCAAGAAATATTAAGTATAAAAAAGAAAGCAAGAGGCAACAGTATATATATATATATATGTATACATACACTTGAGTATTCATGGAATAACTCTGTATTCATGGAACAACTCCGTGAAAATACCCCAAAATCTTATAACAGCAGTTGTGTCTCAGGAAAATTGAGTGCTTGAGTGTGTGAAAGAGAATTACTTTCCACTGGAGTTTGGGGGGGGGGAGGTTACTTCTGTTTAATGTGCTTGTATTGGGCTTCCCAGGTGCCTCTAGTGGTAAAGAACCTGCTTGCCAATGTAGGAGACAAAAGTGATGTGAGCTCAGTCCCTGAGCCGAGAAGATCCCCTAGGGGAGGGCTTGGCAACCCACTCTAGTATTCTTGCCTGGAGAATCCCATGGACAGAGGAGCCAGGCGGGCTACAGTCCATGGGTGTGCAAAGAGTCGGACAGGACAGAAGAGACAGCATGCACACTATGCTGGTGTTACCTATCAGAATGATAATAATAATGATAAACTTTAGCTGCTTTACTGAGAAAACCCAGCTAGTGGCAGGTGCAGGAAGCTCTGAAAAGGGAATCTTTGAAGGTCCCAGGGGGGTGAATGGTTCATAGTTAAATATAATTCATCCCTGCCCAAGTTTAGAAATCATCTGTGGAGAATTCCAAGTGAGAGCTAGATGAGTCTGAATTTAAGCCGCCCTCAAGTGGATCATAAAAATGTAAAGGGTTTCATGAATGTCGATAAGTAAACAAGCTGTCTAGCCTTGATCGGGAGCATTCTCCTCAAACTCTGGTACTCCTGGATAAGCAGTCAGGACAACCAGGTGGGGTCCTCACTCTGCCAGCGGCCGACATATGACCCTGGGCACGTGTCCCTCTCGGCCTCCTGGAGATGCGAGGAGCTCATGAGTTCATTACGTCATTCGCTCTGAACCAGGGTATGTGTGAAAAATCCACCGCAAGAGCAATAAAAACCGAAGTCTGGTCTCGGGAAATCAGAAAGCATATCAAGGAAACCGCAGCAGAGCTGGGCTGAGCCTCGAGAGAATTACCATATCCTGTTTTCTGTGAGTCTCTACAGCATCTTTACCAGGTCCAGTGAGTCACCAGATCTCTGTCCCGCTCTCCTCCAGGAACCGCTCACTGCACAGATGGTACTGGGAGCCTTGCGAGCCTCACTAGGCGGTAATCTCTTCTCCAGCGCTAATCTCAGTAAGCATACGCTTAATTAGGTAGGGATATACCAGACTTCCCCAATACAGATGATGAAGGCCAGTGCAGGAGATGGCTCATTTTCATCTTAAAATTTTTTTAAAGAGATATATATGAAGTAAGGTGTGTCTCAATTAAGGAAAGCAATTTCGTTAACCTTTGAATTTTTATTGTATACAGTCACCCTTTGGTATCCATGGGGGACTGGTTCCAGATAGCCAAATCCACAGCTGTTCGAGTCCTTTATATATGTATACAAGGTGTGGGGACAGTGGGACTTCCGTATCTGCGGGTTCCACATTGGTGGATTCAACCCACTGTGAATGTGAGATGCGCAGAGCCAATTGTACATAACTTCAGAGAAATTAATTTTAGCTAAAACATCAGCTTAGATTTTCTTCTGCTTTCTCTTTCATTCTGTTAGATTCCTCTCTTGTTTAAAATAAAAGCATATCTTTAAAATGTTTATTGTATTCATTTATTTCAAAGGCAATGTATGGTTTGTTTTTTTTTTTTTTTAAAGAAGGACAGTGTTCATGCACTCAGTTGCTCAGTCACATCTGACTCCTTGTGACCCCATGGGCTGTAGCCTGCCAGGCTCCTCTGCTCATGGAATTTTCAGAAAAAAAAAAAAAAGAAAAAAGAAAGACAATACCAAAATGTACAACAGAAAAAAAATAAAGCTCAGGAAAGAAAAAAAAAGATATCACGTTAGCAGGAGGGTCAATTACTCAAGTTACATTTGTGCATGTTAGAAGCGTATTTTCACTGTGCTTTGAAAACGCTCTGGTATTCCTTGTGAGCGCCTCCCCTCTGGATGGTGGGGGCCCTTATGCTTGCCTGTGAAAAGTATTCCCGGGTCCTCTGGTTAAACATGTATTTTTGATGCACAAATTCAGACTTTTCAGAAACCAGTTCCCCATAAGGCAGCAACTTCTTGGACACTGGACTGATCCGTTACCTGAACCTGGTACTGCTGAAGGACACCTGTCCCCACCTGGCCTCTTGGGATGATGTTCTAGCATCCACTGCTGGGGTTTTTGAGCTTGCTTCTGTGGTCCTCTGACCCTGTCAGCCTTGTTGCACTCTCTACCAAGGCACGTGGCTTCACATGAATCCTTTGCTTGCTGCAAGCTGGCCATGGACAACCAGGAGCATGCAGCTTGTCTAACTGTGCACTCCCTGTCCAGCCTCTCTATGGGCTTGAAACAGCCATAGGTAAGGTTTTTCCTGTGTCGCATCTGGGCAAGGAAACTGCTAGCCCCAGTGGCCTTGGGCTCCCTAAAATTTATTTGAATGTTCTTAAGTATATGCCTGGCATAAGTTCAGTTCAGTTTAGTCACTCAGTCGTGTCCGACTCTTTGCGACCCCATGAGTCGCAGCACGCCAGGCCTCCCTGTCCATCACCAACTCCCAGAGTTCACTCAGACTCGCTTTCATCGAGTCAGTGATGCCATCCAGCCATCTCATCCTCTGTTGTCCCCTTCTCCTCCTGCCCCCAATCCTTCCCAGCATCAGAGTCTTTTCCAATGAGTCAACACTTCGCATGAGGTGGCCAAAGTACTGAAGTTTCAGCTTTAGCATCAGTCCTTCCAAAGAAATCCCAGGGCTGATCTTCTTCAGAATGGACTGGTTGGATCTCCTTGCGGTCCAAGTGGTAAGGGAAAAAAAATCAGTCTTTCTCTGGTGTTCTCTTCATTTGAGCAGGAAAGGTCTGTCTTTGTTCTCTCTGCTGCCTTGATATTATATCCTTCTTCTCCCGAAGTCAGCCTATCTCGGCATTTAGCCATCATGGGCAGAGATGGAAGTTTTTTCCTACCACAAGAGAGTAGACTGCATGCTCTGAGTCCTCCTGGGTTAGCCCCTAGTCTGGTTAAATAGAAGCTACAGGAATTTACAAATCCTGTTTCTCCTGACAAAGTCTGTCTCTCAAGACTTTTACCATGCTGTACAAACCTATTTTGGTATTGAAAGCAAATTATTAACTCTTCCTTTTTCTTATGGTAAGAACACTACCTGCCTCCCACTCTCGCAGCTCTTCTCCTTTCCCTTAACTCAACACAGATGGATTTCATAGGCTGGGGAACGTCAAGTGTTCATTAAGCAAAATTAAGAACCATTAAGCAAAGCAAAACAAACAAAAAACCCATCCAAAGCCCCACATCAGTCAGATACTTAGAAATATTACTCCAGTTACAAAACTTTTAATGTGCAATGTTTTTGGTGCCTGGTAAAACTGAACATTTTAAAAAACATCTAATGTTTATACAAATTAAAAAAAATTTTTTTTGCTCTATATTGTATTAAGGGTATTGAATCTTTGCTTTATTTAACGCACAATGTTTCTCTCTCTTTTTCAAAATTTAGAGTATAGTTGCTTTATAGTGTTGTACAAGTGAATCAGCGATATGTGCACAAATGCCCCCTCCCTCTTGGACTTCTCTCCCACCCCACTCCCCATCCCACTCATCTAGGTCACCACAGAATACAGAGCTGAGTTTCCTGTGCAGTGTAGCAGATTCCCACTAGCTGTCTGTTTCACCCACGGCAGGGCATGTATGTCAATCCCAATCTCCCAGTTCATCCCTCTTGACCCCCTCTTGTTCCTACGCATCCATTTTCCATGCCTGCATCTCTATTCCTGCTCTGCAAATAGGTTCATCTGTATGTTTTTCTAGATTCCACATATATGTGTTAATATATGATATTTGTTTCTCTCTTTCTGACTTACTTCACTCTGTAATGTACAGTATTCCTATAAAGTGTTTTTTGCTCTTATGTTTTATGTAAACAGATATATCATTCTTGCATTTACATTTCTTTCATAATTTTATGCTTAGAAAGTCTGTCCCGAGACCATCTAAAAAATTCGCTTATATTTCATTCACATTTTTAATCACTAAAATTCATATGACTTTACTTTTTTCACTTTGATATATTGGGAATTTATTTTAGGCTATAGAGTTAGGTGAAGGTCAAATTTGATTATCTATAGATAGCCAATTTTTCCAGAATCCTTTGGTGAATATTCTAGAAACATAAATATATATGTTGCTGTATTTGCTGCAAATGCATTTGTTTATGCTTTTTTATTTCTTAACTTCTTTTAAATGGCAAGCATATACATCCTTTTCTGTCCAAATGAGTGGCTCCCCTTCTGAGCAATCTCTTTAGAAGATTACATAACTATTTTAAGGATGCTTCCACTGTCGGAAAGTTTTTTGCTGATTTCATTTGGAAATTTTTTGGGGAAGCAGTCTTATAACTTAATAATGCTTTTCTCAAACCTGAAATTGCATACTGTGGCTTGAATTGCCGGATAACATGGTTCCAAATAACTCCTTCCTGTTCTAAAGAGAAAATACGCATTTGAAGCACATTGAAGATGGGCAGAAGGATGGACCTCAGTTCTATGTTTGTTTTAAAATTAGTCTTATGATTTATAGTTGCATTTAATTAGATATGTGTATTTGTTGTTGTTGTTTAGTCACCAGATCGTGTCCGACTCCTTTGCAACCCCATGGACTGTATAGCCCGCCAGGCTCCTCTGTCCGTGGGATTTCCCTGGCAAGAAAACTGGAGTGGGGAGCCATTCTCTTCTCCAGGGGATCTTCCCAACCCAGGTCTCTTGCATTGGCAGGCAGATTTTCTACTACTGAGCCACCAGGGAAGCCCAGATGCGTTTACACATGCACACGAAAGATTCAATCTTCCTGCCTTGTATTGTTGACTATAACTATAAATTAAAATCCAATGTGACAAAGAGAAGCATAAGAAAGAGTCATGTACCCTTGAGGGGGAAGATGGTCTAATAAAGATACTGACCTCTAAACAAAGTTGAGGATGAGACAGTTGGATGGCATCATTTACTCAGTGGACATGAGTTTGAGCAAACTCCGGGAGATAGTGAAGGAAAGGGAAGCCTAGAGTTCTGCAGTCCAAGAGTCAGACACAACTGAACAACAACAGCAGGTGAATACGGTGGATGAGGAAAAGCTTCACAGTCCGACTGACTCAACTTTTGAAGCGTTGATTGCACAACCACCAACAGTGACCATGACTTTTTTTTTTGGTGCAACTTTGGCTTAGGAAGTGCTTTGGTGCTTCTTCTCAGACCAATCACTGAGCCGGTCAACACCGGTCATTGTATAAAATCCACTTTTTGTCACGTATCACAATCCAATAGAGAAATGGTTTGTTGTTGCATAGAATAAGAGAAGATGACACTTCAAAATGATAGTTTTTTGGTTTTTTTCTGTCAGCTCATGAGGCACCCACTTACTGTGCTTTTTCGTGTTTCCAATTTGGTTCAAATGCTGAATGACTCTAGAATGGTCGATGTTGAAATCTTCAGCACGCAGTTGTAAGATCAGCTTCAGTGATCCTCTCACCTGGTTGTTGTCAATTCCCGATGGCCGGCCACTTTGCTCCTCATCTTCAAGGCTCTTGTCTATTTTGCAAAAATTCTTGAATGATCACTGCACCATACACTCGTTAGCAGGTCCTGGGCTAACTGCATTATTGATGTTGTGAGTTGTCTTTGCTGCTTTATGACCCATTTGGAACTCAAATAAGAAAATTGCTTGAATTTGCTTTTTTTCTAACATCATTTCTATAGTCTAAAATAAATATAAAATACACGGCAAGTAATAAATCATTAGCAAAAAAAAAATCCCACAAAGCAAGAAATGAGCATTAAAATGATGTATAACACAACCACTTGTATTTAAGAATGTATTCCAATATTAATCAAATGGCAAAGTTCAACAATGCGAGACCGCAATTACTTTTGCACCAACCTAAGAGATTTGCATTTACCAGTGGGGTAACAAAGAATTCATGGAACAAGACAAGCTCTATTCGTCAGTAGTAAAATCCATGATTCCATTTAATTTTTTTAGGGCTCCACACATATCTAACAACAACGTTGTTTGAAGAAAAGAAATGCCAAAATTGATATCCCTCTGGATTTTACACATTTCCCAATTTTCTAATTGCTACAGAGACTGCCAACAGAACACACTGAAAGACTGCCCCATGAGGAGAGGTCTCAGAACACACCACAGGATAGGATTGCAAATTTCAGTGATTACAAACAATTAAAATGGGCAGCCAACATGTAATTTTCTTTTTAGGCATGGACATAGAATGAGAAACTACTTACTGGGTTGGAATAGATAGAGACAGAGCCATTTCCCTTTGTGTAAAAATCATACTTGATCAAGTTGAGATTAAAGCTAATGTGTCCTCCCGCATTAGCTTTTAAAATTGAGGGATGTGGAAATTAGTGGAATTAAACTCACAGCTGCATTAGTTGCAAGTAACAAAAAATTCCATTTGATCTTGTGTAAACAGAAAAGAAGAATGTTTGGGTTGTGGAAGAATAGAAAGAGTTGAAGATCCAAACAATGGGAGAGGCAGGGAGGCAGTAGAGCCTCCAGGAACAATTGGAATCGTGGCCCCAAAATGACCAGAAGCATCTCCCTCTCTTCTGTATTTGGCTTCTTTCCACCAACTGACTTCATTCTGTCTCACTGCAGACCAGCCTTCTCCATGTGTCAGAGCGAATGACTGTCCTTGGCTCCTGAATGTTATCATCAAAGACATTGCCTGTCATACTGTTTCTAGTTTGAAGTTCAAAAATCCTGCTGGAGGAAGTCACTGCACAAACTCAGGGGCGCTGTTCATACTGTAAGCATGGTAGATTTCAATAATTTCCTCACATGCATGCATGCTAAGTCACCTCAGTCGTGTCTGACTCTGTGCGACCCTACGGACAGCAGCCAACCAGGCTCCTCTGTCCATGGGATTCTCTAGGCAAGAATACTGGAGTGGGTTGCCGTTTCCTTCTCCCAGTTTCCTCACAGATGGCCATAAAAAGAATCTGGAGGAAAGGACATCTTTTCTAATTCCCACAAAGTTGCCATATGGGCTGGTAATGGTCCTAGGAAGGGTTCTGATTGCCACAGATGGAGTCAGATACTCTTCACCTTCAGGCCAATCAGCTGTGGCCACAGGACTGAGGTAATCTAAGAAAATGGCAGCCTTTGTGGGACCCTCTTAAGCGGAAGAGGAATAGTTTGGAAAGGACTGTTACGGGCAGGCAAATACTGATGGTCATTGCTCACTATACCACGAGAGCAGTGTTGCGAGTCTATTGTACCTTTTCTCTCTCCTGTGAAAGTATTTCTAGGTCTTTTTCTCTGATAGGACAATGACTGAGGCTCCATATGTTCCCAGACCCAGGGCAACTACCATTTGTTAAAAGAATATATACATCAGTTCATCTTTTAGATGGTTAGGCTAAGCAGGCAACATCTTCATTGGACTGATTGACTTATTTTCTTTGGTTTTAAACTATCATATAAAATTCTAACTGGGTACCTTAGGATGATACTTCGACTCTCTACCTCCATTTCTTCTTCACATAGGGAAAATTCTATGTGCCCAGACCTCTTTCAGAAGGTGTTGTAAAGCCACAAGAGCAAAATTAACAATGTGAAAGTATCAGTAACATAGGAAATGCAATATTATGTGCTAGAAAATTAAGATTACTCTTCAGGCATTATTTGGTAACATGACTTCCTTCATCAGAAAATGACAGGTTCTTCTTACTGATTTTGCAATCCAAGTAAGGTCCCTAATTATAGGCTTTTATACTTCTATCAGTTGGCTCTTAGAAAATAACTGTGATGTGGCCATTGTTATGGGGGAATTAAAAACAATGACTGGGGACTTCCCTGGTGGTCCAATGGTTAAGAGTCTGCCTTGCAGTGCAGNCCCTAATTATAGGCTTTTATACTTCTATCAGTTGGCTCTTAGAAAATAACTGTGATGTGGCCATTGTTATGGGGGAATTAAAAACAATGACTGGGGACTTCCCTGGTGGTCCAGTGGTTAAGAGTCTGCCTTGAAGTGCAAGGGACACAAGTTCAATGCCTGGTCAGGGAACAGAGATCCCACATGCCACAGGGTAACTAAACCAGTACACCATAATGAAAGAGCCCACATGATGCAAGGAAGATGCCATATGCTGCAACTAAGACCTGATGAAGCCAAATAAATAAATTTAAAAAAAAAATAAATAAATAAAATTAAAAAAAAATAAAAACAATGACTGGTTAAATTTCAAAATCCTATATCACATAAAAAGTGTTAGACTAAGGGGAGATAAATACTTTTCTAGTTCCAACTCATAATGTTTCTTTTGTCATTCTGGACTTGGGTACATTGACAAAGTACATTTTCCAACTAGATTCTTTTTGTTTCTTCTACTTCATTTATCCTAATTGCCTTTTTTCATGTTTTAATCTTATTAACATTATTAACGGAAATATTTATTAACTGAATCCTACAGATAATAGCTATTTACTGAATATTTTGATGTGTCCGAAAATATGCTTACTGTGTTATTCCAATTAATTCTTCCCCAAATCCAATCTGATAAGGACTGTTATCATCTCCATTTGAGAGAGCAGGAAAAAAGGCACATGGACAGAAAATTGTGGAACTGAGTGTGTCTGATACCAAAGCATGTGCTTGTCTGGCTAAGTGATGAAGCAAAATCCCTGGTAAATTGTTGCTGGACAACATCATCTTACAGAAGAATTGATACATCTGAACTGTGGTGTTAGAGAAGACTGTTGAGAGTCCCTTGGACTGCAAGAAGATCCAACCAGTCCATTCTAAAGGAGATCAGTCCTGGGTGTTCTCTAGAAGGAATGATGCTAACGCTGAAACTCCAGTACTTTGGCCACCTCATGCGAAGAGTTGACTCATTGGAAAAGACTCTGATGCTGGGAGGGACTGGGGGCAGGAGGAGAAGGGGACGACAGAGGATGAGATGGCTGGATGGCATCGCCAGTTCAATGTATGTGAGTTTGAGTGAATTCCAGGAGTTGGTGATGGGCAGGCAGGCCTGGCATGCTGCGATTCATGGGGTCGCAAAGAGTCAGACACGACTGAGTGACTGAACTGAACTGAACTGAACAGTTTTAAAGGCAGGTTCTATGTCATTGCCTTTATAATTTTTACAAATATTATCATGTTTTGCATATAGCAGGCACTCAATATGTGCCAGCCACTTTAATTTCTTTTTAGCACATTGACTTGATTCTCATTACAAACCCCAGAAATATACGTCTTAATTATTATCTCTGTTTCGTAGAACTGAAGCAGATAAATCAAAGTGATTTGCCCAAAGTGGCCCAGTCAAGGTAGAGGCCGTGTCTTGACCTTCCCCGCCACCCCCTCCCCACAAGTCCCTGTCCTCCACTGTGTTCCTCTGGGACCCTGCCCTTGAATTCAAAATATGTAGGCTTGTGCATGCTGGTTGCAGATGCTCTCTTGACACAGGGCTCAAGCCTGTGAGTTTTTGCTCTAATCTTCTCCCAGTGAGCCTGTTAACCCTCCTCCAACCAGCATGGTTTTCTAAACAATCCATGGGTCTTAGTTCTTACTCTTGTTATTCAAACTTTCCATAATCTATCTAATTTCTGTCTGCTTGATATAGGAATTTCTAAAAGAGGCAGGTTAATGTTCTACATTGGGGTGGCAGATTTGTCCATTTCTCCCATAAATGTATCACTTTTTATTTTGTGTAGTTAAAAGCTACATGACTAGTAAACATATGTTTATGAATATTGTATATCCTTTTAAAATCATTACTTTTATTGTTATATGGCTTCCCTGATGGCTCAGTAGTAGAAAATCTGCCTGCCAATGCAAGAGACCCAGGTTCGATCCCTGGGTCGGGAAGATGCCCTGGAGAAGGGAATGGATACCCACTTCGATATTCTTTGCCGAGAGAATTCCATGGACAAAGAACCTTGGCAGGCTACAGTCCATGGGGTCACAAAGAGTTAAGTAATACTGAGTAACTAACTTTAACTTTATACCCCTTATCCCTAGGTGGAGTTCATGCTGTAAATTTTGTTTGGTGTTATTGCTATTGTCCTTATTTTCTTTTGGATAGTATTAGCGTGGTATATATTTTTTCCATTCTTTTATTAACATTTTTTATATGGTTTCGTGTAGGTGTGTCTTATAAGCAACATATAGATGAATTTTTAAAATCCAATCTGATAATCTGTCTTTTATTATGTGAATTTCATTCTTTTCGATATATTAAAATTGTTAACATATTTGTTTCTACCATCTTAATTTGTTTTCTAGTTACTATATTCTTCTTTGCTTCTTCATCTCCATTCCACACTTCTGTATATAGATAAAATTTTCTATATTTCTATTCTTAAATCCCCTTTTTGAGAAGCTAGAGATACTATTTTTATTCTTTAAAGTGATCATTCTAAATACTTAATTTGTACATATTTAACTAATTTTTAAATATTTATACCCTTCTTTAAAAATGATAACATGAATACACTTTAGCTATTGCACACTGTGCCCACAATCTTCTAATTAATTTACCCTCCCTTTGTATATGTATAGTCATTTCTTATTCTTGTTACAGTCAGTACTAGTGAAATTTCTGGAAACATACATTCTCATTCTGTACTCACCACTTCTTGTACAGGCATACTTCATTCTATGGCATGTCATTTTATTGTGCTTTGCAGATATTGCATTTTTCACAAACTGAAGCTTGTGGTGGCCCTTACAGAGCAATTCTATTAGCAAGTCTTTCAGTGCCATTTCCCCACCCACATTTGCTCACTTTGTGTCTGTGTCACATCTTAGTAATTCTCGAAGTATTTCAAACTTTTTTGTTATTATTATATTTGCTACAGTGATCTGTGATCAATGATTTTGATGTTATTACTAACACTCATTAAAGGCTCAGATGAAGATTAGCGGTTTTTTTTTTTTTAGCAGTAATGGATGTTTAAACTAAGGTATGTATATTGTTATTTTTAGATATAATGCTATGGCATACATAACAGACTACAGTATAGTACAAACATAAATTTTACATGCACTGGGAAACAGAAAAATTTATGCGGCTCAATTGTGATCTCCTTTTTTTGTAATGGTTTGGAACTGAATCCATCACATACCATTTGAGGTATGCCTATATTTCAAGGCTTTGCTTTACTTTCTTTGAATATTTTCTTCCTTTTTTCTTTCTTTTCTTCAACTTTTTACTTACTTAAATTTAAAAGTTTAAATATTCTCCTTTAGTGAGGATTTATAAGTAGTAAAGTCTCTTAGATTACGTGTAATGTGTCTATATTTTGCTGCATCTTGAATGACAGTTTGTCTAGGTATAAAATTTGGGCTTACCAAATACAGTTTTTTTGTATTTTGAGGATATTATTCCATTGCTTTTTGTCCTGTGTTGTTGCCAATAAGAAACCTCTAGTAGTCATTTATTTTTAGGTTATCTATCTTCATCTCAAACAATTAAAATTTTTTTCATTTAATAGTTTGCAGTTCTACTTTAAAGTATCTAAGAGTGGATTTAATTTTCTTTCTCTTCCTTGGTATTCCATACTTTTAGACCAAGAACTTGTATCATGCCTTAATTTTGGTAAATTTTCAGTTACCACATCTTACTGTTTCTCCTTCATTCCCTGCATCCTTCTCTTCTGGAACTTTTATTAGATGTATTGTGTAGTTTCTCAATTTATTCTTCACATTTCTTAACTCTTCTTTAAAACTTTTTATGTGTTCTGTGATGCATTCTGAGAAATTTTGTGATACTGTCATCAAATTTACTAATTTGTTCTTTAAAAGTACTCAGTTGCTTATGAGGTTTTTAATTTCAAAATCTGTATTTTTATTTCAAATTTTGAATCAGTTTTTTTTCCACATATAACTGTTCTTACTTTTGCTTGTTTGTTTTCCCTATCTTTCTTATTATGGATGTGATTTTAGCATGTTGAAATACTTATGTTTAAGTCTTCTTTAGAACAGCCTCTAAAATGCATTCCTAATGGAGCAAATTTNTTTCAAATTTTGAATCAGTTTTTTTTCCACATATAACTGTTCTTACTTTTGCTTGTTTGTTTTCCCTATCTTTCTTATTATGGATGTGATTTTAGCATGTTGAAATACTTATGTTTAAGTCTTCTTTAGAACAGCCTCTAAAATGCATTCCTAATGGAGCAAATTTGTATTTTCATTACTGATTATGATTATAGTCTTCTTAGCCTTAAATGTCTTCAAATGCCTTGCAGTAATTTTAGTTCGGAAATTCATTTTGAGAGGATATTTGTTTTTCTCTCTCTCTTCTCTATTTAGCAGGTTTGTGGTTGCTTCTTACTAAACCAGTATCTCAATCTAGGTCTCAGAAATGTTGGTCTTGTATATACACAGGGGCTTCCGAGGTGGCTCAAGGATCAAGAATCCACCTACCAATGCAGGAGACGCAGGAGGCATGGGTTTGATCCCTGGGTTGGTAAGATCTCCTGGAGGGGGAAGTGGAAATCTGCTCTGGGATTCTTGCCTATAAAATTCCCAAATCTCATGGACAGAAGAGCCTGGTGGGCTCCAGTCTACAGGGCTGCAAAGAGTCAGACACGACTGAGGGACTGAGCACCATATATATATAAATATATGCAGCTGGGAATTCTGCCCTATAACATTACTGAGGATGCTTCAGATCCAGTCACCAGGCCAGTGAGCTGCTTGCTTTTGTTCCTGGCTGTGGGCCTGTGTGTCTGTCTCCTGCCTCCCTAGACTTCTCTCCTGCCTCTATAAAAGCTGTAAGCTCACACATTGGTCCACAACAGCTTTCTTTTTCAGCTTTCCTTCCTGGTCAGGTAAGTGCTTCTGGCTGCAATCCTCCATGGCATGTGCAGCACACTGGGTTCTCACTATTCTGCAGAAGTGGAACTCCTAGCCATGGCTGCCGCCTCTAGACCCAAAGCCCAGCAACTGTGGCTTCAGCCCGTATTATTTCTTGATGTTTCTATTTTGTTTCTGGGTAATGGAGATTTTTATCTTGTTTTGAACCTGGTTGTGTTGTTTTCATTTCATTTTTATAGCCATCTATGATGGCTATAATTTGGAGTAAAATGGAGGCTTGAGAATTTGCCATCTCCGCTGAAAATTTTAACTCAATCATTTTACAGTAAAGGGGGAAGGAACATTCCTCAGATTGAATACTAGTGTGTGCACTTATTTATTTATGCTTTATTCCATAAATAATTTGAGGAATTTTTATATAACACATATAAGATAGTAAAATATAAATTTGATTTAAGATAAATAGACTAGAATTGAATATTAAGACTGTGTGCATGCTAAGTCACTTCAGTTCAGTTCAGTCACTCAGTCGTGTCTGACTCGTTGCAACCCCATGAATCACAGCACACCAGGCCTCCCTGTCCATCACCAAATCCTGGAGTTCACTCAGACTCACGTCCNCCATCCCTTCATTCTTTCTGGAGTTATTTCTCCACTGATCTCCAGTAGCATATTGGGCACCTACTGACCTGGGGAGTTCCTTTTTTGGTATCCTATCATTTTGCCTTTTCATACTGTTCATGGGGTTCTCAAGGCAAGAATACTGAAATGGTTTGCCATTCCCTTCTCCCGTGGACCACATTCTGTCAGACCTCTCCACCATGACCGGCCCATCTTGGGTTGCTTCAGTCGTGTCCAAGTCTTGTGACCTAATGGACCATAGCCCGCTAGGCTCCCTTGTCCGAGGGATTCTCCAGGCAAGAGTACTGAAGTGAGTTGCAACGCTCTCCTCCAGGGGGATCTTCCTGACCCAGGGACTGAATTCACATCTCTTATGTCTCCTGCATTGGAATAAGAGATTTTTTTTTTAATCACTAGTGCCACATGGGAAGAATAGAATACTAAGATTAGGAGGAAAAGATAAAATTCCCATATTCACATATGTAGAGTATAAGGTCCTCCATGTTGAGCTGTACTCTGAGCTTCCAGAAAAGCCAAAGTGAACAAAGACAACTGATTATGTAGTTCTCCCTTTCCATGAAGAAAACCCTTCCCAATTCTTTGAGAGAAGTAAAGTTTTTTTTTTTTTCTGGCAACGAATTCTAAAACAAATGTCTCCTGTGTGCCTCATCTACTATGTGAGTTGAAGTAGATGATGCAAAGACTTTGCTGAACCTAAGTGAGGAAGGCTGGTCTCCCAGTGAAATCTCAAGGTATAATGTTCCCGCAGTGAACAAATGGCAGAGGTGAGACAAACTCAGGAATGAATCTTCGTCAAATGTTCTTTGAATCTCACCATACTTCCTCCTCTCTCCACGTATGAATCATGGGTTTGATCACTCAGGCAAGCATAAAGCAAGAAGCAAATTCTTTTATTCTTTTTATTATTGTTGCAAATGATAGAAATTGCACTCAAACCGGCTCAAGCCAAACAAAATGAAAAGTTTTATTGAGATCAAGCAATCATTGTAAATGAGGGAGGGTAGATCTGGGTACAGAGAGAACTGACTATTGGGAATCTCACTGCTAGGATCCTCTCTCCGTGTTCTCTCTGCTTCTGTCTTGTGTTGCCCTAAATCTTTCTGTCTCTCTGTGGGGCAGTGTAGGTTGCCACGCACGTGTGGATGTATGCTCAGTCACTTCAGTCGTGTCTGACTCTTTGTGACCCTATGGGCTGTAGCCCACCAGGCTCCTCTGCCCATGGGATTTTCCAGGCAAGAATATTGGAATGGATTGCCATGCCCTCCTCCAGGGAATCTTCCCAGGGTTCGAACCCAGGGATCCAACCCATATCTCTTTTGCCTCTTCCACTGGCAGCCAGGTTCTTTACCACTCATGCCACCTGGGAAGTCTGAAGGTTGTTGTGTTAGGCACTCAGTCATGTCCAACTCTTTGCAGCCCCATAGACTGTAGCCTCACTCCAGTGTTCTTGCCTGGAAAACCCCAGGGATGGGGGAGCCTAGTGAGCTGCCATCTATGGGGTCACACAGAGTCAGGCACGACTGAAGCGACTTAGTAGCAACAGCAGCAGCAGCAGACTGTAGACCACCAGATTACTCTGTCCATGGGATTTCCCAGACAAGAATACTTAGAGTGGGTTCCATTTCCTTCTAAGGATCTTCACAACTGAGGGATTGAACCTGGGTCTCCTGCATTGCAGGCAGATTCTTCATCTTAGGAGCTGCAAACTTCCAGCCTCATAACCAAAGAGGAAAGACAGTGCTTCCTCAATGGACTGAGTTTTAGCACCCCTTAGGAAGGACTGACTGGTGTGGTTTACATCACGTGCTCATCTGTGGGTCTCTACAGACATTTATTAAGCACTAACTACGTGCCAAACCCTATACTAACACCTTTAGGCGGATTATATTATTTAATCTTCAGAACAACTCTATGGGAGAGGCAGAAGTCAAATAAAAGATAATCATTCTTCCCTACATGTTTTTGCCTAGTCTTTGGTTCCTTGATCCTTTTCCTGCAACGACCTCACTCTCCACCGTCACACATATCCAAGGTCATATCTTAAATTTTGTGTTCACCAGTAACTTCATAATCTCAGTTTCAAGTGTCCTACTCTCTAATCACTATGTCTGGAACCTGACTCCACATCTTTAATCTCATTGGCTCCTCAGACCTGCTGGTCCTATCACCTTTTACTGTCTTTCAACCCTTTTATCCCCCATGCCTTCCATCATGTACTTAATTATCTCATTTCCTGGCCTAAAAGCTATGATTCATCACTGTCCTGTTCGGTTCCCTCAGAAGATGACCCTCAGATAAGAATTTGAGTGCAAGCAGTATATTTGGGAAGTGATCCCAGAAAGCATTGGTAGGTATATATGAAAGTCAGACGTGAAAGGGAAGGAAGTGAATAAAGGGTGTTTTTTGAGCAGGTATGCAAACACTCATCAGGTTATTCTCTCCCTGCCGTACCCAGGGGCAAGGAAATGGGGGCATCCCATCCATCACTGGCTGAAGATTACTCCTGAGGGCACTGGCTCCCCAGCACTCCTGGCCTGCCTGGAACACAGGCCAACGGGAAGTTGTCAGATGGAGAGTTGCAGGTGCTTGGTGTGAAACCCAGCAACATTCACGGTGATGGGGACCACTGAGAGTGGGTGGGACAAGGATGACAGGTAGAGTCCTTCTTTTGGATAGGCCCCTCCCCAACCTCTGATTAAACTGAGCAGCTAAATGTGGTTGGAGAAATGCATACACATGTGCCAATGGGTCTCATATTAAAATGCTCACAGGCATCAAGTGAGCCCTTAGTTAATTCCCACTCCTAACCGCCAAAACATCAATTTCAAACTTTCTCATCTCCTGTCAAACCTACAGAACTCCCTTTTATCTCCTAATCTTTGATTCTTCTTGTTCCTATTTCACTAAGGAAATAGATGTTATCAGAATTGAGCTTCCACCTTCCCTACCACAGCACCAAAATACCTACTATCTATACATATGTCTTGCCTTCTTTTTGATTATAATAGACTAGTATTTCTCAACCCTTCTTTTCATTACCACACTCCTTAAAGAGTCTTTTTAGATATATTCTTCCCTAACTATGCCCCCCGCCATGAAATATTAGTCCTATAGATACTCTGTATATCTGTTTCTATACTATATGTATATCTGAAGTCTATACACAAAGAGTAAGAACCAGTATTCACCCCCATGGAGAATGTATGCATCAGGTAGACTATCCATGTTGTACATGAAACCATCCACTCTACACCAGATCCCATCCACTCTCACCAACTTAAGGACATCATTCCCACCACTATCCTCTCTATCCTGTACCATTAAATCCCTCTTTCTACTGGATCGTTCATTTCAACCCATAAAATCTTCTATGTTCCATCTTATTTTCCTTTAATCTGCAGCTCCCTTTACTAGTCTGTCCCATTTTTCTATTACTCTTTACAAAATAACTCAAAAGACATGTCTTATCTTTGCTGTCCTTACTTTCTCTCCCTCATTGTATCTGTAACCCATTCCAATCAGACTTTCATCCCCATGGGTTCACTAAGCCTGTCATTGTCATGCCCAAGGGCACTTCTCAGGCTTATCTTTCTGACCTGTTATTAATAGCAACACCACACACAGTGGATCATTTCCCTTTTCTTGAAACAATCATCACATTCAGTTTTCCCACTACCATTATATTCTCCTTGGCTGGATTCTCCTCATATTTCTTACTTCCAAATGACAGAGTTCACTCTAAGAATGTTGCTATGGCCTTTTCTTGCCCTTTAACCACACTCTCTCTTTAAACGAGTTCAGCTGGTCCTGTACTTTAAACATGATTCTTCTTTGCCACTTCTCCCATCAACAGATGGAACCTATGTCCCCTTTCTTTGAATCTGAGCTCTGTGACTACTTGACCAGTAGAACATGGTGAAGTGACGTTGTGCCCATTAAGACACTGGCAGCTTCCACTTTCTCTCAGGACACACCTTGGGAGCCCTGAGTGACCATTTAGGCTGCCGCGGCCTCTGGGCTGTGAGGAAGCTGGGCTGCAGGGAGAGACCGTACGTAGGTGTGCTGGCCAGCCACCAGCGTGAGCCGCCACACACGGACGTGAAGCCGTGTCCACCCTATGGCAGCATGAACCGTGTGGGCCCGCCCTCCAACCTTAGGGTTTCCCAGGTGAGACCCCAGACATCACCAAATACAGAAAAGCCATCCCCACTGTGTCCTATCCCAATTCCTGACACACAGATCTGTGGTTGTTTCGGTATTTTAAGGTAGCTAGTTCCACAACAGTGGTAAGTGGAATAATTCATCATTGTAATTACTCCTCATTCCTTTGCCTGCATGAGTGCTGAGTAGCTTCAGTCGTGTCTGACTCTTTGCCATCCTATGAACTGTAGCCCGTCAGGCTCCTCTGTCCATGGGATTCTCCCGGTAAGAATACTAGAGTGAGTGGCCACGCCCTCCTCCAGGGCACCTTCCCTCCTCAGGGATTGAATTCACATCTCTTATGTCTCCCGCTTGGGCAGGTGAGTTCTTTACCACTAGCACCACCTGAGAAGCCCCCTCATTCCTTTGTCTGCTCCCAATTCTTTATTTTGGGGTGGCCAAAGCCCAACCCTGGCCAGTCCAGCCTGTCTCTTATACACATCTCATGGGATTTNCTGGGGCAAGGCGAAGAGAAAGGGAAGTGAATGCAATAGTATGAGGTTTATTTTGGGGGTGACAAAATGTTCTAAACTTCTGTTGTGATGATCACTGCATAGTTCTGTGAACATACTAAAAACCATTTAACTGTATAGTTTAAATGGGTAAGTTGCATAGTATGTGAATTATATCTCAAAAAAAAAAAAAGCTGTTTTTGAAAAGGAGTAGAGAACGTTCATTGCAAAATCATATCTCAGTAGGCTGTGAAAAAAATAATTTTTTAAAGAGAATCCTTACTTGTAAGAGTTCTACTTGGTGCTTCTTGATAAGTGAAAACCCAGATCTCTAAAATCTGGACCACTGGTGGTCCAGTGGTTAGGAATCAGCCTGCCAATGCAGGAGACACGGGTTCGATTCCTGGTCCAGGAAGATCCCACACACCACGGGGCAATTAAGCCCGCGTGCCACAACTTCGGAGCCTGCACTCCAGAGCCTGTGCTCCACAATGAGAGAAGCCACCACAATGAGAAGCCTGTGCACTGCAACTTGAGAAAGTTCACAGGCAGCAACGTAGACCCACTGCAGCCAAAAATAAGTAAATAATAATTAAAAAACCAACATCTGGGCTTTTGAACTCCTGCGTGCATAGTCCAGGGAACCCAACTCACTGTTGAGTATTCAGGATTACAAGATGCTAAAGATGCCAGCCAAGCTGCTATAGTGTGATGAGCTCTAGGGAGAAAGCTGTAAATGAGGTGAGTAGAAAGATTATTCAAAGGACATGCGGAACGAGGGAGGAAACAGCACAATTACGCTTCGAGCGTAAAATGTAAGCTGGTACCTGGAGACTGACACCTTGTAAAAGCACCATGGCTTCTGTGTAGACCTCTCTCAGCTAGCTGTCCAGTTTGGGGAGCCTTCGTTTCAGACACTGTTGTGACTGGAAGGAGTGCTGACCTGGGACTCAGGACACCCACCTTCTAGTCCTGGCTCTGTCATTTATTTGCCAGTGAACAGACAATTATTATAAGCCTACTACATGCCAGGCACTGCGTCTAGTTCTGTTGACTCATAGTTCAAAGGCACACACCCTACCTCAAGGATCTTATTTTTCAGAGAAAGATGATTTGAAAAAGTATAAAAGTGTTGTGAAGGGGAGGGGGAGGGATCTATTCCCTTTTGAGGAATAAAGAAAGAAGAGGTAGGAATGAGGAAGAGGCTGCCCATTTAGTTTAAGTTGTATGTTACCTGCTTGTTTGTTGTCCCACAAGCATGTCAGCTCCTTGAGGAGAGAGCTTTCTATCTCATTCATTAAATAAAAATAGCCACAGACCACACATGCACCAACTTAAAGTATGCATGCGTGCTAAGTCCTTTCAGTTGTGTTTGACTCTGTGATCCAATTTAATGTAGCCTGCCAGGCTCCTCTGCCCTTGGGATTCTCCAGGCAAGAATACTGGAGAGGGCTGCCATACCCTCCTGCAGGGGATCTTCCCGATCCATCTCCTGCATTGGCAGGTGGGTTCTTTACCACTAGTGCCATCTGGGAAGCCCAGTTAAGAGTATACAATTCCATAATTTTTAGTATATTCACAGATTTGTACAATCACCACCACAATCTATTTTAGAACATTTTTATCCCCAGCAAGAAACTCTAGCTGGGGATAAAAATGTAACTCTAGCAGTTACTCCCTATCTCATCCCTCTTTGCTCTTGGACCTAGCCAACCACAAATCTATTTTCTATCCTTATAGAATTGCCTATGCTGGATGTTTCATATAAATGGAATCATACAGTATGTAGTCCTCTGTGACTAGCTTCTTTCTCTTAGCACAGTGTTTTCAAGGTTCATCCATGTGGTAGCACGCTTCAGACTTCATTCATTTTCACCGCCAAATAATATTACATTGTATGGATATTCCACACTTTGTCCACTCATCAGTTGATGGGTGTTTGTTTCCACTTTTTGGCACTTATAAATATGCTGTGAAGAAAGCTGAGCACCGAAAGACTGATGCTTTTGAACTGTGGTTTTGGAGAAGACTCTTGAGAGTCCCTTGGACTGCAAGGAGATCCAACCNTCCGGACCTCGGAACAGGGTGACCGTGACACTGAGGCTGGAAATCAGCGCAGGGCCACAGCGACACATAGGCTGGACCTTGGCTTAGGGTGACCATGGCACACAGGCCGGATTTCAGCCCAGGGCGACCACGGCACACAGGTCGAACCTCGGCACAGGGTGTCTGTGGAACACAGGCTGGATATCGGCTCACGGCGACTGGCTCACAGCCTGGACTTCAGCGGAGGTGGACCATGGAACACAGCCTGGACCTCTGGAGAAGGCTACCGTGGCACACAGCTCGGACCTTGGCAAAGAGGAACCGCGGCACAGAGCCAAGAACAGGTTGCAAGCCGAGTGTGGAACACAGGCCAGACCTGGGCACATGGCGACCGCAGCACACAGCCCTAACGTGGGGAGATGGCGACCGTGGCACACAGCCCGGACCTCGGAAAAGGGTGACAGCGGCACACAGTCTGGACCTCTGCAGAAGGCTACCTCGGCACACAGCCCCGACTTCAGAACAGGGCGACTGTAGCACACAGCCCAGACCTCGGCACAGAGGGAACATGGCACAGAGCCCGGAACTCGTTGCAAGCCGAGGGCGGAACACAGACTCTACCTCGGTGCAGGGCAACCGCGGCACACAGCCCAAACCACAGTGACGAGCGACCAAGGCACACAGCACAGACCTCGGCACAAGGTGACCCTGGTACAAAGCACCGACCTCGGGAGATGGCGACCGTGGCACACAGACTGGACATTGGTGCAGGGCAACCGCGGCACACAGCCTGGACATTGGCACAAAGCACCGCAGCAAACATCCAGGACCTCCGTGCAAGGCTAACATGGCACACAGCCCGAAACTCGGTGCAGTGCAACCGTGAAACACAGCCCAATACTCAGAGAAGGGCGACCGCAGCACACAGACCGGACCTCGGCACAAGGCTACCGCGGCACTCAGCCCCGAACTTGGTTCAAGGCTACTGAGGCAGACAGGCTGGACCTCAGCGCAAGGGTGACCATGGCACACAGCATGGACTTCAGCGCAGGTGACCGTGGCACACAGCTCAGACCTCGGGACAGGGTGACTGTGGCACACAGCGTGGACTTGGCGAAGGGCGACCGTGGCACACTGCCCAAAACACAGTGAAGTGCGACCATGGCACACAGCCAGGAACTGATCCCTAGTTGACCGTGGAACCAAGCCCCGATTTCGGCACATGGCCACCACGGAACAAATCTGGACCGAGGCACAGGGCAACCACGGCACACATCTAGGACATCCAGCAGGGCGACCGCTGCACACAGCGTGAAATTCAATGAAGGGTGACCGCGGCACACAGCCCAAATTTCAGTGAAGGGCAACCGCAGCACACATCCCGACCTCGATGCAGGATGACCCTGGCACAAAGCACGGACCTCGATTTAAGGCGACCGTGGAACAGAGCCCGGAACTTGGCGCAGGGCAACCGCGGCACACAGCCCAAACCTCAGTAAAGGGCGACTGGGCACACAGCATGGAACTCGTCACTAGCCGACCGCGGAACATAGCCTGGATTTTGGCGCTGGGCAACCACAGCACACATCCNACCGTGGAACAGAGCCCGGAACTTGGCGCAGGGCAACCGCGGCACACAGCCCAAACCTCAGTAAAGGGCGACTGGGCACACAGCATGGAACTCGTCACTAGCCGACCGCGGAACATAGCCTGGATTTTGGCGCTGGGCAACCACAGCACACATCCTGAAACTCAGTGAAGGGTGACCACATCACACAGCCTGGAACTCGTTGTTATTCGACTGTGGAACACAGTCTGGACTTTGGAGCAGGGTGACCGTGACACTGAGGATGGACATCAGCGCAGTGTGAAAGCGACACATAGGCCGGACCTTGGTGCAGTGTGACCATTGCACACAGGCCGGACCTTGGCCCACGGTGACCGCGGCACACAGGCCAGACCTCGGC
>SJYV01010468.1:1503026-1518153 GCA_006410875.1 Neotragus pygmaeus | reverse complement strand
GGCGACCGTGGCACACTGCCCAAAACACAGTGAAAGGCGACCGTGACAAACAGCCAGTAACTCGTCACTAACTGACCGCGGAACACAGCCACGATTTCGGCAAAGGGCGACCGTGGAACACATCCGGAATGAGGCACAGGGCGACCGCAGCAGACATCTAGGATATCGAGCAGGGCAACTGCT
This sequence comes from Neotragus pygmaeus, assembly GCA_006410875.1. Taxonomy (NCBI): domain Eukaryota; kingdom Metazoa; phylum Chordata; class Mammalia; order Artiodactyla; family Bovidae; genus Neotragus; species Neotragus pygmaeus. The sequence goes on along the minus strand of SJYV01010468.1, from coordinate 1,517,970 downwards.
GCACACAGCCTGAACTTCAGTGAAGGGTGACCGTGGCACACAGCCCGAACTTCAGTGAAGGGCAACTGCAACACACATCACGGACCTCGACGCAGGGCGACCCTGGCACACAGCACGGACCTTGATCAAAGGCGACCACAGCTCACAGCCCGGAACTTGTCGCAGAGCGACTGTGGCACACAGCCCGGACCTCAGTGCAGGGAGACCATGGAACACAGGCCAGACCTCTGGAGAAGGCTACCAGGGCACACATCACGGACCTTGGCAAAGAGGAATGCGGCACAGAGCCGGGAACAGGTCGCAAGCCGAGGGCAGAACACTGGCCGGACCTGGGAATAAGGTGACCGTGGCACACAGCCTGGACCTGGGGAGATGGCGACTGTGGCACACAGCCCAGACTTTGGAACAGGGCGAACGTGGCACACAGCCCGAACCTCAGTGAAGGGCGACCGCGGCACACAGCATGGAACACGTCACTAGCCAACCGCGGAACACAGTCCGGACTTCAGGGCAGGGCGACTACAGCACACTGCCCGAACCTCAGTGAAGGGCAACGGCGGCACACAGCATGAACTCGTCACTAGCCGACCCTGGAACACAGGCCGGACTTCGGCGCAGGGTGACCATGGCACACAGCCCGGACCTCTGCACAAGGCTACCGCGACACACAGCCCAGAACTCGTTTCAAGGCTACCTAGGCAGAGAGGCTGGACCTTGGAGCAGGACGACTGCGGCACACAGCATGAACCTCAGCACAGGGGTCCGTGGCACACAGCCCGGACCTCAGAGCAGGGCGACCGTGGCACACAGCCCGGACCTTGGTGAAGGGCGACCATTGCACACTGCCTGAAACACAGTGAAAGGCAACCAAGGCACACAGCCAGTAAATTGTCGCTAGCTGACCGCGGAACATAGCCCGGATTTTGGGACATGGCGACCGCAGAACCCAGGCTGGACCAAAGCACAGGTTGATCGCGGCACACATCTAGGACATCGAGCAGGGCGACTGCTGCACACAGCCTGAACCTGAGTGAAGGGTGACCGTGGCACACAGCCCTAACCTCCATGAAGGGCGACTGCATCACACAGCCCGGAACTTGTCTCCAGCCGACTGCAGAACACAGCCCGGACAACAGCGCTGGGCGACCGCAGAACACANTGAGTCTGAGTGAACTCCAGAAGTTGGTGATGGACAGGGAGGCCTGGTGTGCTGCGATTCATGGGGTCGCAAGGAATCAGACACGACTGAGTGACTGAACTGAAATATGCTGCTATGAACATGTGTGTGTGTGTTTAAGTGAGCATATGTTGCCATTTCTTTTGGATATATACCTACGAGTAGGATTGTTGGGTGGCTCAGGTGGTAAAGAGCTCACCTGCAACGCCGGAGACCTGAGTGCAGTCCCTGGGATGGGAAGATTCTTGGAAGAGGGCATGGAAAACCACCAAAGTGTTCTTCCCCGGAGAATCCCCACGGACAGAGGAGCCTGGTGGGCTACAGTCCATGGGGTCTCAGAGTTGGACACGACTGAGAGACTAAGCACATGGCTACTCTGTATGATCTTTTGAGGAATTGCCAGAGTTTTCCAAAGCCCACCATTTTACATTCCTCCCATTGATTTCTCTACATCCTTGCTAACACCTGCTATTTTCGTTTTGACCATACAGTCCAGTGGGTGTAGTCATCTCAGTCAATTTTGTATTCCTAGTGCCTCCAAGAGAACCTAATACAGGCAGATGTCAATTTATATGTTGACAGAATTTGAGAACATTTGTTATTTGGGGTTTCCCATAATCTGATCCCCTTTCCTTTTGGGAGGGGTAATCTAAAGATTACTGGAGAGAAGCAGATCCCATTTCAAACAGATGTCCAAAAATGTCACCTCTTTACATTCCCAGAGCTGCCTGCAATTAGAGCAAGGAATATGTCTTAAGCTTAATAAACCTAATGGGTCTGCCACAGACTTCAAAGAGAGAGCCTAAGTAATACAAAATAGGTTTGGTGGAGAATCCATTCTGGCAGCAATAACAGGCACTGCAGTGACATCTGCCTTCAGGGCCAAGAGTGCTGGTAATGCCAGTGACGGATGGCACCTGTGTGTCCAGTGCTGTTGAACTGCAAGTATAAGCTGCAGCATCCTGTTTTGAATGGTGGTGGTCACCTCCTTTGAAGCATTGTACCACGATACTGGTTGTGATCCTAGCTGCTGCCCAGAGTTCCTATTCTTGCTTACTGTCTGAGACTGTTTCTGGAGACTTCCCAGCATTTGTCAGTCACCCAGTATCCTTTTATGAACTCCTTTTCTCTTAATTCAACAAATACCAGCTGCTTCTGCTGCTTGCAACTAAGAAACCTGTTTACAATGAACCCTGGATGGATGAGTGGGTGGGTGGAGGGGTCATCAATGGATGAACTGGGGTTACATGGAAACAGTGTTTTGAAGTACGAGTAGAAATTCATCAGGGCTCCCAGGTGACTCAGTGGTCGAGAACTCACCTGCCAGTGCAGGAGACGTGGGTTCGATCCCTGGGTCGGGTAGACACCCTGTAGAAGGAAATAACAGCCCACTGCAGTACTCTTGCCTGGGAAATCCCATGGAGAAAGGAGCCTGGCGGGCTACAGTCCATGGGGTTGCAAAGAGTCAGACACAACTTAGTGACTAGCGACTAAACAACAAGAGGTTCATCAAGCACAAAGGCATTGCAGGCAGAACAAAGAGCACAACGTAAGCACAGAGGCATGGAAGAGTATGGTGTGTGGGGGAAAACACCAGGAATTCTGGCTGGCTGGGGTACAAGGGCAGGGTGGGGAGGGCTGAGGTGTAAAGCTAAAGACAGTAGCCTAGGACAGATCATGAAGGATCTTTTGGGTTATGCTAAAAAGACTTGATTCTATCTTAAAAAAAAAAAAACAACCTATCAATTTAATCAGGAGAGTAACATTATCAGATTTGCATTCAGAAAATATGGTATAAAAAAATTTTCTGGCAGCAGGAAGGAGACTGAATTGGAGAGGAAGACTAAAGATGTGAAGACCAGTTAAGGAGCTATAGCAAGAATTTCAGTGAAAGATGCTGAAGGTCTGAATCAAGGCAGTGACCTTGGACAAGAGGTATTGGATTGGAGATGTATTAAGGAGATAGATGAATTTGTGTCAATTAGATATATAGGCAAGAAGAAAGATCACAGACGATTCCAAGGTTCTGGCTTACATTAGTCAGAGATGGTGATGCCATTTACACACACATTCCTTCAACAAATATTTCTCTCTTATTGTGGGCGGCTGCTGCTATAATGCAGTGAAGGAAGCTGACCTGCTCTTATGATTGTTGTGGTAACTGCTCTACAGCAGACCCCATTCATGTGTCTTCTCAGATTTTCTGGGCTTCTTGCTCTGTCTTAGCTGCTACCATGAGTGACTTAGTTAAGTCCCTCATGATTTGACAGCCTCAGGCAGACCAGTCACATACCAAGTTTTTTCCTACCACTTTTGGCCTCCAGGGTAGGGACCTGCTTTCTGAGTGGCTATCAAAGGATATAGATGACACACCTGGGAAGTATGGGAAAGTTAGCCCCCTGTGGGGCAAGCTGTGACCAGTGGGCGACTAGAGACGTAAGATAAAATTCCTTCCGTCCTCAGATGTTCCAAGGCATGAGTGCTCCATGCTGTTTGTGTGGCCAAGTGGTTGCGCTTGTCAAGGCTTGCTGTGAAGCAGTGTTCAGCACAGTCATGCATCGCTACACATTGCTCTCCATTCTTTCTTGCCTTTTCCCTGTCCCTGACCTGGGATAATATCTCCTAAAGAAAGCGTCAGCATCCTTGATTCAGGCTCTGCTTTCTAGGGAACTGGGATAGAACACACCCAGAGAGGAAAACAGAAGATAATGAGTTCACTGTTCACATGCTTTGAGTTTGAGGGAACATTATCCATCCATTCAAAAATATGTATTGAGTACCTCCAGGTATGCTTGAATTAGGGACAATATGGTGAACGGAGTAGGGATGCTTGAGTAGGGGATACTCTGGTGAATAAACCAAAGCTTCCTGCTCTTACAGAGCTTACATTCAGTAGGAAGAAGTGACAAATGATAAATCAGTAAATAAATAGATATAATTCCAGATAATGATAAGAGTTCTGAAGGAAAAAGCTTAAAAGTGATATGAGAATGTCACTGGTGTGTGTGTGTGTGTAGAAGGGTTGATTCTAATCTAGAAGAGAATAGCTAGAAGCTTTTTCCACGGACGGAAGAGCAGGTTTTCCATAGGAAATGTCTGGAGAATAGATTTGGAGACACAGATTTGCCTAGTGTTGGAGTTCAGGTGTGGAGGAGAAACCTTCCCCATTTTCACTGTGAAGTTTGTTTAGGACATGTGCACAGAAGGTAAAAGCGAGACTGAAGAGGGTAGCAAAGGCATAGGGGAGGGCGTAGACCAGGGGCAGGTCAAAGCTGGCAGCCAGTGCCCGAGCAGCAGAGGCACTGTATGTATAGCCCCTGAAGGGGTCACAGGACTTTGGAAAAGCCCGAGCTTCAGTTTCCTTAGCTGCAAATAAGAGCTTTGATCAGGTTCCATTATTGTACGAAGGCAAGGGGGAGCTGTTAGGAAACTTCTCCGTAGCTATGTAATTCACCACTTGAAATCCACCATCGAAGTCCTTAGGACCCAATAGCAATCAGCTCTCTTCCATCATTAATTACATTCTTGCCGCTCATCAGCTAACACAATTGTCAGACTCTTTTAGCAAAATGTCTTTTTCATAGCCGAGGACTGTTTACAGTAAGGACAAACAATAGGGGCTCATTAATTCAATCATTAGGACACTGATTATGCATCTATTGTCTACTCCAGTCAGTTATGTTAAGTAAGCTCTTCAGTCTTCATCAGAACAATTATGCTAATAAGCTTGAAATTTCCTAAGTGTATTATACCTTCATACACTTATCCTGCCTAGCAGCAGCCTGGCTCAGTCAATATTGTCACACACAGACAATTATAATCAAGGCATAAGGCTCTATTGTTGATATCTGACTACCAAATTATCCCTCTCACAATAGAACTTTAAATAATTTGTCCATTGTCCTTCTAGATTTAGACAGTGGCCCCTGTTTAGTTTATTTCAAATACAGAGATCTCAGATAACATTTAAAGTCCTTTATGGGAATGCTCATTTCACTGGAATTGTAATTTTCCAAGTAATATTTGAACAATCATTGGATTAGCTATCTCATGATAAATTATCCAGTGATTCTTTATGCTTTCAAATGTACAGATAGAAATATTAATTATCAGATGCCTGGATAATGATGATAAATATAACTTTTCTCCAAATGTATCTCTTTCAACCATAGCCATTTCTCTTCCAATCTCATTTTCTTTAAGTCAAAAAAACCACTTGTATGTTTTATTTTCTTGAGCGATTTTTGCCATGGAATGAGAATTTTCTACCACGAAGAACCGATGTTTTTATGATAAGCATATAAGAGAGATCTGATAAATACTTGCTGAAATTCTTTTTTCTTGTATATGCTTTATTCTCCAGCATTTCCTATCAGATATTACATATTTTTTATTTTTAGTAAAAATTAGCATGTGAAAGTGTGTTTATAGAGGCAGGTGTACATATCTTCAACATACCTTTATTTAAAACATGAAATTTCATTGTGTTGAGATAAAAATTCAGTTGGTATTGGGTTTCTTCACTTACAGCAAAAATAACCCCACACATTTGTTCTTTACAACTTTTACTTAGGTCATCTCATTAATCAGTATCCTTTCAGTCACAAATAACTGAATCTTTGAGATGTAATACCACAACTTTGTTCCATGAGGATGAGCAAATATAGAGATTGGATGTTCACAAGATACTCAAAGGTTTTATTGAGGGCAAATACAAACTTGAAGGGGCAAAGCTGTGTAGAATGCATGCAGATCTCTGACACACATACCTTTTTCTGCTACACAAATGCTGTTATGTCATATTTCTTCAATTATGTGGTATTTTATCTCAGATTGTGGGGAAACAACTGAGAACAAGATGCTTACTGTCCTTGTCCTTCAGGAATTTACAATCTAAATGGCGAGACAAAACACACACATGAGAAGTTAAAAAACTACTCAAGACTAAACTAATAGATCAAGACATTAATCAAAGCAAAGTCACGGTATGTAAATCTTTCTAACCATGAGAGAAAATTCATAGGTGAGTGATATTTTTGGGCTGGAGTAACAAGGAAGAGTTTAACAGATTTAGCAGAAAGGAGAAGGAATTGAGTTCTAGCCTTTGAAAAATAAATATGTGGAGATTATACACACACACACATTATTAAACATCAAGCTACAAAAGAATTAATGATAAAAGTTTTCCACTCATGACTTCAAGGTGCTCCTTCTAGAAGCAAACACTGTTACCATTTTCCTTATGTGCCTTTCTGAAACATTTTACTACTTTTAAATAGATTCTTTGATTTTTTTAGTATCATGCCTAATAAAGTGTTAAACAAGGTGTCTATTCATATAAACATAGGATTTTAAATATAACATATAATTGGGGCCTACTGATACATCTTGAGGTATCTTAATGAATTTCTAAGTTGATTGCTGCCATGACGATCCCTGTTCCCAACTTCCTTCAGTTTCTATCTTGACCCACTTCAGCTCAGATGCATTTCTAGCTGAGGGGCAGAAGGCATGCTCCTTTCCTAAGCCTTTTGGGGACTGCATTGGTAGCCAAATTGCCCCTCCTCCCCTTTCCTTGATCATACAAATCCTGGAAGGCTTCCTAAATGGAAGAGTTAGGGATCCAAAGTCTGACACTTTGCAGAGATGGTCTTAGACCTCAAGTATATTATCCATTGAATTAATGTGCCTCTCAAAGTACCGACCTCTCACACTGGGAGCAGATTCTTCTGGAATTCCAGTCAGATCTGCTTCTTCTTGTCCTCACTCACATGAACACCCAAGAGCACACCCTGGTCACATAGGAGAAAATACTTGTATGACGCAGGGAGATTTTTATAGGCTATTTCATACAAGAACTGGTGGTTAGTAGGAAGAAGGACCACACACCTTAAACAGCCTTCCTACTTTCACATCAAATAAGCCTTTGCCCTAGAACATCCTCCTTGGTGGCTCTGGGAAGTGGAAAGGGAAGTAACAGCTCCACCAATTGGCTTCCTAGCTTTTTTTCACAAGCTGTTTTTAGAAAAGAGGTGAGTATAACTGCTTCTAAATTTACAAGAGGAGAAACTTTTGAAGGTAAGATTTCTGCTGAGTGGGTTCATCTTGACCTATGTGCCTGCAGGCAACAGAAGGGAAGAAATGATAACAATTATTGGTTTTCTTCGAACTTCAAAACCATGTGCTATTCACTTTCATATTTACTACTTTCTTTAATCATCACACAACTATATTTATTTATTTAATTGGAGGCTAATTACAATATTGTAGTGGTTTTTGCCATACACTGACATGAATCAGCCATGGGTGTACNTCGAACTTCAAAACCATGTGCTATTCACTTTCATATTTACTACTTTCTTTAATCATCACACAACTATATTTATTTATTTAATTGGAGGCTAATTACAATATTGTAGTGGTTTTTGCCATACACTGACATGAATCAGCCATGGGTGTACCCCATGGGTGTTCCCCATCCTGAACCCCCCTTCCCACCTCCCTCACACAACTATAGTTAAGCAGGTATTATTGCAGGAGAATTTTACTTGCCAAAGGTCACAGATCTGAAGCACAGCTGCATTCAAAACTACAATTTCCCCAACTCCAGGGTTCATGCTCTTCATCACAAACTTGATGAGAAAAGTACTTCCATGTTCGAGGAGAGAGACAGTAGAAATGGAGATTTTTTAAAAAAGGATATTTGGAAAATCTGTAACACTCAGAGGATGACCAAATCTCTCTCCAGGTTCAGCACTAGGTATCCTCCTAAGAGAAGCCTTCATTTCTGAAAAGAAAGAATGTATTTCAGAAAGCCTTACTATCTGAAATGATCATCTGGTACTTCCTGCTTGCTGATTTGTATGGCCAGTGCCGCTCTGCCTCGAGTCCTCTATTAAATTCACTAAGTACTGTACATGTGAGTGCCAGACAAGAACCAAGAAAACCGTGTTACAGTTCTAGTCTCTGCCACCAACGACCTATGTGAGACCCGAATTTCTTCTAACTTGAAGTTCTATGGTGTTCTCTGCCTAACATCGTATATGCTTGATAATCGCTTAATGTGATTGGCTGGGTTCAAGATTTCAGGCAGAGGCTCGGGGTCTGCAAGGAAAAGGCGACCAAAGTTTCTAGCAGCTTAGAGGCTTTGCAGTGCAGACGTGCGAGGATGGGGTCTAAGAACAGCGCCTGAGCAGTGCAGAAATGAAGAACGGGGCAGATAACTCAGCAACTGAGGGATATCGTACTAGGCACTTGTGTTCTAGACTTCACAAGGAGCATTCAGAACACGCATGACGAGCACCATTTTTTCATGAAGACAGGACCAAGTTTCCGTTCAAGAAAAATACCTGTGAGCCCCCGCTCCCCCACCAGACCCTACAGACCAAGCAAAGAGCTCGGCCCCGGGCTTATTTACATCTCGGACCCCGCCCCCGTTTACCACCACCAGGGCCGCGCCCACTCATTCTCACAGGGCGCCCCACGCGTGGGTCCGGGACGCAGGCTTCGGCACACCCCTCTTCGGCCCCTGAGCTCGCCCACTGTCGGGGCCTCCCACCAGGAGGATAAGCACGCCTCCACTCCCGGCTTGACTACAGACTACAGAGAAGGTGGGCCGGGCGGCGGCCTCCGACAGGCCCCACCCAGTGGTGCCGGCCAGAGACCGGGAAAGAGGACCAGCCGAGATCAGGACGGAAAGGTGGTCGCCCTCACGGNACGCCTCCACTCCCGGCTTGACTACAGACTACAGAGAAGGTGGGCCGGGCGGCGGCCTCCGACAGGCCCCACCCAGTGGTGCCGGCCAGAGACCGGGAAAGAGGACCAGCCGAGATCAGGACGGAAAGGTGGTCGCCCTCACGGCAGGTTACGCGCCTCCCGCCCCCGACCCCCTTTCCCAGAGCTTCCCGTGCGAGCGCGCGAGAGAAGAAGCCAACCGAAACCGCGGGCATGCCACCCCGCCTAAGTCGTCCGCCGCCCGCCCGGCCGCGCCTCGCCTCACGCTCTACGGGGGAGGCGGGACCAATCAGCGAGCGACGTCTCCCTTCCGATTCGAGGCCCCCGACGCGCGGCTCACACCCCGAGCACCCAGCGCGCTGATTGGCTGCGTGCGCCGCCGGTCCGGCCAGGAGGGCGGGGAGGCCGGAGGGAGAGGAGGTGGGGAGAGGTAGCGGCCCGCGCCTCTCAGAGCCCACAGCTAGCGCCCTGGCCCTAACACGGCGCTCGGGCCTAACCCCTTCCCTTTCTTCGCTGCCCGGGTCTTCCGCGCGCGCCCCCAAGGCCGCGCGCTCGGCCAGCGTACCTCGCGCCCCTAACGGGCGTCCGGGGACGCCAATCAGTAGGCGGCAGGGTGCCAGCCCCCCACCCGGAGCTGCGCCGGCGAATCGGCAGGGNGAGTGTGTGCTCTCACACAAACACGCACACGGCTGGTACTCTGTCCACATAACTTCTCCACTAGCTTGTGAAAGTTGCTCTTGTGAGCGGAGCCTATTAGTTTTTTTTTTTTTTTTTAATCACACGCCTTTAGAGAGCAAGCTAATTGATTTCAACGTATTTCAAACTTGGTTTTCAAATCCTGCAGCTTTAATTGTTTTCTTCTCTCCTGGGGAATACTGCCCTTGGATTGAGTACTTTTGTCTTCTACTTACTTAATCCTTTCGTGGTTAATGGTTTCCTTTTGATCCTGAACAAAAGAAAAAAACAGTAGTTAGGTTGGTTTTGTTATTCCTTCCTCTTGACCCTTGAAAAAGCTAAATACTGCCGGTTTGTTGTCAACTAACCCTTTATTTAAAAAGAAACGTTTCCAGGTAAAACGAAAATGAGGTAGCATTTTTCCATCAGTCTTGTCATGTTTGTTACAGTTTGGAGTATCCTAAATTGTGGTGTTTTAACACGACACAGCTAAATTTGTTGTGAATAAATAAATGATCTCGCGAACTTGCTTGGAGTAATTGCATCTTTTCAAAAATTCCATCTTTTCTTCTGATTTCATATGAATTGAACCTTCACCACTGATTGTAAGGGTGCTTTCCTTGAGACTAATTGATAATACACTTTCTATTATTTTGATAATACATTAGCTGTTCTAGTTTTGATCCCTTAAAAAAGTTAGGGTTGGGGGTGTGTAAGGTAAATAGTTACATTTGGGAAGTTGTGAACAAGTAATTGAAGCAAATATTCACAGAGATGAAAGAAATAATGTAAAATGGGCTTCATAAATGTGTCATAGTTTGAAGATGTTTTTCATTTGCCTTAGAAAAGATACCATACAGGATATTGATAGAATTTTCTCCACCAGAAGTTCATTTAGCAAACATATCAAAGTCAGAGACCAACACTGGTTTTATTTTTAAAGTTTCTTAAGTTTTTTCTGCTGTAAAATTAGTTTTAGTAAATAATAGTTCAAATCTATTGGTATTTCTAAGATGAGTGCCCACTTAAACCCTTAATGTTAAAGTTGAGTTTGAAGTAGTTCATTGGTCTATTTTAATTAATGTAAGGTGTTTGGAAACATCCATTCTGGGCTATTTTTTAGTATGAAATTGCTGTTAGAACTTGGTTTTTATATTTTGTAGCTATACCTTCTAAAGTGATTTCACATTCTAAGTGTTCAGCAAAATTTGGCTTTTTAAAGTTGTAACTTACCTGTATTTAGTCATAAATGGTCAAATCTCTACACACACATCTGTAAGGTTCATGAAATAATAGGTTGCAAGAAACTGTGCAGAGTAATTTCCTGTTGTTTGTGGCTTGTCAGGCTTGGTATGTGCTTTAACTCTTAAGTAGGAATTTGGGGATAGTTTTGTATATTTCAGCAGAAATTCTCTTTAGTAAGAACAAAGGTTGTTTCTACTTCAAGATGGCAAAAGGTCCCCTTTTCATTTTCATACTGTAAATACCTCAAACGTGTTGCTGAAATCTTGTTACTTCACATTGAGGGAAAATATGAGTGACAGAATAGTTCAGCTGCATAACCTGATCAAAGACCTGCAAAGAAGTTATTTTGCAGATATTTTCAACTGTGGCTTTTTATAAAAGGTCCAAAAGCACTCCTTATTCTTGTTTCGTTTTGTACTTTAGGACTTCTGAGGCCTTGTTTTTTGTAGCAGCTTTTTTATACAGGTGTTTCTGTAATGCATATAAAATCTGTATTTAGTGCAGTCTGGCAGATGGAGCCTTATTCATATTCTTGGGACAAGAGTCATTTTTAGAGGCTGGAGAGGGGCATGTCTTTTGATGGGAGTAGAGGAGCCATTTTTATCTGTAGATGTTTTCCACTAAGTATCACAAAGGTATGTCAGAAAATGTGGACTAAAAAGATTTCAAAACCAGTCCAGGCAAGGTTATGCATTTATTCAACAAGTGACTTGTATTTATTGAACAGGTAACATTTACTCATTTATTAAACAGTAAAATGATGTTTTGCTGTGTGTCAAGCTCTGAACTAGGCAATAAAGTAACAGGGAACAAGTATACCCTGTTCCTTAATGGAATTTGAAAAGTGGGAAGTCTTCTGTGTCTCCTTGCCCTGTCCTGCAGTGTTTAGAAAATCATGTTAATGTATTGATACAAATTGAGGGAGATTATAATACAGGACTGAGCCACTTCCTGAAGAACGCTTCACCGCTTTCTTTTGAGCATAGAGCACAGCACTGGGGAAGGGGTCACATGTTCACTCTCATCGTCTCTGGGAACAGATCATGTATTTTTTTTGGAAAGAGGGAACTTGTCACCAGTTTTGCACAATCTCTACAAATTGAAGGTATGACCAGTCTTTCAGAAATTAGTATTTGTTGCTGAGCTGGTGAACACTTGAAGAGCTAGCCTAATTTGGCCTTGGTTTGATTATTCGTTGCCATTTATATCTTCCCTGATAGCACAGTTGGTAAAGAATCCGCCTACAATGCTGGAGACCTCAGTTTGATTCCTGGGTCGGGAAGATTTCCTGGAGAAGGAAAGGCTTCCCACTCCAGCCTTCTGACCTGGAAAATTCCATGTGGGGTCACAAAGAGTCGGACACAACTGAGCGACTTTTGCTTCACTTTATAGAAAATGGTTAGGGAAAGAAAGCAACCCTGAACTGGTCAGGCTCCAGTGAAAGAGCCAGAAATAAAGTATAAAGACAGTTAACTAACCAAGACCAAGCATTGGGCTAATCTTGTGTAGTGGAAAGGCCCTGGGTTTCGGAGTCAGAGAGACCAAGGCTTACAGTCAGTTTCTCAGTTTTTTGGACAAATTAGTTTAACTCCTGAGCCTTGGTTTTCTGACTGAAAGTGGAGCTGATGGCACCTACTTCTTAAGGTTATTAGGAAGAGTAAATGATTGTGATGAGGGTATGAAGGTATCTAAAACAGTGCCTGAGGAGACATAAGGGTCTTCTCGGATATCTCTTTTGTTCTCTTCTGGTTGTAGTTTTCGCTTGTTTTCTTTCTCATTCAGACGACTCTCCTACCCTCTTCTCCTTGACCTATGATAACATGCATTTGAGAAACAGACTGAGCACAAAGGCCGAGGGTAGCCAGATGGTCCCGAGCCCGTACCTTACAGTCCCAGTCGTGGGAGAGTCATTGCTACGCTTAAGTGGATCCTGTTGGCATTTGTTTCGTATGTTCCTAACAAGCAAAGTTACCTTCTAACCCACAGAAGATTAGAGACAAATAGATTGTGGGTAATGTGGGAGGTTGAGGCCAGTCTAATGGGGAGTGGACTAGGAGGATGGGGAACTGTTTCATTGTAAGATAAAACAGATAGCAGCTTGGTGAGGATAATGGAGATAATCTACAAGACACAGAAGCAAATACTCAGAGCCTAACTAGCAGGTCTGGAACCATTCAGTGCAGGACCAGACCTGAAAGCATAGTAATGAATGTTCATCAATTAGCTTAAATCATATTTGGGAAAATCTATTTAAAGAGCGTGGTAATCGACATAATATACTTTAGATCGTCATTCGGGATGATTAACACATGTTCTTAAAGGAGTAGAACGTGATTCTAATGATTTATTTCATGAAAGATCACTGTGACCAAGCTGCTCTTTATTTTTGCCATTCTGGGGGCCTTGGTTCCAGACTGAAAAATCCTTCATGCGAGGCCAGTAGTAAAGAAAGGTGATCTGAAGGGTATAGCGCCCATGCCTGTTCTTCAGAGGAAGTCATTCTGTTTGTCAGTCTGCAGGGATGTCATGTATAGTTGTTCACTTGGGTTTTAAGATAAAGTAAGTATGCTAGTGATTTCTAGAACCAGTGTGAACAGTTGGCTGCTCTGTCTGTTGAGGGCTTCATGCCTCTTATGACTTCTGTTCAATATTAGCCTTGATGACTTTTTTGGATCTTCCTCTTTCCTATCTCCAGGTTGTACTTTCTAAACTGTCTATTCCATCAAATATTAATATTAATTGGTGACCTTGTAATTATAGCCTTAGCTATTTGGGGAAAAAAGGACTTTTAAGAAAACTAGTAGTACAAAAGTAATCCAGCCCTTTTTGTTTAAAAATGCAGTTTGAGGCTTGTTGCTTATCTCTAATTTAATTTTGATTATTTCTCCAGATTGGTATAATTGTGATCTGTTCAATTAGGACATACTTCAGTACTGATTATAGGTAGACATCACAAGTACAGCTCTGAGTTTCAATTTCAGTAGTTTCATGTAGGAAGAATGTAATTTTGCCAAGTCAGACAGGTTTGGACCCTGTCTCTGGTTTGGCTAGTTAGCCAGAAATATTAAGGTAGTTAATGTGATTGTGGCTTACACACTTGCCATACATTCTAGAGTATACAGATTGCTTTTGGATAGTAAGTGAGCCACACTGATAGAGAACAGATACCTGCTCATTTAGATCTGTCTTTATGTTTGTGCTTTTAAGAAAACAAATCCTAAAGTGATTCATTCTTATTAAAATTTTACTATGAAATTGTCACTAACTCTTCCAGATAGTTCTGTAATTTTTCAAAATCTTGGGATCACTTTGGAACAATGGATGGTGAGTGCAGACTTTAGTTTTGATCTGTTCAGTACCCACGTCCAGTTTGCGTCTGAAAACCTGCATTTCCTTAAACAATCTAGTGCCCTTTCCCACCGTCTCTTGCAGGGGGTAGGACTAGCTTCAGGTTTAAAGTATACAGCTAGTAAGGAAGAATACTGGGAGGAGCCGCTGCAAGTTCATCACATTTATTACCTTGAGTCTTTCAATTCAAAAACTCCATCTGAGGACATAGTGTGGTAAATCTGTTTGCCTGTGTAAGATAAAGTACATTTGCATATGTTACTTCAGCTTTTCCCAAAAATTCTATAAAGAGATAATGGTTAAGAATTTGTAAATATTAAAGAAATGCTCCGTTTTAATCACACCCTTCATTACAAAATGTGAGGTGGTGAATCTGGTGTTCAAAGTTCACAGAATAAACTGATAAATCGTGCAGTGGAAGCTGGGCACATGGGCTTTCTCCCTTGATTTGAATGAACTATGGAAACTTTTTTGTTAGAGTTGCTCTATCTATGGCAGTGAATGCAAATCTTCCTTGTTTAGACCATGTTTTTACTTTATAAACAGGTGGTTAGGCTGTAGTTCAGGTAAGCTGGCCAGTTAAACTTTCTATGTAATGTTTTAAGTATCAGGAGGGTCCCGCTTTGGCCTGAGGTTTGTGCCTTGGTCATTTTTGCTCTAAACCACTTTTTAAACCTCACACGGACCTATGTGCACCCAGCAGCAGCCAGAAGGAAGGCTCCTGCCAGCAACAGCATCATTATGCAGAATCTCAGAATGTAAGCC
>SJYV01010468.1:1485485-1501481 GCA_006410875.1 Neotragus pygmaeus | reverse complement strand
TTTTGGAGCCCAAGAAAATAAACTCTCACTATTTCCATTGTTTCCCTATCTATTTGCCTTGAAGTGATGGGACTGGATGCCATAATCTTCGTTTTCTGAATGTTGAGCTTTAAACCAACTTTTTCACTCTGCTCTTTTCACTTTCCGCCCCCCACTCCCCCCGTCCCCAGAAGCCTTTGAAGCTCTAGAGGAATAATAGATTGTAGAGAAGGATCTTTGGTGTAGACCCACACCATTCAATATAGTAGACACCAGCTACATGTGACTAACACTTGAAATATGGCTAGTGTAACTGAGGAAATGAATATTGAATTTAATTTTAGTTAATTTTAAAGAAAGTTCTGTTGGGCATTCTCTAGTCTTTGCTTTACTTGGACTTTTACACTCTGAGGACTTGCACCCAGTTTATGTGGGCATAAGTTGTTGCTTCAGCAGACGGTCAGTACAGACTCCGAGACTTTGAAGAGAAGTTGGAGTACTGAATATTAGTGCTGATTTGAGTCTGAGCTTGTGTAGTCTCAATAATTGCATCCTTTTTTACAATCCGGGGATGATAAACGAGTATGTAATTTTATGTTTATAAGCTGAACATAGGCCTTTGGGTTCCACGCAACTGAACTGAAGAACAGACAGACTCTTTGCTCAGCAGTCCTCTAATGTGGGCTTTCTCTCAACTAATGACCTGCTTTTTAGGGTTAAATTCAAGCTCTGACATTAGGTTTTAACAGTCCATAAAATTGAACACGTGGATGTCTCTCTCTGCTTTTGTTTAAAAGGCACATTACACATTGCTTTCCATGGGGCCAGCTTGGGTTTCCAGTGGCAGTGCCTTTCCTTACTAGTGTGCAACTTTGGGAATAAGACAGTTGCAGTGAGAATTGAGAAATTTTTTTTCAAACTGGCTTTTATGTGTGTGTGTGTTCATTAATGCTTTCTATTGTCCTGGTTTCTTTGACTAAAACAGTTGTAAAAATCCAGGTCATTAATACATCTTGCTTTTTTCCCTGTCTTGTGTGATACATGTTTGAATGTGGATTGCCAAAAACCTCATAGTGATTTTTATTATTTCAACAGGAACTTAGGTGTTCTTTTTGAGGCAGCATCATCACATTTCACGTATTTTATGTTGAAATGTCTGACTTGATTTTCTTCTGAAATAAATGTATAGGTACTCGGGGAATATTTCATCTTTGCCGTTTGAAGATGTTTGGCATCCACGGTCACTTTCAGCACTGAATGACTTTCTTTGTTCGAGACTTGAATTTTGTGAGATTTTGTCACCTATTTCCATATCGCCTTCCTGCTGTCTTTAAGTCATCACTGAATTCTGAACTGCCAAGGTTAACAGTCTTTATCCAATATCCTACTGCTTCAGTATTTGCCATCATTGACTGTGTACTCCCTTTATCTAGATTTCTTAAAACCACACAAAGAGACATAGATTAGGCCCTTTCCTTTTCCTTCAAATATGGAATAAAATCCACAACTTTTTTTGTTTTTTATATATATATAGCTGATGTAGAGAGGGAGCGAGGGAGAAAAAAGTCTCCAGGTATCAAAAGCTTAGAAAATCAGTTAGTGTCAAGGAAAAGCCTTGGGGAATTTATTAGATAAATAATCCAGTAGCTGGAGCTGGGGTTCTATGGCCATTTGGGGAAAGGAGATAAAATTCTGGAAACTGTATACTAAAATACACACATATATATACACATCTGTTCCAGTATCATTGAAACTTCCGTGGATTCTGAGAAAAACAAGCTTCAAGCTTCTCTATGGAAAAACTAGAAAAACACTAGTCTTTGTATCCCATGAATGCCAAGCATGGTAAATAAAAAACAGACACTAGTTAGATGTAGAATAGTGGGTTTTGGGGTTTTTTTTTGAATAGTGGGCTTTTTAAGTAGGTAGTGCATTATTGTATTCAAACTTGAAATTCAAAAGATACGCACTGCAAAGTCTCTTGCTACACCTTACTCAGTTGCCTTTCTAAAGGCAAATAGCATTATGAGGTTTTCTTGTATTGTTCTGAAAGTGTTATGCATTGTTCTGAAAGTTGCATATATGAGCAACTTTGTGCATGCGTTACCTTTTAGAAAAAAGTGGTCCTGTATTTTGCTTAATAATGCATCCTGTAGGTTATTCCTTGTCAGTGTATAATAAGTACTTTTTAGCTTTCTTTTGGTTGCACAGTATTTTTTTGTATGTGTGTCTATAATGTATTTAATCAGTCCTATGTTGATGGATGTTTATTTCCAGTCTTGTGTTAAAAATAGTGCTGCAACAAATAACTGTTTCTGCATCATTATATACATCCATAGAAGAGATTTCTAGAAGTAGGTCAGAGGATGTCTACATTTATAATATATTTTAGGAAATGTACTTTATTCATTTTTTGAATAATAAGAGCACATGATGCCAGATTCAAAAGGAACAAAATAGTAAATGATGAGAAGTAACTCTCCCTCAGATCTCTTACCTCCTACTATCCAGTTCTGTATCCTTCTAGAGTGCTCTGTTCAGTGGATAGCCGCTAGCTGTATGTGGCCCTTGAACACGTGAAATGTAGTCCAAACTGAGATGGACAGCATATATAAAACACACTGGATTTATAATACTTAAGTAAAAAACAAAAAATTACTGTGAATAAAGTATTTTCATCTTTAATACTGATTACACACTGAGATAATATTTTAGATGTTTGCTTGTATGCTGAGTTGTGTCCAACTGTTTGTGACCCTGTGCATTGCAGCCCGCCTGGCCCCTCTGTCCATGGAATTCTCCAGGCAAGCTTATAAGTCCTTGAAATTCTCCAGGCAAGCTTATTGGAGTGGGTTGCCATTTCCTACTACAGGGGATCTTCGCAACCCAGGGATTGAACCCTTGTCTCTATGTTTCCAGCATTGGCAGGCAGATTCTTCACCACTGAACCGCCTCGGGAAACCCTTTTTAGATATGGTAGGATAAATCAGTACATGGTGCAGTCCATCTCGTCGCAAAGAGTCGGACACGACTGAGTGACTGGACTGAACTGATTGCATTATTAAAATGATTCAGTTCAGTCACTCAGTCGAGTCTGACTGTTGGCGGATTACTTTTAACTATGATTACTTTAAACTATTTTTACTTTTTTAAAAAATGTAGCTAATAGAAAGTTTGCAAATACACGTGTGGTTTGCATCCTATTTTTGTTGAGTGGCCCTGGGTCTAAAATTCCATATGTATGTAAACATGTCTGAACGTACGAGGGTTCCTCTTAACAGGTTGGTTTTTTTCCTTTGCATTCTAATCTGTAGGATCAGAAATTTGGATGTTAGTTAAAACAGACCTGGTGGTTATTTATTGTCACATTCACTCCGAACATTTAGTGGGTCTCATCAGTGGCAGTCATGCTTCCATTGACTTTTACAGTGTTGGTCCACTTTGGAGACTAGCCTGGTATCATTCTTGCTGCATGTTGTTTGAACCCGTTCCACTCTGCACTGGTTGGTGACACTGGTATGCAGCAGTTGTTCTGGGATCGCCCTCCGCGCTCCGGGGTTCCTTAGCCTTTCTCCTTTGCTAGATTTCTTATTCTTTGGCTCTCCCTTCTTTTTATAAAACGTATCCTTCCCTTCAGGACTTTGAGAGAGAGTATATGTGGAAAATATTTGGACATATCGTATGTCTGAAAATACCCTTATTCAATCCTGGGTGGCTAATAGAATTCTTCGTTGAAAATAATTGTGTTTCAGAATTATGAGAGCATTGCTCTGTTGGCTTCACTTAGTTGTACTGTTCCGAAAATCAAATCCATTCTGATTCTTTTCTATATGACCTTTTAAAAAATTTATCTCTGGGAACTTCTGGCTCTTTGTTTGTGTCCTCAGTATTCAGAAGTTTTACAGCCACCAGCCTTTATGTGGGCATGTTTGATCCATTGGCCTGGGGTCTTAATGGACCTTTTCAATCAGGAAGCTCCCGTCTTTCAGTTCAGGGGATATTTCTTGATTGCTTTGATAATTCTCCCTCCTTCCATTGTCAATCTCTGATGTTTGAACATTGGGCAGTCCAAGAGCTCTTCTTTTACTGTTTGAATGGTTCCGTTCGTAAAGCTTGTTTCCTCTGTAAAACGTGCTACTCTTGGTCAGGGTTGCTATAGTCTCTCATTTCTCTGGGTGTAGTGGTGATTTTGACACTGTTTTCTTTCTCTGTATAAACTTCTTAAAGCTGCATATTTCTGTTTTTGCTTCATTTTTCCTCAAATAATCCAAGTAATCCTTAATTAAGAAAACAGGGGTCTGAAAAGCTGATTGGAAACTGCATATGGGTAGTCTCTTTTCAGTTTCATTGAAGAATAATCTGGGTGGACTGTTTGTTGGTAAAGTCTTGATTTCAGTGTCTGTATGTTTTTCCTCCTAGGTTGGTCAGGTATCCCAGAGAGGAGTCTTGTTCTGACTAAATGGGTAAAGGTCTGGCTTCTAGTATTTTTGGGAACCAGAACCCAGTGAAGAAAAGGGCTGGGGAGTGTCTGCATTTAGCATGCCATGTGTTCATTTACTCCATCTCTTCTCCTAACAGGACCCAGACCGTTCCTCAGTCCAGGTAGACTGATTTCCTCTCTGCCAAAAAAGGGTTTAGATTTCTGCAGAGGGAAAGGCACAGTTACCCAGAGGGGGAGCGGGGGAGTAGGTGATTGCTTCTCAGATAGCTCTCACTCAGTCCTGTCTGTTTTATCTCCTTCCCCCTTCCCGGTCCTCAGTTCCTGCTATGCCTGATGGTGTCCACAACTTAACCTTTTGAGAATTCTGCTATGTAAACAGAATGGTTCTCTACAGGTAGCTTAGAGTTCGTAGTAGTTTCTGAAATCTGTTCACAGTTATTACTCATCCATCCATTTTCCAGTTATCAAAATTTTGCTTTTCTTCTTACTCTTCACCCTATCCTCATGAGATTGTCTTTTCTTTTAAAATTCCGTTATTTGTATTTACTTTTGGTTTTTGTTGGCTGTCTTCACCTACAGCCACTGATGAAAGTTTTCCATTAAAAATTTAAGGAGTGCCTCCTGAAAGAATTGAAATAGAATGTGTAACTACAAATCAGTGGGGATGAAGGGGTTGAAATGATGAATATGTGGTCATTCAAGCAGAAGCCAGGAAAGGGGAAAAAAGAATCGAAGAAACTCCTTAGGAATTAGAAAACAAAATAAGATGATAGAAGTTTAGCTTCAATATCTCCATAAACCAGTACATAAGGTCACATTAAGCTTACTGGTTAAAGGAGAATGAAAACTTAAAACAAGTTTAAATGCTTCTTATTAGTAGATACACTTAAAACTAGGATGACTTAGTTTTAAAGTAAAGAAATGCAAAAAGTTGTGCTGGGCATTATGCTCGAATTCCTAGTGTGATGTTATCTGGGGATGGGGCCTTTGGGAAGTGATTAGATCATGAGAGTGGAACCCTCCTTAATGGGATTAATGCCCTTTTAAGAGAGACCCCAGGGAATTCCCTTGCCCCCTTCTGCTGTATGAGGTTACAGCAAAAAGACAGCTGTCTGTGAAGTAGGAAGCGAGCCCATACATACACCAAATCTGATGGCACCTTGAACTTGAAATTCCCAGCCTCCAGAATTGTAAGAAATAGATTTCCACTGTTTAATAAGGCACCCAGTCTACAGAATGCCATTACAGCAGCCGAATGGGGATTATGCCTAGCACAACTTTTTGCATTTCTTTACTTTAAAACTGCATCATCCTAGAATTTGATGGCTTCCCTGGTGGCTTAGACGGTAAAAGCGGCTGCTTACAATGCGGGAGACGCAGGTTCAATCCCTTGGTTAGGAAGATCTCCTGGAGAAGGAAATGGCAACCCATTCCAGTATTCTTGCCTGGAAAATCCCATGGACAGAGGAGCCTGGCAGGCTACGGTCCATGGGGTCACAAAGAGTTGGACACGACTGAGCAACTTCACAGTACATAAGAATTTGGGTGCAGGGCAAGGTGGGTGTGACAGGAACAGTCTGTAGCGATCTATACAGTAACATTGGCAGAATTACAAGGATAAATAAACGTGTAATAATCGTACTAGAAGATTCTAGTATACATCACAATAATTTAAGAAAAGATAGATAAAAAATAGGTTATACAGGATTGGAAATGTACAGTGGTCAAGCATGCAATAGTTACAGACAATATATTCTTCTGATACCTGTGGAATTTTATAAAACTTGGTTATGTATCAAACCTCAAAGCAAAAGTTGACAAATTCCTAGGAATTTGTACCCTGCAAGTCATATTTGGGACCCTAGTATGGTTAAGTTAGAAACATCGCAGGAGGATAGTGCCAGCTCCCAAATCCATAGTGGTGTGCTGGAAACATTTCTCAGTTTAAGAACGAATCATAAAAATGAGAATTGTTTAGGATGATGAAAATGCTGCTTATCAAAACTGGGTTACAACAAAAGCTCATTTGCCTACCTGGGAAATTTAGAACTTTAAATGTTTATTGACGAATTAAGAATGTTTAGTAAAGAAAAATAAATGCATTAACTATACAATGTAATGAGTTAGAAAAGGAAGGAAATGAAGTTGAGGAATATTAATGGGAGAAAAATATAACTGAAATGACTAAACCTTTATACAGTGGAAGTGAGAAATAGATTTAAGGGACTAGATCTGATAGATAGAGTGCCTGATGAATTATGGACAGAGGTTCCTGACATTGTACAGGAGACAGGGATCAAGACCATCCCCATGGAAAAGAAATGCAAAAAAGCAAAATAGCTGTCTGAGGAGGCCTTACAAATAGCTGTGAAAAGAGAAGTGAAAAGCAGGAGAAAAGGAAAGATATAAGCATCTGAATGCAGAGTTCCAAAGAATAGCAAGAAGAGATAAGAACGCCTTCCTCAGCGATCAGTGCAAATAAATAGAGGCAAACAACAGAATGGGAAAGACTAGAGATCTCTTCAAGAAAATGAGAGACATCAAGGGAACAGTTCATGGAAAGATGGGCTTGATAAAGGACAGAAATGGTATGGGCCTAACAGAAGCAGAAGATATTAAGAAGAGGTGGCAAGAATACACAGAAGAACTGTACAAAAAGATCTTCACGACCCAGATAATCATGATGGTGTAATAACTCACCTAGAGCCAGACATCCTGGAATGTGGAGTCAAGTGGGCCTTAGAAAGCATTACTATGAACAAAGCTAGTGGAGGTGATGGAATTCCAGTTGAGCTATTTCAAATCCTGAAAGAAGATGCTGTGAAAGTGCTGCACTCAATATGCCAGCAAATTTGGAAAACTCAGCAGTGATCACAGGACTGGAAAAGGTCAGTTTTCATTCCAATCCCAAAGAAAGGCAATGCCAAAGAATGCTCAAACTACCACACAATTGCACTCATCTCACACACTGGTAAAGTAATGCTCAAAATTCTCCAAGCCANAGAAGGGGACGACAGAGGATGAGATGGCTGGCTGGCATCACTGACTCGATGGATGTGAGTCTGAGTGAACTCCGGGAGTTGGTGATGGAAAGGGAGGCCTGGCGTGCTGCGATTCATGGAGTCGCAAAGAGTTGGACATGACTGAGCTACTGAACTGAACTGAAACCTAAGGTGCTAAGTTGAGAAGACTCAGTTGGCTGAGATTGATAGAGGAGAAAAAGAGCACAAATATATTAGAAATGAAACAGGGATAGGACTGCAAACCAACTGTGGTTTCAAAACTGAGACATGTGAACAGCTTTTTGCCTTTAGATTGGAAAACAGGTTGAATGGAAATCTCTAGCAAAATAAATTACCAAAAGTGGCCTAAGGATATGAAACTTGATTATAATTTTAAAATCTTAATTCATAGTTAGAAAATACAAAGAAATGAAATTAAATAAAAATTTCAAAAAATCCAAACCTTAAGTGAAAATCCCAGATGGGCAAGTTCTACAAAACTTATGAAGAACCAGTAATTCCAGTGTCATGTAAAGTGTTACGTGGTCTGGGTCCTGATAGGAGAAGAGATGCAGTGAACGAATACATGAGAAAAAACCATTTTGCTGGGCTACTATAATCTTAGTACCACCAGCCATCAGGACAGAAGTAGTATCAGAAGGGAAACATGCGGGCTATATCTCAGTAATAAGCACAGCAATGAAATTTTAGATAAAATGTTAGTATTTGCTCATAACAAAAAAGCCACTGTGATTAATTAGGGTTTGTCTCAAAACATAAAAATGATTAAACATTAGAAAACCTGTAAATGAAATTCATCATATTAACACATCAAAAGAAGAAAAAGCTCTACGATAATCTCAATGGGTGAAGGAAAGCAGATGATAAAATTCAGTACTTATTCTTAACACAACTTTTTAGAAAATTAGGAGTATAAGGGAACTTGATTAATTTGAGTAAATGGTCTTTGTTAAAAAAAAAATAGTGTACCTGTGGCATGATTACAACTTTGTAAATTTCTGTAACAGGTGAAAATTACTTTGATATAAATCAGGAATAAGAAGGGTATATTGACTCAGAAGGGATCCAAGGAAACTTTCTGAGACAGTGAAAATATTCTGTATCTTGACAGGGATGGTGGTTATATGGAGGTACGTATTTATCAGGACTCACTGAATTATATATTTTTAACATCTTGTGCATTTTATTGTATGCAATGCCTCAATAAAATTGATTTTTTTTTTTAAGTTAATACAGTTGACACTTGAACTGTGCCTGTCCACTTCTGTGTTTTTTTTTCCCCCCCAGTAACTATGTACTAACCCATTCATGATTGAATCTTCAAATGTAGAACTGTGATATAGAGGGCTAACTATAAAGTGACATGTGAATTTTCAAATGCATGGAGGCTCAGCATCTCTAATGTTGTCGTTCAAGGCTCAATTGTATATAAAAACCAGTGCCAGCAACAAGCAAAATCTGAATTAAAAAAAGACACACTTTAAAGTGAAAACAAAAACCACAAAATACCTAGGAAAAAAATAAAAACATGTGGGACCTTAATGGAAAAAATTATAAGACCCATATAATATTCAGTTATAAGAAAATATACTTGTGTTTATGAATGAAGATACAGTATCATAAATATCAATCTTCCTCTACTTATTTATAAATTCAGTGTCATTACAAGTAAAATCGCAGACAGGTGAAAGAGAATTCATTTTGTCCGATACCAAGACATAATTCTGTAGCTTTAATGGTTAAGACGTGATGGTATTTTTTTCAGATATAGATTAATGGAAGGAAAGGGAAAAAAAGCCTAGAAACACAAGTAGCGTCTGTAACCACTAGGGAAGTGATTCCGTATATGGTGCTGGTGTACTTCACTATTTCTGCTGGGGAGAAGATAACCTGCCCTGCATCACACACCAAAATAGATTGCAACCAAATAGAACAGAACTTTGCAATTGGACTTTTAAAAGGTGACAGCATATGGAAGGATCTTTAAGAAGGTATAAGTGTATACATAACTTAAAATACTGATAAAATTGAGCACTTTAAAGTGAAATACTTTATTTACAAAAGGCCATTAAAAGTCACCTGCTAGGTGAAGATATATGTGACTTGTGTAATTAACAAAAGATGATTATATGAGGAATTCCCAGGCAGCTCAGCTGGTAAAGAATCTGCCTGCAATGCAGGAGACCCTGATTGGATTCCTGGGTTAAGAAGTTCCCCTGGAGAAGGAAATGACAACCCACTCTAGAATTCTTGCCTGGAGAATTCCATGAACAGAGGAGCCTGGTGAGCTACAGTCCATTGGGTCGCAAAGAGTTGGACATGACTGAGTGACTAAGCACAGGGACAAGAAAAAGATGGTGAATGTGAACAAATGATTCAAAGGAACAGGATCCTGAAAAATCAGTAATCAAAATTTTCTCAAATTTCTTTGTAATTGGGGAAATGCTAAGTGTTGACAGCCCTCCTCTCTGTTGCACTCCTGCTTTTGATGAAAGTTTGAGGGACCAAATAATGTGTTGATGATAGTGGGTAAAACAGGAACTCATTTTTCCCTGGTGGGAATGACAGTTGGTGTAATCGTGTTGTTAGTACTTGGTAAAGATGTATATGTGCACGTCCTGCCAGGCAGCATTTATGCTTGTTGGTATATGTCCTAAGGCATTGTTTTCCATATATTTTTTACAGACTCATGGAGGGAAATGTATTGATATTATATGAGACACAGGCTGAATTAAAATTTTTGAAATTGAGTGTGATCTGTTTTCTACTGTCTTCTGTTTTTATTTTTTTCTTTTCTGTTCTTTTTAAAAAGATACTGCTCAGGATCAACTAAGTTGATTTCATAGTCATCAGTAGTTCACAACCCTCAATTTAGAGAGATGGCAGAGGATAACATATAATAAAAATGCCTGTTTTAAGTGTGTGTGTGGGGCTGCAGTGAAAAATCGTTTTTCTCGCTGTGGGGTTTCTTTTTTGATCAGAAAGTTCAGAAGTGTCTGTCCTGAAAGAGCTCTCCTTTTGAATGAGAAGTTTTATGCCAAACTACTGATGGGAGCTTGTAAGAGTGGATAATTGGAAACAGCCTCCTCTTTAGGAGACTAGACACTGAACTGTTGGAGTCATACAGTGGAATGCTGTATGACAGCTAAAATGAATGCCCTAGAGTTGAAGATTATTTATGTATCTATCAGCAATGAAAGAAATGAAGCGATGTGAGCAGTGTCAAAGTGTGACACAAATTTATAGAAGTGTGCAAAACTTTATTGTTACGGATACCATGTATATCAAAACCTTTTAATGACCATTGGGGAAAGTCAAAATCGTGGCTATCTCTTGAGAAGCAAGAGGAAGGACAGTGGGATAATAAAGGTGTTCATAGGGGACTTTAGCTAAATCTATCTGTCATGTCTTACATCTAATCATATACTACAAAATGCTAAGAGCTGGATGGGAGATCCAAGGGCATTTCAATATATATTTTTGTATGACTGAAATACTTATTTTTTTTTTTAAATAAACACTCTAGCCACAATAAAATTCAAGATAACTGGAGGAAAAAATAAATTTAATGAGATGTGTAACACCTTTATGCAGAAAATTAGACAACTTACTGATGGGTATTAAGTCCAAAATAAGTGGAAATATCTCATTTTCATAAATAAGAATACATAGTGTCATAAATTAATACAAATTCATTGCACTTCCAAAGTTCTATAGGGTTTTGGTGGAATTTGACAACATCAAATTAAAAGTCACTGTTAGTCACTAAAGTGAAATTGAAAGTCGCTCAGCCGTGTCCGACTCCCTGCGACCCCGTGGACGATATACCGTGTGTGGAATTCTCCAGGCCAGAACACTGGAGTGGGTAGCCATTCCCTCCTCAAGGGGATCCTCCGAACCCAGGGATCAAACCCAGGTTTCCCATATTACAGGCAGATTCTTGACCAGCTGAGCCACTGGAGAAGCGCAGTCAATAAGGTGCGTCCAGCTCTTGCAGCCTTGTGGGTGTAGCCCACCAGCCGCCTCTGTCCAGGGGATTTCCCAGGAAGAATACTGCAGCGGGGAGCCTTTTCTTCTCCAGGAGATCTTCCCAACCCAGGGATCGAACCCACGCCACCTTCATTGGCAGGCCAGTTCTTTACCACTGAGCCACCAGCGAAGTCATTAAATTAAAAGTAACATCCGAATTAAAAAAAGAGTGAGGGAGGACTCATTTCTCAAATACCGCAACTTGCCTGAGAGCAGTAACAGCAGTATAGGTATGATTAAGCTCATCAGGGGGCAGAATATGAAGTCCCCAGTGAGACGTTTATTTACAGGGCTTTGGTATGTGACAGCAGTGGCATTTTGAATTCGTCAAGATAAACTAATAAATGGTGCTTATAAAATGGGCTTCCCAGGTGGCTCAGTGGTCATGAATCCGCCTGCAGTACAGGAGATCCAGTTTCCATCCCTGTGTCAGTAAGATCCCCTGGAGGAGGAGATGACAACCCACTTCAGTATTCTTACCTGGGAAATCTCTTGGACAGAGGAGCCTGGCAGGCTAACGGTCTGTGGGGTCAAGAAGAGTCGGGCACAACTGACAGGCTGAGCATGCACACACACACGCTGGTGAGATAGGCATCCTTGAAGGAGATACTGAGATTGCCATCTCACCCCTTAAGTGGAAATTCCTGATAAGTTAAAACCTAAATGTGAAAAACAAATGTGAACTATAAGAATATCTAGAAGGAGCAATATCTTTTAAAAAATCAGGGTATCTGTTTGTGTCTCAGACTCCTCATTTGTAAATAATAGTACCCACCCCACTGAATTCTTAAGAGAATTAAATTAGTTAATGCTTACCTGTTAGACTAATGTGTTGTGTCATTGAGTAAGCACTTAGTAAATGTTTGCTACTACATTTGAATGCAGAGAGATCTCTTTAGAAATTAACAAAATTGTATCATAAGATATTTTGATTTAAGTATAAATTTGTATGCTAAAAGACAATGTAAGGAAATGAAAAAATTCTGAGGATTTGGAGGGTTTTTTTTTTTTTTATTTTTTGCAATACACATTCAGTTATAGGGTTTTTTATCAGAATAAAAAACAGTATACAAAGAATAGCAGATTGAAGAAGTGAAATGTAGGGAATACCATTTGCAAAACTGTTTTACAGTTATTAATAACTTGAGAGCTTTATTTGCTAGCTTGGGATAATCATACCTCTTACTTAACTGAAACTTTCCAGTGAGTAATCTTGGAATCCCAATTTTACTAAAATATCATTTGATAAGCTTTCTTCTTTGGCTGTGAAGTGAAGTTTTCCTATTCTGTTGAAATTTGCACCATGTTTAAGTACCACAGCTGGAATTAGGAGCAGGGTTAGTATCTGAACTTTTCAGTTTTTGCAGATGCTGAGAAAAACATTTCTGACTTGAGTACAGAGCTTGCTACCACACTATTGAAGGAAATCTGTATGATGTAAAAGATTCATTCATATTTTGATAACTTGATCATAAATTAATTTTCTTGTTTTCATACTCTATTTTGTCCTCAAGTTGGAACATGCAGAAATCGATACCTTATAAAAACCTAAACTCAATCTGTTTACATTTCAAAACTNTAAAAGATTCATTCATATTTTGATAACTTGATCATAAATTAATTTTCTTGTTTTCATACTCTATTTTGTCCTCAAGTTGGAACATGCAGAAATCGATACCTTATAAAAACCTAAACTCAATCTGTTTACATTTCAAAACTTTTGGCTATTTAAAATGCCCAACTAATTAACATTACTGCAAAAATTATTTTATTGCATAATTGAAAAATTTTCCAGAGATAATTAGCCAGGAGTTAACCAGCCATGATTACTAAGACATGACAAGACTGGTAACCTGAAGCGATCACGTAGTTCCAAAGTGATCATAGCTGCTCTTTCTAAGGCATGGAACACTGAAATGGCCGTACTAGGTCACAAGGTCGTTCAGATGACCCAGAAAAGGCTTAGACTTTCCATGTTTTCATTTCCATGAAGAGAAAATATTTATAAAAGACTTTATAGAAAGTTTTCAAATCTCTAAGAATACATCTTAACTCACAAGAAATATTTTTCCTAACAAAAGTGAAACAGACCCTGTTTTACTCAGGTTCTTCTTTACACTGGGAATCCCTTTCATTTTGCTGGTAATATAAAAGTTTGATTTTTATTCATTTTCCTAGCTGTAATTCTCATGGCTGAATTAATTGAACTAAAGGTAAAGGTATAGGCACTTTTAGATAGCATCTTGTTGTATTTGCTTGTTTTGGCAGTTTTTCGCAAGGAACAGGTCTGTTTCCTGTAATTTAGGAATAAGAGTTTTGTCCTAAGGATAAAATGGGTGTGGCGCTGGCCCTGGAGGGTCCTCTGAACGGGAGCCTTCTCCCAGGGCTGCATGCCCGGCCTTGCCTGGCTGTGCACTCTCCTCCACCGACTACCCTCTGCTGAGCCTCTGCTGTGTTTTCTGTTGCCCCCGGTCCCGTGATGAACCACGAGTAAGGCCATGTATTAATACTGACCCTGTAACTTGTTTTCAGATTTGTTTCTGTTCTGAACAGTGATTAATGCACCATTCTGTGCTGCTTAGTTTACACTGGTTAGTGACCATTATCTTCAAATCCTCCTTTTCCCTAAACTGTCCATATCCACTTGGCCAGTAACACATGTGAACTGTTTGTGCAGTCACTGAAGTAATGCTCTTAATATTAGCGGCAACATCTGTCCTCAGTTTTTTAAATTGGACTGGCCTCGCTTTTCCCTCTCTCCTACCTTGTTGCTTCCTTGTACCCTGCGTTACAGCAATACCTGCATTTTTTCTTTTTTTGTAACTCCTAAAACGTTTCCTGTCTCTCAAACATACTGAACTTTCTGCCTGCTGTTCGTTTTCTCTCTCTCTCGTCACACTTCTGCTTTGTTGTCGCTTTTGTGACATGTCTCCCTTCCAGAGGTTGAATTAATAAGCGTGTTCTCAGCGCTCAGATAAGACTGTCACATGGTATTGAGGCTCATGCAGCTGGCTCCACTAGCGCGTGCTTTGTGACCCACAGGAGGAACTCAGCAGAGTTTAAACATAACCAAATATGCTTTTTGCTGCCTGTTAGTTGCATGTGTCTGCTTTGGTTTGTAAACGTCTACATGTGTTTGGTGAACTTTTATGTGTCTGCTTTATTTTGTCAGGTTGTAGTTTTATATACTATTTTTCAATTATATTTAGTATACTATAATATGTAGCAATTTTATGTATGTTTATGTGCATTTTTACAGCATCTCTCACTCTAGACAGCTTAATGTTCTATCTGCTGTGCAGTTCTCATTGTTCTTTACTTACCTCCCAGTGGGAAAACTTTAAAGGAAGTCACATAATCTTATTTTTTTGACTCCTTTCAGATTTTTAGCATCTAAGTCACAGTTGGGCTATCAAGGATGTCAGGACAGTGTTGCTATGTGGAATTCCAGAGATGTCCCTATAAAAAGTTACTATGGCCAAGTAAATTTATGAAATTTGGAACCCTTGGGACAGTCTTCTGAATTAGGTTGGGGACCTGTTGTTTTTTCCTGAGGGGAATGAATATGATTATAATTATTGATAATTAGGTTGTGACCATTATTTTCTAGCAAACTATACCAAGGCCTCAGTATCTTTAGCTGGAAGATCATTTTTGAGAATGACCTTTCTAGAATTCAGAGTCATTTTTTGAGAGTTATACTTGCTTATTGAATAGTAAACGTATTCCCCTTGTACAGCAGCCTTGCCACCACTGTCCCAATTAAATCTGTGATTGGATGTCATTTGGACTTTCAATTTTTGTTCTTAGATAACAACCCCGCCCCCCACCACACCTGTCCCTGTTCCCCAATGTACACCTAGAAGTGCTTGAAGAGGCTCAGCTCCGGGGTGTGGGCAGACAGGTGCAGGCTTACGTACATTGTTGGTCAGCTGCCACCTCCTCCCTTCTGAAACTTCCAGTATGAGTTGGCATATTGAAGGTTTGGTAACTTTTTTAGTTAAGAAATCCTTTTAATTTTGCTTATTTGGAACTTCTTAGTGTATTTGTTTAGGTGCTTTTTAATTTTTTTGAGTTGTAATTTACATGTGATAAATGCCCAAACTTTTTATTTTCAGTTGAGTTGTAATTTACATGTGACAAATGCCCAAACCTTAAATTTTCAGTTCTATGAGTTTTGGTAATTGTGTACTCACATGTAATTACTTCTCAAAAAAAAGATAGAAAACAATTTTATCACGCCAGAAAAGTATTTGTGCCTCTGGCCAAGCATTCCTCTGTGTGTTCCTACCTTTTCCTGAGACAGTTATTTTGACTTTTGTCACTACATTAGTTTCCCCACTTGTTAGAAGTCATAAGTTGAATCAGTATATATTTTTTATATTTTGTTCTTAAGTAATAACTTTATCATTTTTTCCCCAGCATGACCGTTTTGAGATGCATCTGTGTTGTGAAGTGTATACATAGTTCACTCATTTTTGTTGCTGAGCAGTAGTCCATTGTGCGAATATATGGCAATTTAAT
>SJYV01010468.1:1419298-1485398 GCA_006410875.1 Neotragus pygmaeus | reverse complement strand
ACTTGGAAATATTTTAGCTTTTACCCCCCCCCCCCCCCCCCAGTTTTCTTGGTATTTGGGCCATTTCCAGTTTGGGGCCATTGTGAATATGGCTGCTGTGAACATTCTTGTACGAGTCTCTCTTTGTGAACCTAAGTTTTCATTTTTCTTGAACATATGTCTAGGAGTGAAATTATTTTGATATAGGGTAGATGTATGTTGAAATTTGTAGGAGCTTGCCAGTCTTCCAAAGGCACAGAACCATTTTACACTCATACCAATAGGGCGTGAGCATTCCGGTATACATGTCAGGCTGAGTAAAGGTCCCCAAAGACACCCATGTTCTAATCCCCAGAACCAGTGAATATTACTTGATATGGCAAAAGGGACTTGCCAGGTGTGGTTCAGGATCTTGAGATGTGAAGGTTTTTGGAAAATAACTGGATGAGCCCTAAATGTAATCACAAGTGTCCTAACAGGAGTGTAGAAGAACGTTTGGTTACAGAAAGCGGAGGCAGTATGACAGTGGAGGCAGAAATGGAAGTGATGTGCTTCGAAGATGGAGGAATGGGGCAAAGCCAAGGGATACAGGAGGCCTAGAGAAGCTGAGGGGAAGGAAGCAAAGTCTCCTTTTAGACTCTTCGGAAGGAACCAATCCTGACGATACTTTGACTTTAATTTATTGAAACTCATTTTGGTAACTCTGTATTGTTCTAAGGCACTGAGTTTGTGATAATGTGTTATAGCAGCAATAGTAAACTAATAGATTCTATGTCTTCACCAGCATTTGGTGGTGTCAGAATATTTTTAAACCATTTTAGATGTGGAATGCATTGTAGTTTTAACTTGTATTTTTCTGAAGAATGTTGATATTAAACATCTCAAAATGCTTATTGCACTCCTGTATCCTCTTCATGAAATATCTGTAATTTGTCTTTTGCCTATTTTTTCAAAAACAGAGTTCACGTTTTTCTTTGACTTTCACTTCTTTATGTATTCTGAATAGTAGTCCTTTGCCATATATATTTATAACACATTTTTTCTCTAATCTGTGACTTACTGTTTTTTTAAAAGTGTCTTTAGGTAAGCAAATAAAAAGTTTTGATGAGGTTTGTGTTATAGTTCTTTTATGGTTAGTGCTCTTTATATCTTAAGGACATAAAAGTATTTTTTTGTTTCCCTTTGGAGATAAGATTTTCCTTTCCCATTGAGATGGTATAAGACAGTGATTGAGGCTTACTGTTTTCCATGTTGTTGAAAACATGTTGAAAATAGATTGACTTGGTGCCTTGGTAATCTTGGTAGCAAGGGCTTCCCAGATAGCTCAGTTGGTAAAGAATCTGCCTGCAATTCAGGATACCCTGGTTCGATTCCTGGGTCAGAAAGAACTGCTGGAGAAGGGATTGGCTACCCACTCCAGTATTGGGGTTCCCTTGTGGCTCAGCTGGTGAAGAATCTGCCTGCAGTGCTGAAGACCTGGGTTCAATCCCTGGGTTGGGAAGATCTCCTGGAGTAGAGAAAGGCTACCCACTTCAGTGTTCTGGCCTGGAGCATTCCAGTATAGTATAGTCCATGGGGTTGCAAAGAGTCAGATACAACTCTGGCTTTCACTTCACTTGGTAGCAAACAAGTTGACTGTATATGTGTGTGTCTATTTCTGAACTCTTGTATTTTACTCTGTTTATTTTTCCTATGCCTACTCTATGATCTTGATTACTAAGTCTTGAAATAAGGTGGTATAAGTCCTCCAAAATCATTCATTTTTCAAGATTGGTCTCCTGTTTCCATGGGAATTTTAGCATCAGCTTATCGATTTCTTAAAAAAAAAAAATCCTGCTGAAATTTCAACAGGGCCTGCATTTATGTCAAACTGGGAAGGATAGATAGACATTTAAATAATACTGAGTCTTCCTGTCTATAAACATGGTTTCTATTCATTTCAGTCTTCTCTCATTTACCTTAGCAATATTTTGTATTTCTTTGTATAAAGATCCTGAGTATCTTTATTTAGATGGACCTACAGGTGTTTTGTTGTTGCAGTTATGTATTGTATTTCTTTAAATTTCCTTTTCCATTTGTTATTTGCTTCTGTGTAGAGATACAGTTAGTTTTATATGTTGACCTTCTATCATAAAACCTTAACTGGCTCACTTGCTAATTTTACCTGTGTTTTTATAGATTATACAGTTTCCGATAGAGACCATCATATCACCAGAGAATATACTTCTTTCTTTCCAGTCTTTATGTGTTTTACTTCTTTCTTGCCTTATTGCAGTGGCTGGAACATCCAGCGCGTTATTGAATAGAAATGGTGGCAATGGGCATCCTTGTCTTATCCTCAGTCATAAGGGAAAGGGACGTAATGTTGTTTCATCATTAGATATGTTACCAGCTGTAGTTTTTCATAGTTATCCTTTTCCAGAATGAAGAACTTCTTGCTCGTCTCTGTTTCTAATTCTCTTTTAAGAGTTTTTGATCGTGGATAGATATTAAATTGCTTCTGTGGTGGCTCAGTGGTAAAGAACTGGCCTGCCAATGTAGGAGATTCAGGTTTGATCCCTGAATCAGGAAGATTGCTGAGAAGGAAATGGCAGCCCACTCCAGTATTCTCTCCTGGGAAATCCCATGGATAAAGGAGCTTGGTGGGCTATAGTCCATGGGTTCACAGAAGGGTCACATACAACGTAGTGAATAGATGTTAAATTAGCATTGTCGTATGCTTTTCTTTTCCTGCATCAGTTAAAGAGAATCAAGGATTTTTCTTGTATACTGTAAATGAGGTGCTTGGGTGTTTTGTTTTTTTTTTTTTTTCTTCTTTTAAACTGGTAAACCAGTTTTGCTCTTTGGAAAAATTGCCACTGTTTGCACTTTTTCCCCATTTATTCGCCATGAAGTGATTGGACCGGTTCCTATGATCGTAGTTTTCTGAATGTTGAGTTTTAAGCCAGCTTTTTCACTCTCTTCTTTCAACTTCATCAAGAGGCTCTTTAGTTCCTCTTCACTTTATGCCATTAGAGTGGTATCATCCACTCTCTGAAGTTGTTGGTATTTCTCCCAGCAGTCTTGGTTCCAGCTTGTGATTCATCCAGCCCAGCATTTCACATGATGTACTCTGCATAGAACTTAAATAAGCAGGGTGGCAATAGATAGCCTTGTCCAACTCCTTTTCGAATTTTGAACCAGTCTGTTGTTCCTTGTCCAGTTCTAACCGTTGCTTTTTGACGTGTATTTAGGTTTCTCAGGAGACAGGTAAGGTGGTCTGGTATTCCCATCTCTTTAAGAATTTTCCACAGTTTGTTGTGATCCACACAATCAAAGGCTTTAGTGTCAGTGAAGCAAAAGTAGATGTTTTCCTGAAATTTCCTTAATTTCTCTATGATCCAGTGTATGTCGGCAATTTGATCTCTGGCTTCTCTGTTTTCTAAATCCAGCTTGTACATCTGGAAGTTCTTGGTTCACATACTGTCGAAGACTAGCTTTGAAGGATTTTGAGCATAACCTTGCTAGCATGTGAAATGAGCACAGTTGTATGGTAGTTTGAACACTGTTTGGCATTGCTCTTCTTTGGGATTGGAATGAAAACTGACCTTTTCCAGTCCTGTGGCCACTGCTGAGTTTTCCAAATTTGCTGGCATATTGAGTGCAGCACTTTCATAGCACCATCTTTCAGGATTTTAAACATCTCAGCTGGAATTCCATCACCTCCACTAGCTTTGTTTGTAGTGATGCTTTCTAAGGCCCATTTGACTTCACATTCCAGGATGTCTGGTTCTAGGTGAGGGACCACAGCATCATTTGGGGTATGAGCTTCATCAAATCCCTTACAGTGGAGGTGACAAATAGATATAGGGATTAGATCTGAAGAACTACAGTGTTACGGAGATTGGTGACATTGTACAGGAAGTGGTGACCAAAACCATTTCAAAAGAGAACTGCAAGCAGGCAGAGTGTTGTCTGAAGTTGTTGTTTGGTCGCTCAGTCGTGTCTGACTCTCTACAACCCCATGGACAGCAGCACGCCTGGCTTCCCTGTTCTTCACCATCTCCCAGAGCTTACTCAGACATAGGTCCATTGAGTCGGTGATGCCATCCAACCATCTCATCCTCTGTCGTCCCCTTCTCTTCTTGCCTTCAGTTTTTCCCAGCATCAGGGTCTTTTCTAATGAGTTGACTCTTCGCATCAGCTGGCCCAAAGTATTGGAGCTTCATCTTCAGCATCAGTCCTTCAGTGAATATTTAGGGTTGATTTCCTTTATGATTGACTGGTTTGATCTCCTTGCTGTCCAAGTAATCTTGGGAGTCTTCTTCAACACCACAGTTCAAAAACATCATTCTTTGGTGTTCAGCGGCCTTTATGGTCCTACTCTCACACCCATACATGACTACTGGAAAAACCATAACTTTGACTCCACACCTTTGTCGGCAAAGTGATTCTCTGCTTTTTAATACATTGTATAGGTTCGTCATAGCTTTTCTTCCAAGGAGCAAGTGTCTTAATTTCATGGCTGCAGTCACCATCTGCAGTGATTTTGGAGCCCAAGAAAATGAAGTCTGTCACTGTTTCCATTGCTTTCCCATCTATTTGCCATGAAGTGATGTCTGAGGAGGCTTTCTAAATAGCTTAAGAAAGAAGAGAAGCAAAAGGCAAGAGAGAAAGGGAAAGATATACTAATTGAATGCAGAGTTCCAGAGAATAGTAAGGAGATTTATAAGAAAGACTTCTTAAGTGAACAATGCGAAGAAGTACAGGAAAGCAATAGAATGGGAAGCACTAGAAATCTCTTAAAGATAATTGGAGATATCAAGGGAACATTTCATGCAAGGATGGGCATGATAAAGGATACAAATTGTAAGGACCCAGCAGAAGCAGACGAGGTGGCAAGGATACACAGAAATACTGTGTTTAAAAAGGCTTAATGACCTGGATAACCACTACGGTGTGGTCACTCAGCTAGAGCCAGGCATGCTGAGTGTGAAGTCAAGTAGGTCTTAGGAAGCGTTTTCAGATAGCTTTTCTTTGTACTCATTCCTTGGCATCGGCATGTTTGTCTGCTGCTGGTGGCGGAGCTATTTCCTGCCTTCCTCTAGGAGTAGACCGTAGGGATGCTACACGTGAACAGCTTGTCATGTGGCAGGTGCACAAGTAGGTTTTGCTCCCTCCACCCTCCCAGATCTGGTTCTGCTCCTCCCTCTGAGGCAGGGGATCTTCCCTTGGGCCTGGGAAGTGGGAGGCTTTCCTGCATCTACTCTCCTGGCTGAAGGCTTTGTTTCGTGTGAGATGGCCGCTTAATGGGAAGGCGCTCTCTGTTTTCTTTACTTTTATGTTTAATATTCAGTAGGTTGAAATATTCAGCAGATTGACTGTTAGCTGTTTCCTTTGCATCTGTGGGTTGATGTCTGATATCAATTTGGCAGTGTTCTTGGCCATTATCTCTTCTTATGATTTTTCTGCCCCATTCATCTTCTGGGACCCCAGTTACACTCCACTTAAACCCAAGTTCATATTTGATGTTGGATGTTCTGGGATTTTTTTCCACATTTTTTTTTTCTCTTCATGTTTAAATCTTAGCACTTTAATTTGGCCTGTCTTCAGATTTACTGCTTATTTTTGTCTGTTTCTAAATCCATCTAAAGAGATCTTTAATTTCTGATATTGTATTTTTCGTTTCTCACATTTCCCTGTGATCTTTTTTTATAGCTTCAGTGTCTGTTTGGTTATTCCTGCTGTCTCGCTCTCCCATCAGTTTTCATCATAGTTAAAAGTATGTCTGGTAGTCTCCAAATCTAGGCCCTCTGCTCTGATTACATGAATACTGTCCTGTTCTGACTGTGGTTTGCTCCTCTCTCTGTCTTGTAATTTTTGAGTGAAGGCTGAATGAATGTTTGTGTAAGATCAGTGCAGTGGCCCATCATTTCTTGTGAGGCTAAGTGATAAGATGTATGTGTAGTTGACCTAGTTCTCGGCTTGTTTGCAGCTTTAGCTTGATTAGCTCAAGTGTTTTAAGAGTAGGGTTAAGACTTCACATTCCACAAGATTGGTTGTCTTACTGTAATTTTAGTTCTTTCCCTGTACTTTGTATCTGAGCCATTAGGGTTCTGAACTGTGGGGGATTTCTCTGCTTTTCTCTGGGTTTTTGTGGTTCTGGAGTGCTGCCTGCAGGCCCTTGTATCTTCCAGTGCTTTCTCTAAGCAATCCTTTCCCACCCTAGCCAGGTAGTTCAATTTATGGAGTATCTCCGTAGAAGTTCTTATCTCAACTCTCCTGTCCCACCTCAGCCTAGGGAGCTCAAGTGTCTGGAATCTCTTGGATTAATTTCTCTTACCTCTCCTCTGCAAGGTATTTGAAGAAGACCTTTAGCTTCTTGGGTTATCTCAGCTTTCCAGCCTTGTCCTCTACCCTTTGGCACATTTTGGCCAACACTTGGTGCAGGTCTGTGGGACTGAGTGGTTGAGTAGTGGAGACTTGTTCTGTGGAATCCTTGGAATTTTAATACATCTTGTCAGCTTACATATTGCTGTTAAAATGTATTAAAACTTAGGTTGATTTCTGCTTATTCTCACTGTGGTGGGATTATTCCTCCATAGCTGCTCCACCAGGAAAGAGACCATCTTTGGGTTCCTTTTTCTATCAAGACTCAACACTTTTTGGAATTTGGTTCTGCTCAGGTTACTTTGCATCTTAAACTTCCTGATGGGTTCAGAAAAACCATGATTTTATATCTTTCCTATCTTGTTTTGATTGTTAGGGTGAAAGTGATGATCTATTGTGATCTTTTACATCCTAATTAGAAGTGGAACTCCTTTATGGAATACTTTCTTGTAGCAAATTCCTGATAGTTTGTTAGCAAATACCTGATAAAGTTTGTTATTTCACTTTGCTGTAGTTGAATTTTCTACTGAATTTCTCAGAGCTAGATTTTGAAATATTTTCCATTCTTCTCAAATCTGAACTCTCCAGTTCTGTCCTCAAGTGGCAAATTATCTTAATCTCTTACTTTGAGATTAAAGCCATTGACATTAAATTGTAATTGAGGGGCTTGTGGAGAGTGTGGGAAGAATTTGCAGTAGCTGCTTAGAAAACTGGGTAAATGAAAAACTAACATAGTTAGCTGTAGGGAAAAGAGTTGTACAGAAAGGAGCACATGGTTATACAGTAGTTTACTACTAATATCATCAGGTACAAAACTACAGTTGGGAGATAGTTATTTTTAAAGTTGGAGGAAAGCAAGTGGCTGTGGTGTAAATCCTGATTTTCTTGTAGAAAAGTCGATAAGTATATCTAAACTTGATATTTCAAGGGCTATCATTACTGAAATATAAATAGCAAGAATAAATTTAAAAGATTTTAAGGAATTTGTANTTATTTTTAAAGTTGGAGGAAAGCAAGTGGCTGTGGTGTAAATCCTGATTTTCTTGTAGAAAAGTCGATAAGTATATCTAAACTTGATATTTCAAGGGCTATCATTACTGAAGTATAAATAGCAAGAATAAATTTAAAAGATTTTAAGGAATTTGTACCTCGATGTAAGAAGAGGAGCTGTATTTGACTTTATTCCCTATACGTGTTGTTACTTAGATAAAAATGAACATTTTTTAAAAGAAGCTTAATTAAAAGTCTTCTCAGGGGATAGTAAAAGTGAACCAGGTCTTCTCTTCACAGACTCTTTTTACTTTTATTTCTTCCTTCTTGTTTACTTCACACTTGATGCCTTTTCCTTTGTTGTANCCTATACGTGTTGTTACTTAGATAAAAATGAACATTTTTTAAAAGAAGCTTAATTAAAAGTCTTCTCAGGGGATAGTAAAAGTGAACCAGGTCTTCTCTTCACAGACTCTTTTTACTTTTATTTCTTCCTTCTTGTTTACTTCACACTTGATGCCTTTTCCTTTGTTGTAACTTTAGATTTTCCTTTATGAAACTTAGCTATCAAAGTTTAAAACTTTAGGGTTGTTGGGCTTGTAAATTAAAAAGTATCTTTTGTTAATGAGTTTTGAGAATAGATTGAAATGCCAAAAGGTGAGGAAAACCTTCTTTTGGTGAAATATTTTATTGATCCTATTAAAAGTTAAAGTAGTATGGGTAATGAGAAACTTGTGCAGTGTTGATAAAGATAATGAGATTTTACTTGCAAAAGTATTATACTTATCCACTTATAACATTGTCTTGTTTTTAGAATTTGTTTTTTTCACAGTTCATTTAAATTAGTAAAGATATTTTCAAGGGTGAAAAAGATAACTTTTGAACGTCTGTTGTGAAAGTAATAATTTGAATTTCTCTTTCATCTTGTAATTGCCTTTTGGTATTGTGCTGAAACTAGTGGTTGATCGTAAAGTTAGCCTCTAAACTATTCTTTTGGTGTCTCTTCTAGGTTAGATTAAGGAGGATATTTTCTTAGAGTGGATCACCGCTTTTGGTAAGAACATGTCGTCCATCTTGCCATTCACTCCACCAGTTGTGAAGAGACTGTTGGGATGGAAGAAGTCAGCTGGTGGATCTGGAGGAGCTGGTGGAGGAGAGCAGAATGGACAGGAAGAAAAGTGGTGTGAGAAAGCAGTTAAAAGTTTGGTGAAGAAGCTGAAGAAAACAGGACGATTAGATGAGCTTGAGAAAGCCATCACCACTCAGAATTGTAATACTAAATGTGTTACCATACCAAGGTAAGTGTTAGATAAGAAATTTGAGGGCCTTACTGTTGAAAGTTGCTTAAAGGAATCTAAGGGAACGTTACTGAAATTTTTTTATTTTCAAGGCAGTAGTGATTATTAAAATAAGATAGCTGTCCTTAACCTATCACATTAATTTTGTTTGACTCATTAAGACTTATTTTATAAATCATTTTCTTGAATAGTGAGGTTTAATCAAGCAAAATAAAATACTTAGGTTGAATTTTTATCTTCACTGTCCTCGTTTACCTTCATTGCGTAAATGCTTCATTGTATACTTTTGTAATTTCTGTGATTGAGTTTGAATAAAGAGTCAAAGATTTTCTATCACTAGCGCAGTAGTGGCTGACTGTTTTCTCCTCCTTTGGTCAAAACTTCAGTAAGGAGTTAACAGAGACAGCTCACATTGTGATGAATTTTGTATAGTTTTTATTTGAGTTGCAACATTACTTCTAACAAAGAACCATATGTAAAACAGCTTCCTGTGTGTCATGGTTGGTCAGAACCTGTCTTGAAGACCTGCCTCTTGTATTAGAAGGATGTGTTACCTAAGAGGTTGAAGTTTTATTATTGTACATTTAATCATTTTCAGAGTAGTGCCACTCTCAGAAACAGTGTTTTTTAAAATAAAGTAGGAAGTGGTTTTAATTTGTACTGCTATAATTGTGCACATTATAGAGTTTGAGGGAGTGTCAGTTTATTGCATTTTCTAAAATGATTGTTTGCAGTGTCATACACATAGGCTAGCATATGGCATGTGAAACCATTCTACTTGACATGTTTCTAATGAGTTTTGGGAAATACACTGTAGATGCTTGTTGATAATAGAGTCTAGTAACACCAGCCTATCTACTTGCAAATACTAACAGAATGTTTCCTGCCTTGTTTGGTAGATTAATTATCCATTTCTTTTACCTTGCTTGTTTCATGTATTTCTTAAGTAAGAGTCACTTTTCCTGGTTTGTTCTTTCATTTTAGAAATGTTTATAGATGCCTGGCATGACAATTCAGTAAACAGTTGTTAATATCAACATATAGTCTTTGCTGTTGAGTTGCTTACTTCCTAGTAAGGGAGATAAACTTGAAAAAATAAGAAAGATAGTTTTATAACATAAAGTAGGCATTCTGAAAGATGTATGCTCAGGGAGTTGTGTCCAAAGTGGGAAGCCTTCCCTATTCTGCAGCTTGTGAAAATTTTCCTCCTGAGGAAAGATTGGTGGGCGAGTTGTATGGATGTCAAGGAGGAATTTAGTTAGGAGAAGCTGGATTCACCCAGAGTGGTGCTGTAGTGTGGCAGTGGGGAGGGCTGCTGACCGGGGTCCTGCGAGTGTAGGGGAGGAGACGGGGGACGGCCCGCCTCAGAGGCTGCGTGCTAGCGAGGAAGCTCTGCATCCCGTGCTGGGCCTTCACGCTGAGTGAGCCCTGGTGACTGGGTGAGGGGGGAGACATCAGAGAGTCTCAGGTAAAGAAGTGAGGAACAGGGCTGTGAGACTGTCAGGAGTGGAGGTGGGAGACTGGATAGTGCGTTTCCTCCTCATCCAAGGGAGTGGTGTGGCCCGGTCCAGGAAGACACGGGGCCATGGTTCTGCATGGCTTCACTTAAGGCCCTGCTGCCAGTGCAGTGAAGTGTCGACGGAGCGGAGCTCCAGGGAGAGTCGTGCAGGCCTGCCTCTTAAGGAGATTCAGTAGGTAGCAGCCAAAATGTATAGACTTTGTATTTTAGACTGTGAAAGTCCCCTTAGTCAGATTTCTTTTCCTTCTTGTCCATTTTTCATTTTACACACTAGTTTTAGAGGGTTTTTTTTTAACATTATTTTTCTTTAAAGATTCTTTTCCCCCAACACTTTTACCCGATTAATGAAAGTGAAGTGTTGCTTGTCCAGTATCTTGTTTTTCACTCTTTAATAAAAGTTCCTTGAAGCTTAGAAACTTGCTTGTCTAATTTGGTGGGTTTGTTTTTTAATATTGCAAGAAATGTAGATTTAATATTGGCTGTTACCTATCGAAAAATTTAAGTTTCTTGTACTGTTTGGAACCATATATTTTTTGAAGTTTGCTTTCTTGTTAATAGTTGAAACTTGTATCAGATTATTAGTCATTTCTTAACTACTATATATCCTTAAACATTTGGTCAGCTCATCAACTGTAAAACAGGGAGAGTGGGTGCAGAAAGGGCCCATTGTGGAGGAATCCAAACCTCAGCTTAAGCAAAATTATTTAAGATGTAATGCAAAATGGATTTACGTCTGTTAGCTTAAAATTGCAAGCGAGTTGTTAATAAAATACCATTAGGTATTGATGTCTTGATGTTTTCATCATGTATTGATGAACATGAAGCATAAATTACTTAATTTTTAAAATGGCAAATATTCGTAAATGGTCAGTGTCTCATTGACTCTCCACCGTTTCTTTCCCTCCACCTCCATCTGCTGATGTTAGAGTGGGACTGAATTGTGGGTAGAAACACAGACCTGACTATGTCCCTCCCACCCCCCTCGTATAATTAGCTCTGCCTTGGTCGCTTTGTCTCTGAAGAACGAGATAGCTGTAGCTGCACGTATGTGTCACTGCTTCCTTCCTACTGTTGGATGTGGTGACAAAATGATTCATGGGTAAAACTTAACCTACTAAGCTACAGTGAGCTGAATAGTATGGATAGAGTTTCATGAAGCTTTTCCATCTCGAGACAACTCAGTCAGAAATCAGAATGGCAATTGATGTTTAGGTAACAAACCAGTCAAAAGAAGAAAAATTGGCTCTCAGTGCATATTATCTACAGAAAAACAAAATCCAGACAGCAGTGGAGATGGACAGCTTGTAAAGTTGAAAACAAGAGGCTGTGAGGTCTGAATGCTAATTTGATAATGGTCGTTGTACATAAATAAGCAGAAATACAGATTTTTTTTTTGGTAAACATAAATTATAAGGACTTTCCTAAGGTGATACTTTGTGTGTGACCATTTATGACATTTTGATGGTTCATCCTAAAGAAACAGTCAGGAATATGGTCAGAGATTTCTGGTGTTCATTTCAGGATTGTTTTTAATAGCAAAGAATTAGATAAATCCAATCATAACCCATAGTTTCCTTAACTATAAAGGAAACTTACATAACTCATTTTATACCAGAATTGAATGCTAAAGTAAAATTGAATAGCAATGTAAAGTTTATACCAATTTTACTCGTAAAAATAGATGCAAAAATTATAAATAAAAAAGCTCAAATTATAAAAACAAAACCACCAAATCATGAGTAGGTAAGGTTTACTGCAGGAATGCTACTATGATTGACCTGTTGGAGATCCATTAATAGGAAGCACTGCATATTCATATTTATGAAAGCTCTGATCTTAATGGATCTAGAATGAGCTTTTTATAAAATCCAGTGCTCATGTTAACAAATTAGGAGTAGGAATTTTCTGAAGTTGATAAAGCATAAAAATGTTAACATTTAATCTTGAAACTTTAGAAAAAATAATACCAAATTGTTAATAGTGATTACTTATGGATTACTTAAAAAGAGAAATGTCCTATAATTTTTCCCTAGTATTTATCTATGAAGGTATGTTTTATTTTGGGTCAGCACAATTAAATGTTTAAAAAGAACTTTTTTGGCAATACTTGACTATTCTTATATATTTTTTAAAGCCCTTTAAATTAAGTCAACTTTCCTGTTACAGGGAAACAATATTTTCATTTTCTTAACATTCTAATAGATGTGTTTATATTTTTTCCTTTAAAAAGTATGTTCCTTAAAAAGATTAAGTAGTATGTGTTGTACATGATTCCAAATTCGAACACAGATGATACAGTGGGAAAATTCCTCCCTCTCCCTCCCGTCATCACCCATATCCTCACCCAGTTGTATTACTACTGTCTTATATATCCTTCCAGGATACTGAGTATCTTATTAATACTGTCACAGACATTAGGATTTTATTTTCCATCTTCCAAATTTTTAAAACATCAGAGTAATTGAAGTAAACTTTATGCAGATTGTCAGCTTTTATTTTTATTTTCATATTCCTTCCTACTCTTTTGCTTCTCTTCTTTTGCTTTTCTGGATAACCCAGAAAAAATTAAAGAAAAGTCTTTAAAAACTGAAGTTATAGTATCCTTCAGTTCTTCTTAAATTAGTGCTTTTTTTATTTCAGAAGAAAATAAGAATGTTTCTTCCTCCCTCATACATAGATGTGTGTGAGAGATAATATACATGAAGTACTATGACAGAAAGAACTATGAATTTGAAGTCTGATGACTTGTAAGCTGCTTCAGTACTGATGAATGAGAATCCTGAGGCATGTAACTGTATTTTTTACTATTTCTTCATCTGTGAAAGGGGTCAGTACTATCTTGAGTTCTTTCACATTACTCTTTTGGGGTCTTTTGAAATACTATAACCATTGGTTTATAAGCTGTAAAGCACTATAGTCATGAATATGATTTATTTGAAATGTTCCCAGGTATTCCATGTCTTCATTTTCCTTCCAGGTTTTCTCAGAGAACTCATATTGAATTATAATTGTCCATCTTTGCTTAGTAAACACTTCTGCCAGATAACTATCATGATTTAATATAACTATTATTTATAAAATAAATTAGTCAAAACAGTGAAACAATGTATAAATGCAAACTAGAACTTTGAGACTATCAGCCTCAGCATCCAACTTGTCATTTTCTGTATGATCTGTGTATAGGTTGTGAAAGCACTTCTGATGAACACTTCATTAGGCTCCTGTGGAACACAGTTTGAAACACACATTGCTAAGACCCTTAACCTTTATCTGATGCCTACATTTACATTTTGATTTTTTTCTGAGGTAGTTGGGATCCTGGTATTCAAAGTCCTTTTGTGTATATAATACATTGTTCCATGGGGCATTTTTATCATTTACCTTATCAGAGAAAACATACCTGCCCTAGAACCTAGGTTCCTTTATAAAATTACAGAATTATTACCCAGATTTTTTATTATCTATTTAAATTTAACACTCATTACAGTAAACATCATCCCCACTTTTCTTGTCCCATTCACGTAATGTATTTTGCTTTGAAGAATTCAGTTAACAGCCTAGAATCAACCTAGCTAAAATAATGTAGCCGTATATATAGATGCTACAAATGATGCCTTCCCCAAGAGTCATTAACTTTTTCTTAGGTAGACAGGCTGATCACTTGAATCTCAGCGGCTGATCTGGGCTGAGGCTTGGTTGCCATTTCAGTTTCTTTTAGTCTGCCCCGGCACCTGCCTTTTATCTGTT
The DNA here is from genome assembly GCA_006410875.1 of Neotragus pygmaeus. Taxonomy (NCBI): domain Eukaryota; kingdom Metazoa; phylum Chordata; class Mammalia; order Artiodactyla; family Bovidae; genus Neotragus; species Neotragus pygmaeus. The sequence goes on along the minus strand of SJYV01010468.1, from coordinate 1,471,496 downwards.
TATTCCCTTCATTAGTGCTGTGGGAGATTCATGTCAACTCTTCCTCCATAATTTGAGTTTGGTGCTTGATCCTCCTGATGGTTGCATTTTTAAAATTAGGCAGACATCTTTGAGGGAGGAGAATCTTGTGATTGTCCCAAGTTTGACCATGTTTATTTTCTTCATTAGAGTTTCTTTTCCCAGACTGAACCTGGTGCTCACCTTGTACAAGTGACTCCAGGGGAGGAAATGGCACAGTTTTCTATTCACCAGAAAGTGTCTTCTCTTCTCTCAGTCTTTGTTCATTTGGATCTCATTGCTTTAATTGCTCGCTGTGCTCACCGTTGTCTTTGAATAAATATTTTTTTTGTTACTTTTTTCCCTCTAGTTTCTGCAATAGGGAACATTAGCTTGTTGTGTATGACCTGCTTATATCTTACCTAGAAGTAAAATTGTAACAGCTAGTTAAAGTGAGACTTCTTATGTATTCAGAGACCCCCAAATCTGAGACCTGGTTGCAAGTAACCTACAATCAGAATTGAGGTACTATACCATTTATGCCGGAATTGCAGGAAAGATTAGCTGAGACAGTATTGTTAGGTTTAACACTGACCTCCTCGCAATGATAAAGTTCGTGAGGGAGATCCCATATGAAAACTTGGAGAGAGTAGGTTTTTGCTCTGGCATTTCCCTTCTCCTTTTATCCAGATTGAGGGGCGTCAGGGACCTCCTCAGTTTGAATTGAGGTATGGGAGATAAATAGACTGGTGCTTGACTGTCACCTAAAAAAGCGTAAAAAAAAAAGTAAGAGAGCAGTTGAGCTGCTCTTGTATCAGTGGGAGTTTCCCAGGGGCCAGGTGGACTTTTCTAAGGTAGTTGAAGTTGACTTATCTTGAAAAGATCAAGAAGCTCAACTTGGAGAGTCAAAGTGACCCAAGCCGGACAGCCAGAGAAACTCTTCCAGTAGGAACTAACCGCAGGAAAAAGGTAGCCTTTGGGCTTCTGACCTTATAGGGCTCTTCCCTCCTCCTCTAAAATCCCTTCTTATTGCTATTCCAGAACCCACAGTGCCCTTAAAAGTAACAGCTGGAGAGTTCTGGAAGAGTTGAAGTTAGCAAAATTGAATGAGAGGAAAAAAAGTTTTGATTTAGATCAGAGTAGTAAAATAAATTTTTTCAAAGAGGTTTTTGTTAATTATATACATATATTTATATACTGTATATATATATATACTTTATATATTTATATATATTCTGTACTAGAACAGCCATGTGACCTTTTTGAGATGAGGAAAACAGTTTGAAAAGCAGCTTGCTTGAGGGTAATGATATGGGAATACTGAACAGCTTTTCAAAAAACTGTCTATATTCTCCTTTTGAAAACTAGGGAACCCACATTTAGTGACACTGGGGACAAGCAAACCGAACGAGGAGAACGGAGGAATGTTACATAGGTCTACATGAGTGCATAGCTTTTTAACAAATTTATTTTTTTTTACAAAAAATCTGACTGTATACCTGTTAAATTATCCAATGATGCTTTTTCCCCAGGAATGATTTTTATTACAATAGAGTCTTCTTTATTACCATCACATTTTTTCCCCCCCTTGAACTGTTCAATCTCTGTTCTCAAAATCCAGTATTATTTTAGCTTTGCTTTTGGGTTGTTATAAACAATGTGAATTGGTTGTCTTGAGACTTGTATGAAACTTATCGTGAATAATGCTAAATTAGAACTAAAATGTGTAAAATTCTTTATTATCTCCCTCATCCCTGACTTTTTTCTTTTATGAACCTTGCTTATGTTTATGGCTTTTTATGTATAAGAGGGTATAATTTTTCTGTAACTTGGTTTACCCTAAGTTTGCTAGGCCAGTAGGGGAGAGGAAGTTAAGGGAGGCTGTATTTTTATTAAGGATGATGTAAAAGTTCAGAGTTAGATAGTGAATAGAAATTTATAGTGAAAAGTAATTAACTTACAGTAATTTTTCCCATAATTTTTATTAAGGATGATATAAAAGTTCAGAGTTAGTGAACAGAAATTTATAGTGAAAAGTAATTAACTTACAGTAATTTTTCCCATGATTGCTTACATAATTTGCATTATGTAAAACATTTTAACCTCTACATGTAAAATCCCACTGTCAACTTCAAAGTGGTATACAAATGTGAGTTAATTTTTATCTTCTAGGATGCTAATATTAAAATTGTCAAATTAAAAAATCATTTCTTTACAGCCAAATACAGCATCACAAAAATGTGTGATTAATAAGTTGAGTTTTTTACAGAATTCTATTCTGTAGTGCAATTCTTGTTTTAAGTTTTATGCATTTAATAGATTGAAATGATCACGTAGTTATATTTTGTTAGGATTTCTTGTCTTTTAGGATACTTTTTTTTAATTGTTAAAAACAGAATATGTATTAAAATAAATTTTAAAAATCCATCAGCTGTATTACTAAAATAAATGTCCTTGAGCCTACTTTGGTGCTGGCTTTTTTTTTAAGTAAAAGTTTGTTTTTTTGGAAGAACTTGCAGTATTTTCAGCAACTATTTTTAGAATTGATATTTAAATCTTCTCAATGATAGGGACTATTTTATTTGTGTGGGGGATATTTTGGTATTTTTCAAAGACAGTAGAAACACCTAGCAAGATTTCAAAGTAGTATTTTCAACATAACATTTAAAGAGAAAGGTCAGTAACTTTTTCAGTCATTTCTTGGTCCTTTCTTCTGCTTCTAAGAAGAGGTGTTCCAAACCAAGAAGACTAAAAGTATCCCTTTTATCTTATTGGACTCTATGGAAATTATGTTGTCTCCTATTTTAATTTGGGAGTGACTCTGCTAATTTCATTGTCCAAAGAATGTTTTTTTCCTGAGAAATTAACTCTTATAGTGACCGCTCTAGTTTTATAGTTAAGCACATTTTATAATGCTTTACTTATCTAAAATGCTATACCGAAGTTATTGGTTTTATTTTATCTTGCCATATTTTCATTTTTACTGAACTATGTAAGAGGCAGAATAGAGTTGGTAATTAAGAATGCAGCCTCTGTCCCCACCACTTGCTAGCTGTACAACCGTAGACATGTCACTTTATCTCTGTGCTTTGATGATCTCATTTGTCAGGTGGGTTAACTGCCATATTTGTGGGTTGTTGGGAGATTAAGTGATCTAGTGTATGTAACAAGTTAGTGCTGTGCCCGATGTATAGTAAGGGCTTGATCTGTGTGAACTGTATGTACTTGGGGTGAATCCCTCCCCAAACTTGATTTTGATGTGAGACTGATGAAGCCAAACGTATATTAAAAGGGAATGAAAAAGATTGCTCATATGATAAAGCTTTCAGGAAAAGCAGGACAGGCTTCCAGACTGGTCCAAAAATTACTTGAGAAAGAGGTAATGGGAGTTGTGGGGCTGGGTTGATAATTCCTGTGTTCCTGTGTGTACCCAAACTTTCTCGGTTTAAAATTCCCACCAGCCACAAGGATTTCCTTAGCAGTTTGATCACATTTGAGGCAGAGGGTTGAGGACATGGTGGAACTTGAAACTCTGCACAGTTGAACGTCAAGATAGAGTCAGATTCCTCATTAAACTCAATAGGGGTAAATGAAAGTAAACTACACCAAGTGCATCATAGTCAAACCCATGGAAGAGAAAATTGTGGAAGCAGCCAGTGAACAGTGTGACATGTTACATACCAGAAACAATGCTGTGAAGGACATAGGACTTTCTGTAGAAGCAGTGGGGCCAGAAGATGGTAAAATGACATCTCTAAGAAGCCATAACCATAAGCATGTACCTAGTTAATAAAACTTTCAAAATATATGAGTAAAACTTGAAAGAATTAATGTATCAGAATCGCAAATTTGTAGCTATAGAGAGTAAGTGAGTAAAGACATGGAAGATCTAAATTACATTACTGTTTTGATATTTATAGAAAAGTAGATCTAAATCAGTGTAGTAAATCTTTCCAAGTACTTTCCAAGTACTGGTACCCTCACCAGGAAAGACTATTTGCAGGGTTCAGTAAATTTTAAAAGATTAAAAGTCAACAGAGTATGTTCTCTGCCAAGAACAGAACAAAATTAGAAATCAATATCAGTAAAACATGTATTAAAAAGTGGAAATTATCATAATTCTTTGACCCATGGTTTAGTTAGAAGAAAACTGTGAGCAAAATTAGAATATATATCAAAACTAAATAATAATCAAATTACACTATGTAAAATAAGTGGGATGTAGATAAAACAATGCTTACAGGGAAACTTATAGCATTAGATAATTAGAAAAGTTATCTAAGATGTCACCTAGGAAATGAGAATATATTTTCAACAACTTTATGCCAGTAACTTGTGATGGTCAAATTTAAGAGCATGTTACTATGGCTGGTGCACGAAGAAGTGGAAAATTTGGATAGCCCTATATCAATGAAAAAGAAATTGAACTCATAATCAAAATCTCTCACAAAGAAAAGTCCAGGTCCAGATGGTTTTACTGGTAAATTCAAAACATTTGCGCAAGAAATAACATCAATTTCACAGAAACTCAGAAAAACAGTTATGAGGTCATTGTAACCCCAATACCAAAACCTGACAAAGATGGCACAAAAAGGAGAAAGTTTACAGGTTAATATTAGTCATTAGCAAAGGTATAAAAAATTAACAAAACACATATCTTCCAGCATTATACAAAGAGCACATCATGACCGAGTGAGATTTAGCTCAACAGTGAGAGGGTAGTTTATAATATTCAAAAATTAATCAGTGTAATTCAGAGCAATAACGAAGGGGAAAAGCAGTGTGATCACTGTACTTGGTTAGAAGCATTTGATAAAAATTTATCATCCATTCATGACAAACACTCCCAGCTAATGAGAAATGTAAAGACATTTCCTCAGCCTGATAAAGCACATTTAAGAAAAATTGACAGCTTAAGATTATACTTACAAAATAACATGTTTTTTCTAAGAGCACAAGGATATCCATTCTTACGTCTTCAGTTCATTATTTTATCAATAGTTGAGGACCTAGGCAGTGCCGTGGGGCAGGGAAATGAGATGTAAGAGGCATAAAGAGCTCAAAGAATGGGTCAAAGCGCTTACATTTGTAGATGATGTGATCATGTAAGAAACAGGGGATCTACGAAAACAGTCACTAAGGCAAATGAGTAAATTGAGCAAGGCTGCATTTTACAAGATGAGTTGTATTTTTATTAAATATTCAATACATTAACAGCAAACAAGTGGAATTAATATTAAAACAATTCTATAAATAGCATCAATACAATTAAAATATCTAAGAATGCATTTTTTAAAGACAAGATCTGTATATTAAAATTTCAAAATCTTAAAAATTAAGGACTAAATAAATAGGGAGAGAATTATTGTCACATAGATAATTCTTTTTATCAGACTCACACTCCCTCAGATAAACCTTATCAGCTCTGCACAGAATAAAAAGAAAAATAAGGCACTGCAGAATAAATAAAATAGACATTTTGAAGATTTGACCCTTGGATGGAAGTGACAGGCAAGTTTTCTGTTTTTATTGCTTTTATCTATGCAGAATGGATAGAGTAGCTAAAATTTCAATATGAATTTCACCTTTTCTGGCCTGAAAAACCAGAGATCGGGGTTGAGGACAACCAGAGTTGCTGATGAGTGACAAGAGAATTATAGCATGGAGAGAGCCACTGAACGAGAGTCCCAGGTTTCCCTTTAAAAAACTCTGCCGAAATCACTAGGCTGACCCTTAAACCCGTATGTGTGGGGGGTAGAGTTAGTGCAGTCTGGCTGAAGGTAAAACCTGATTGAAATTGCTTGAAGACTTAAGAGTTTGCAGTTTGAGTACAAACAAGTTATTATCTGCCAAAACAAAACCAGTTAACACTTGGAGGAATCTAGCATCCCCATCATGTAATGTTCAGTGTCCAACATACAGCCTTTCCTTTAAGTTACTCAACCTGTGAGAAACAAAGAAAATGGGACCTTTTCTCAGGAGGAAACCAATGGAGACACCTCTGAGACAGTCTTCCTGTTTAACTATTCATGCAGTAAACTGACATACATTTGTCTATTGAAGCACTCAGTAGTATTAAGTTCTCTTTCAGTTTAATCTGAATCAAATCAATCTCCATCAAACCCTAAAAATACATGTATTTGTTTTTCATAGAATATACACACGTAGCCTAAAATTTACATGGAAATACATTGGACCTAGAATGTCCAAAGCAATTTTGAAAAAGATCAACAGTGTTCGAGGACTTACATTATCTGACTTTGTGTGAAGCTACAATAATAATACATTGTGATTCTGTCATAAAAACAGATAAATAGGATAAAATAGAGAACCTTAAAATAGATGGTTATATAAAACCGTAAGAGATGTGGGTTCTTGGTTATTGGGGCCACCTGATGGGAAGAGCCAGACCCTGATGCTCGGGAAGATTGAAGGCAAAAGGAGAAGGGGGCAGCAGAGAACGAGATGATGAGAGAGCATCACTGACTCAATGGACATGAATTTGAGCAGACTCCAGGAGATAGTGGAGGACAGAGGGGCCTGGCGTGTCACAGTCAGTGGGGTCACAAGGAGTCAGTCAGAACTTAGCAACTTAGAAACAACCAATAAATGGTTATTTGATTTTTGACAGGTTTGCTAAAGCAATCCAATAGAGACAGGAAAGTCTTTTTCAGCAAATATTGGGGGAATTGGACTGTCCATGTGGATGAAGGAACCTTGGTCCTACCTTACACAATTCAAAAAAGTTAATTGTAAATGAATTGGAGTTCTCATCTAAAAGCTAAAACTATCAAGCTTGTATAGGAAAATACATTTGTGACCTTGTTGTGACCAGTTTGTTGTGAACAAATTGAATTATGTTTGTTCAGTTGTTAAGTCATGTCTGACTCTGCGACCTCATGGAATGCAGCACACAGCCTTCTCTGTCCTTCACTATCGCCTGGAGCTTGCTCAAACTCATGTTCATTGCCATCCAACCATCTCGTCCTCTGTCATCCCCTTCTCCTCCTGCCTTCAATCTTGCCCAGCATCAGGGTCTTTTCTAGTGAGTCGGCTCTTCCCATCAAGTAGCCAAGTCAGCCTCAGTCACAGTCCTTGCAATGCTTATTCAGGGTTGATTTCCTTTAGGATTGACTAGTTTGATCTCCTTGCCATCCACCAAACTCTGAAGAGTCTTCTCCAGCACCACAGTTCAAAAGCATCCATTTTTCGGCTGTCAGCCTTCTTGATGATCCAATTCTCATATCTGTACATGACTGCTGGAAAAACCACAGCTTTGACTGTCTGGACCTTTGTCAGCAAAGTGATGTCTCTGCTTCTTAATACACTGTCTAGGTTTGTCTCGGGCTTCTCAGAACCTTTCTGGTGGTAAAGAACCCACTTGCCAGTGCAAGAGACATAAGAAAGGTGCGTTCAGTTCCTGGGTCAGGAAGATCCCTTGGAGGAGGAAATGGCAGCCCACTCCGGTATTCTTGCCTGGAGAATCCCATGGACTGAGGAGCTTGGTGGGCTGCAGTCTGTAGGGTCACAAAGAGTCAGACATGACTGAAGCGACTAAACACACAAGGGTTTGTTACAGCTTTCCTTCCAAGGAGCAAGCATCTTGTAAATTTCATTGCTGCAGACAGTCACCATCAGCAGTGATTTTGGAGCCCAAGAAAATAAAATGTCACTGTTTCCACTTTCTCCCCATCTATTTGCTATGAAGTGATGGGACCGGATGCCATAATCTTAGTATTTTGAATGTTGAGTTTTAAGCCCACTTTTTCACTCTGTTCTTGCACTTTCATCAAGAGGCTCTTTAGTCCCTCTTAACTTTCTGCCAATAGAATGGTTGTCATCTGCATATCTGAGGTGGTGGATATTTCTCTCCCAACTGTCTTGATTCCAGCTTGTGATTCATCCAGCCCAGCATTTTGCATGGTGTACTCTGCATAAGTTAAATAAGCAGAGTGACAACATACAACACTGACAAACTTATTTCTCAATTTTGAACCAGTTGTTCCATGTCCAGTTGTAGCTGTTGCTTCTTGTCTTGGATATAGGTTTCTCAAGAGACAGGTCAGTTCAGTTCAGTCTCGGTCATGTCCGACTCTTTGCGACTCCATGAATCGCAGCATGCCAGGTCTCGCTGTTCATTACCATCTCCCGGACTTCACTCAGACTCATGTCCATCGAGTCTGTGATGCCATCCAGCCATCTCATCCTCTGTCGNAGGACTGATGTGGAAGCTGAAACTCCAATACTCTGGCCACCTCATGCGAAGAGTTGACTCATTAGAAAAGTCTCTGATGCTGAGAGGTGTTGGAGGCAGGAGGAGAAGGGGACGACAGAGGATGAGATGGCTGGGTGGCATCACTGACTCGATGGACATGAGTTTGGGTAAACTCCGGGAGTCGGTGATGGACAGGGAGGCCTGGGGTGCTGAGATTCATGGGGTCGCAAAGAGTTGGACACAACTGAGTGACTGAAATGAAATGAAATGAACTGCATTTTGGACTATTTTGTTGACTATGAGGGCTGCTCCATTTCGTCTAAGGAATTCTTGCCCACAGTAGTACATACAAATTCATGTGAGTTAAATTCGCCCATTCTCATCCATTTTAGTTAACTGATTCCTAAGACGTCAATGTTCAATCTTACCATTTCCTGCTTCACCATGTCCAATTTGCCTTGATTCATCGACCTAAATTTCCATATTCTTATGCAATATTGTTCTTTTCAGCATTGGACTTGACTATCACCACCAGACACATCCACAGTTCAGCATCATTCCAGGATTGGCCCGACTACTTTATTCTTTCTGGAGCTATTAGTAATTGCCTTCTGCTCTTCCCCAGTAGCATATGGGACACCTTTTGCCCTGGGGGCTCACCTTCCAGTATCATATCTTTTGCTTTTTCATACTGTTCATTGGGTTCTCCAGGCAAGAATACTGGAACGGGTTTCCATTTCTTTCTCCAGTGGACCACATTTTGTCAGAACNTAAGAGGCAGGTTAGGTGGTCTGGTATTCCCATCTCTTTCAGAATTTTCCACCGTCTATTGTGATCCACACAGTCAAATTGACTAGGCTTTGGCATAATCAATAAAGCAGAAACAGATGTTTCTGTGGAACTCTCTTGCTTTTTCCAGGTGGTCTGGTATTCCCATCTCTAAGAATTTTCCAGTTTGTTGTGATCCACACAAAGGTTTTAGCTTAGTCAGTGAAGCAGAAGTAGATACTTTTCTGGAATTCCCTTGCTTTTTCTGTGATCCAGTGGATATTGGCAGTTTAATCTCTAGTTCCTCTGCGTTTTCTAAGCTTGTGCATCTTGGAAGTTCTCAGTTAACGTACTGTTGAAACCTAACTTGAAGAATATTGAGCATTACTGTGCTAGCACGTGAAATGAGCACAATCGTATGGTAGTTTGAACATTGTTTGGCATTGCCCTTCTTTGAGATTGAAATGATAGCTGACCTTTTCCAGTCCTGTGGCCACTGCTGAGTTTTCCAAATTTGCTTACATACTGAATGCAGGTTTTAACAGCATCATCTTTTAGGATTTGAAATAGCTCAACTGGAATTCTCTCACCTCCACTAGATTTGTTTCTAGTAATGCTTCCTAAAACCCAGTGACTTCACACTCCAGGATGTCTGGCTCTAGTGAGTGACCACACCATCGTGGTTATCAAGGTCCTTAAGACCTTTTTTGTATAGTTCTGTGTATTTTTGGCACCTCTTTTTACTATCTTCTGCTTTTGTTATATGCTTACCATTTCTGTCCTTTATTGTATCTATCCTTGCATGAAGTGTTTTCTTGATACCTCCAATTTTCTTGAAAAGATCTCTATAGTCCTCATTCTATTGTTTTCCTCTGTTTCTTTGCATTTTTCACATAAGAAGGCTTTCTTATCTCTCCTTGCTGTTCTCTGGAGCTCTGATTCAGTTGGTGTGTCTTTCCCTTTCTTCTTCTTTTCTCAAGCCTGACCTGGACATAGGCGAGGTGTGTGTTTTTTTCTTAAAGGATATGGAAAGCAATAGAGGACATTCAGTTAAACTTCCATCGATATTAAAAAGCATTTTATCAAAAGCCATTAAATGAATAAACAGTCGAGTGGAAGAAAATATTTGCAGAACATATTTCTAACAAGAGGATTGTATCCACGCTTTATAAAGTATTTCTTAACTCGGCAGTGAGAAGGAAATTGCCTATTTTAAAAATGGACAAAGGATTTGGATGCATCACAAAAGAAGATACGGAAAGGACCGCTGAGCAAATAGAAAGTGTGTGGTATTGTTAGTCATTGGGAAAACGCACATTGTGAAACCACAATGAAATACCACTGCACAGCCACCGTCACAGGGGAAAAAAGATTGCCTTTGGGGGTGGGAGGGGATGACAGGGGTTGACTGAGAAAGGGATAGGAGAGGACTTCTTGTCAGAATACAGTTAGCCGATTTATGTATTTGATAAAATTTAAACTTAACAAAATGGTACCATTAAGATCTATTTGGCTCTGTGTAAATGTTACCTCTGAGAAGTGAACAGTGAACTCTAGTTAACTATATACGTATCCTTTCAGTGTCTAGATTTAAAGTATCTACAACTTAATTTTGAATACATCAAAAATAAGATGGATTGATAAATAGATCGTGGGTCAAGGACAGCGTCGCTCTGAGCTTTCACTGCAGGTTTCCAGGGAAGGAATGACAGTGCAGGACGGACATGCTGAGTTATGTTTAGGATTAGGTAGTTTTAGTAATTTTGGTTAGTCTCTGGGCCATAGAGGTGGTTCCTGGATGTCTAGCACATACCCCTAGGTTGATTTAGGGCAGGAAGAACGTTAGCTTGATGTGTCAGAGTTTGATTAATAGTAGAGGTGTGAGCTCTGAATCTGTTGGTTTGTGTTTTAAAGGTGAGCTCTCAACAGAGTCCCTTGCTGTCTCTAGACCTGGGAGGGGGGTAGTCTCTCTGAAATCAAAGCTCCAGATGCCAGCGTGTCAAGGATACAGAAAGTGAGAAAATATGGTTAATACATGTTCATATAAAAGCTTTAAACTACAGATTTTAAACCATCATTCTGCAAAGGTATACTGAAAAATTTAGGCTCTTAAGCCAGCCAGAAGTAGATACAAATCCTGGCTGTTACTTCAGTAGCTTTGTGGCCTTTTGAGTTATTTTAACTGCTCACATTCATTTTTTTATGTGAAAACAGTGTTCATGTTAATTCACTTTATAGGGTTGATATGAGTATAACTTATGTAATACATATGAAGAATAGTGCCAGATACATAGCAAATGCTTAAAATAAATGTTGGCAGTTTTCCTGTAGCCGATGAAAATTTCTTAATTGTTCCTTTATATCCTTTGCTAATTTGTTAAGAACAAGGTTGTTACTAAAGCTCCTTTCTTGGTGATGGAGAGAAGGTTAAAAACTATCTGGAGGTAGGCAGTTTCCTGTTTTCTGTTCCCACGCGTCAGCTGTATAATGGTGATAAAGTGAAGTCTATAGACACATACAGTATGCAGAATTATAGAGACCAGAATTTATTTTTTTATTACAGTTATCAGCTCTTGATTCCTGAGCTGATAAAAACTTTTAGCCTTGCTAGTCACATACAGAATGGAAGGACTCCTTTATTGTAAGTAGAAATAGTTTTAGATGGGTCGATGCAAATTATTTCATACAAGTTCATATATCTGCATGTATGCTGAGAGTCAGATCAGACCCTTTGCGACCCTATGGACTAGTCCACTAGTTCCTCTGTCTATGGAATTTTCCAAGCAAGAATACTGGAGTGGGTTGCGATTTCCTGCTCTGAGGGAATCTTCCCCAGCCAGGCGTCTGCTGTGTCTCCTGCATTGTGAGGTGGATTCTTTACCACTGTGCCACCTGGGAAACCCCTCGTATCTCATGAGTACATCAGTAATCGAACTGGAGCCTCCAGAAAAGTTTCTTTTGTTGATGCCATTCTCTTAATTTTACTCAGTGTTCAGCGTTGTATATATGGGTTTCCCCATGACTGTGTAGATCCTTATTCCTTTTGATTTGTAGAAAAAATAAACTCTTTAGGCAAGAAAGTCATGAAAAATAATGAATTAGTCAAACATAATGAGGTTTGTTGTGGAGAAATCTCTAGTACAAAGTCTGCAAGACTTTGCATGAGATTCTGATAATGGACATGCTTGCTCATCTGATCGAATCTGTGTGAGGACAGCTTATTAAGTGACCTAGGCTTGGTCCATTCTGTCTTATTTCAGCATATTATTGTATGTTAATTGCACTGGGGAACTATATCAAATTTTGACCAGGCTGACTTTATCTGAGACCACTTTTTGTTTTTAACCAATTAGCATGCAAAATTTTTTAAACTTTTGAGTATTTAGACTGTCCTAAAGTCACTGAAGTGAACTGAACTGAACTGAAAGTCAGATTTAGGAAATGTTGAGCTAATGTGTATGGGACAGTGCTATTACTACAGTTTATTTTGTAATTAATAAAGTGTAATACCTTCTTTGGAACATATGAATTTATCCTATCAAGTATTTTTATCCATCTAATGTTTTCAGACCCATCTTTCTCTTCCTTATAGCAGTGAAACGTTGATATGTTTCACTTTTAAGTGATGTAGACACTTCTTATGGACTTCTTAATATTGTTTAAATGTGTAGAAACATAATTTAGTGAAGGTTTATGATTATCAAAAGGCTAATTTATACTGAGTTCTGTGAGAAAATTATAGCATCAAGTTAATGATTCATTAATATTGATTTTCCATTGTGATTGTGGTGCTGAATGACTAAGGTTCTTTTAAGGTCAGCATATTATCATCTGCCCTGTATTGCTAAATTCTGTACCTCTTTTCTCTAAGAGTACTAGGAAGCATAGTTTATTTAGCACATCCTAATACCATTTGGCCTTTTTGGTGTGGTCTCGTCACTCACACGTTAAGTCAGTCTCTCTGCTTACGTTTGGTGCTGAGGTGATTGTCAAACCCTGATCCAAACTGAGGCACTGAGATGATGCCGCAGGTGAGATTGGTGTTTACCAGGTTATCCAGAACACATGTCTAGAAGGTTATGTTACAGTTTACTCGGGATGAAAATACAACTTAAAAAAATTATTGCAGACTCCCGACAGTACTGTATTTGAGGTGCCCAGGGATCCCCAGGTTTTAGTCACAGAAATGCTGACAGAGGTGCTGTGAAAACAAACTCAGAAAGCTCTTGGTGAAGTGGAAAGTGTTGGACAAGAGTACGCTGGAATCTTGGCCCTGCCACTTCTTAGGAGATTGTTTTACTGTCCCTCTGAGGCTCAGTTACCTTAAATTTAAAGTGAGATAGTAAGTAGTTTGCAGGTTCTTATGAGGTTCATAATATATTTAAAGACTTAATTATGCCTGGCATATGGCCTGGCTGACTTATAAAGGTAATTGTTATTACGTATTTCACTGGTTTTCAGATGTGCATTTCTTCACTTTGGGACACATCATATAAATAAAATTGGAAGTTTTTCCTTATTTAGTATAAGATAATATTGCATTTTGGATTTATTGAAATAGAGAACATACAAAGAGTTTTATAAAGTAGTTGTAATCAGTGCTGTTTTTCTGACATTTTTCCTGCATTTACTTCTTTTAATATCTTTTAGGAACTGTCCATATTTGCAGTTATAACTTGCCACTCCTTGTTAACAAACTGAAAACCTGAGAGAGCCATTTTCCTCACTGTTATTTAAAGTATTATGATTTAATGTGCCCAGGAACATTCTGATTCAGTTTTTATGCTATAAAAATACTAATTTAGTCACCAGCTACCTTGCTTGAGATGTGGTAGGTATACAAAGACTTTGGAAGCTCAAGGTCTTATGGGGTTAATTAAGTTCATAAATAAAAACTTTGGGTAGAAAGACTCTTTAAAGAAGAGGGAGTAATTAAAACTGCCTGATTTAAATCCCCTAGACTACTAGGTCTTAAAAATTGACCTGTTTTGCTAGGCATACCTAAAGAATTAGTAGTCAAGTTAAAAGGTGGCTAGGTACAGGCCATTGACATAAATGCACGTGGAAGAAAATGGGTACCAAAGGCTCATGTTAGATAGAGAGGACATTTTGCTAGAATAAACAGGCCTCAGACTGACATTTGTTATCTCCTATACTGGTGCCCTAAGTGAGCTGAAATGGCACAGAATAGAAAATAACAATCTGTACTTCTTATTCTTAGCTATCTAAGGTTAGAAGCATATCTTTTAATAGAAATGTCAAGACAGCTTGACTTACGTTTAATTCTGTGGCATTATTCTTTTGTTTGATTTGTTTAATTTTGGTAAAAGGCAATACATTGGCATAGTTTTAAAATCTGTATATATTTTATGTGTACACATATATATGCATGCATATGTAAAAACAGAATGAACAAACATTGAAAAATTTTTTCTTCCCTCCCTCTCCCCACCTCAAATAACTCCGGTTCTGTGTGTGTGTGTGTGTCTGTCTGTGTGTTTGTCTGTGTCTCTGTGTGTGTGTGTCTGTGTGTCTGCGTCTGTGTGTGTCTTTCTTGTACACTTGTGCAGATACTGGAAGATATTTTTACTGTCCTTTTTTTTTTTTACACAGAGTAGCTTAAAAATACTGTACATTTTTTCAACTTAATATTTTATTTGAGAGCTCTTTCCTTGTCAATTAATAGGGAACTTTATTATATACTAAATTAATATATAATTTTTTGTTGCTACTTTCCATTTTTATTATTTCAATGTCTTTCACTGTGTGTGTGTGTGTGTGTGTGTGTGTGTGTGTGTCTTTGCTGTACACTAGCGCAGATACTGGAAGATATTTTTACTGTCCTTTTTTTTTTTACACAGCGTAGGTTAAAAATACTGTACATTTTTTCAACTTAATATTTTATTTGAGAGCTTTTTCCTTGTCAATTAATAGGGAACTTTATTATATACTATTTTTTTTGTTGCTACTTTCCATTTTTATTATTTCAGTGTCTGAATTCCACCCCCCTCACCCCCCACCCCTGCTTGTATTTTTTGGTAAAATTTTTAAATCATAAAGTCATTGCACAAATCACCATGCTCAGTAGTTTTTGATTTGACAGATGCACATACAGTCAGTCAGTTCAGTTGCTCAGTCATGTCCAACTCTTTGCGACCCCAAAGAGGACTGCAGCACGTCAGGCCTCCCTGTCCATCACTACAGTATATCAAGATAAAGAAGGTTTCATTCAGTCACTCAGGAAGTTCTTCATTCTCTTTTCCTCCAGAGGCAACTACTGCTGGGATTTTTCTTGAACTTTATGTAAATGGAATTATTCAGAATCTAGTCTTTCATGTTCAGCTTCTCTGAGTCAAATGTTTCTGAGATTCATCCATGTTGTATCAGTAATTCTTCTTTTTCCACATATTTTGCTTTTGAGCCTCGGGCTTCCCATGTGGCTCCAGCGGTAAAAAAACAACCCAATTGCCAATGCAGGAGATTTAAGAGACGAGAGTTCCCCTGGGTTGGGAAGATTTCTTGGAACGGAGGGCATGGCAATCCACTCCAGTATTCTTGCCTGGAAAATCCCATGGATAGAGGAGCCTGGCAGGCTGCAGTCCATGGGATCACAAAAGAGTCGGGCACGACTTAGTGACTAAACAACAACATACCATAGGATCTGTGGATAACTTCTCATTACATGCCATTCTTTTTAAAATACATGATGATGAAAACTGACAGACTCCTCTTGGGAGGTCTTGAACTACATGTCCGCATACATAAAGACTAGAAGAAAAGAGAAAATTGTCCTAAATTTGGTCTGGTTTTTTATAGTGATGTAAATGGAAAGCCATTTCTGGGAAGAAATTAGCATTTCTAGAAAAATTTAGGCAATTTTCTAACCTCTTCTAAACAACCAGGCACTTACCCACCCACCCGCTGATTGTCAGGCACTGTTTTGCTCTCTTTTAAATATTCTTTGTATACTTGAAGGAGATTCTATAAATGTCAGTTAGATGGTGGTTGATAGTATTGTACAGCTCTTATTATGGTATATAGATTTTTTTTTGATAGTCTGAGTGTCCTAAGAGTTAGTGAGATAATTCTGATGACTGATTTGTTCATTTCTTTCTTTAGATGTGTCAGTTTTTAACTTCATGTATTTTGAACTTTATTTTTAAATGCATACAGGTCTTCTGATGAATTGGCCCTCTCAATGAAATATGTCTGTTTATCTCTGGTAATATTTTTAGACATGAGTCTTACTATTTCTGGTACTATGCTTTATTACACTCACTGCTTGTATGAACTATATTTCCGCTCATGTATTTTCAGCCCATCTATGTATTAAAGTATACCCTTTTTGGTAGACATTTTGCATACTGTGCTTTCTGGCAAGTCTCTCTCAATTGGAGTATATGGTGTGTTTATGTATAATGTTAACGCTGATAGGGTTGGGCCTACTCTTTGTTCTACTCTTTACACTTTTACTTTGTTCTCAGTTATCATTGGTTATTTGTTCTTTCTTTCCTTGGGACATATTTTTTAGTATATCGTTTCATTAATAGTTTTCTATATGCTCTTTAGTTATATCTCTTGGCTGTTTGAGGAGGGGGTTCCTTCCCCAGTGATAGATATGTATTTTTAGCTTTGCAATAATGTAGTGATTCTAAAAAGCCTCTTGTTTCCTCTGCTGCCCTTGTCATTTAAATTACACCCGCATACCTTTAGTTATAGGTTTTTTTCTATTGTTGGTCATAATCTTTCTGTAGAAATGAAGAGCTGAAATGAATACTATTTTTTATATTTACTTACATACCTATACTTTTCTAGTTTTTAAAAAATTTCCCCCGTGATTTAACTTACATCTGTTGTCATTTCTCTTTATCCTGAATTTTGTTGATTATGGATTTTAGGTTGAGGGTTTTTTTCCCTTGGTGCTCTTTAATGCTGCTATTCCATTAACCTGCAGGCTTCCATTGTTTCTAGTGAGAAATTGTTGTTATGCCTCTCCACGTGTGAATTGTTGTGGTTAGGCAGCTGTCAAAGTTACAGCTACGTGTCCTTGGTTAAAGATGATAAAAGCAAATTTTATTCAGTAACTGTTGCCATGGGGTGGTAAGATGTGAGCCCAATTCCAATTTGCACAGAGGTGACTGGGATAATGAGTAGCATGGGGGTCAAGGGTGGGGTCTGCCACATAGTCAGGGAGGTGAAAAATTATATACAGCACGTGGGCTAAAGGTTTGGTCAGTGTCACTGATTTAGGCCATCTGTGTTTGCGAAAAGCATTTATCAGAAGTTAGGCTTCTGCCTTTCCTTAGAGGGCAGACTGGGAGGCAGACAGAGGCCCTTTTTTCCTGATGATCAGTTAACATTTCAAAGGATTGGTTTTCAGGTCCTCCCCTCCTGAGTTGTAGGAGTCATATATACATTTCAAAGAGACAGGAAGGATTTACAATTGTAAGCTTTTTTAAGTAGTTGCTCCTCAGGAAAAGGAGGTCAGAAACCTTTGTATCAGTATTGGCTGGGACAAATGGTAAATTCTTTTGGCAGTCTTGAGCATTTCCAGACCGGAACTCCAAAGGGTCTGTGTCACACGACGAGGCCTTAGGTTTTTAGAAGCCATGTTAGAGTTTGGTCAAGTCTTCTACTGCAAAGGTTTGGATAGAGTTCTTTGTGGAAAGTTTTCATACTTCTCACCAGCTTAAAGATTTTCTTTTCAGCGTTTGTTTTTAGCAGTTTGACAGTGATATGCCCTAGTGTGTTTTTGGTTGTTTCATGGGTGTTATTTTTAAACTGCTTATTATTCACTGAGTTTCTAGGAAGTATAAGTTTAGTTTTTCACTGAAGATGAAGAGTTTCAGCTATTATTATTGCAAATATTTTTGCCTGTTCTTAATTGTTCTCTTTTGGGGACTGCACATGCTACTGAGGCTTTTATTTTGCTATTCAGTCTTTTGTTTCATTTTAATTGGATAACGTCTGTTGGTCCATCTTTAAATTCACTGACTCTTCTGGCTTCTCCCACCATCAGGTTTATTTTTAATTTCTGATTTTGTAGTTTTCAGTTCTAGAGTTTTTGTTTTTATGATTTCCCTGAGATCCCTGTTGGTTCATTAAGACCATGAACCTGCCTATAGTAGCTACTTCAAGATTCTTGTCAGTCTGTCAGTCAGTTCATCTTAGTGGTCTGTTTCTGATGGCTCTTTTTTCTTTTAACCAGAGGGTAGCAGTTTCTTATTTCTTCACATGCTTAGTATTTTGTGATTTTTTTTTTTGTATTGAATATTTGGGACAAAATATCATAGAGACTAAATTCTCTTATCTTTCTCTGAAGAGTGTTGATTTTTGTTCTTACAAATAGTTTTGGGTGACCTTAAAGTGCAAACTGCTTCTGAGGAAAGGAGTAGCTGAAATCTGAGCTTAGTTCTTTCAGACTTTCAAGTGCTGGTTTTGAACAGGCCTCCAGAGCCTCTCCCCCAGGGACAGTTTAGGGTCTGGCCAGAATTCACACTCCTGGTTTGATGTGTTTTGTTTTCTTTTCTTCCCCCTTTGTGACTTCTTTCCTTCATTGTGGGATTTCCCTCCTCTTTTTCCACCCTTTCCGGTAGCCCCAGATCCGCCCTCTGATCCTGCAGGTTGTTGAAAGCGCTGTTCTTTGCTTCAGGTCTGGTTCCCCTGGGTAGCGCCCTCTGTGGGGTGCCTTAGATGCAGAGCCATGCACATGCGTCTCTCACCTGGTGCAGTATCCCTTACAGAGGTCGACTTTCCTTCAGTCTGTGTCTGTTTTTTGTGTCTCTCCACTGTTACCAAATAGTTGGTTTTATTTTGTTTTCCAGTAGTCAGTTTTATCATATTTTGTTTAAAGGCTATCATTTTTACCCACAGGAAGGTTTGCCTGATTGAGGCTGTTCCACTGGCAGAACCTCTCTTCTCTTGTGTTTGTGTATTCCTTTATTAATGTCATACAGTTTCCACTGTTGAAGGTTATAATGTGTTTCAGGAACTAGTAGAGCCAGTTGCTTCTTCATGGGCATTTTCTTGGTCATTATTGTAGGTTTTTTTCGATATGTTATATGTTGGGCAATTTTGAGTCTTAAAATTGTTTTTTTTAATTTTTGTTGAGTCCATCAAATATAGAAATTTTGACAGAACTGATTTTGCTATGATGTTAGCTTCCTATTTGGGAAGAGGTATGTTTTTCTCTTTGGTTGATTTTTGTGTGCTTTAGTAATAATTAAAACATTTATTTTTATGGTTTTGACACATTTATAATTATCCTAGGTATTTTGTATATTTTGATATTAATTGATTCTTTAAGAAAATTTTCATATATAAATGAGGAAAAATTTTACTTGGTAGAAGCAAATTTATTATTTTCAAATAAAGCTTCCAATTTGCGTGAGAGAGACTGCAGTGGTCAATAGAACTGAGGCTTAAATACCCTGTGATGGCAGTGGAAAAGTAGCTGAGTTAAGAGTTGGGATGTAGTTCTGTCTGCCTCTAGCTTGATTGCATGCTTTTAACAGCTACTGTTTATTGTTCTCTGATAAATTTCAGGGCTTTAATAAAGTACAACTTAAGCTCTTCATGCCCTGTTACATTTCTGCTTCTCATGTCAGCTCCAGAGTATCTTGAATGAAATATTTATTTTAGCCTCAAGAGCAGGATAGCCACATTATGTACTCTTCTCAGTCATTTTCCTTCAACTGTTTTTAAACAGAGAAGAGGAAGATGTATACTGTTCCTTCGGAGGTTTGAATTCAGATCCATGAAAGTCTAGAATTGGGTTGGTTTCGTTGTGTTTTAAACTGCCTGGTGCTATGTGTTTCCAGGAGATACTTGACAAGTATCTTGTATAAAAGAACCATTTATGTCGTGGTTTTTCAGTCAGTGCACCTTTGGGAGAAAAGAAAAGGTCTGAATTAGCCTCCAGTTTGGCCTTTTCTGACTTTTGTAGTCTGAGAAGTGGAAGTTAGACTTGTGAAGCCTAAAAAATCCAAGAGAATCTGTAAAAATGTCTCAACAAGCTGCTCCAAAGTATCTGAAAATGCATTTTGCAAAGCCACACCGAGTGCAGCTCAGTAACCCTGCAGGAGGCCCTGAGCAGCCCCACCGGATTGGA
Source organism: Neotragus pygmaeus (assembly GCA_006410875.1). Taxonomy (NCBI): domain Eukaryota; kingdom Metazoa; phylum Chordata; class Mammalia; order Artiodactyla; family Bovidae; genus Neotragus; species Neotragus pygmaeus. The sequence continues at coordinate 1,451,406 of SJYV01010468.1, read as the reverse complement.
CGAGTTGCCCAGCCTCAGGAAGGCAGTGACCTTTGAAATGCTGAGTGAGCGAGCTCCTTAGCAAAGGATGCTCAGAAGTTGTTTTGAGTTGTTTCTTTCTCTTCCTTTTAAGTTTTGATGATTTTGTAACAGGTAAGAAGTTGGAATGGAGTTTCAGAAATTGTCTTTTGACTCTCATTTTCTAAAAAAGTACGACTTGCTACCTGTAGACCCCTTTGGCAGTCAGTAGTTCGATTCCAGACTGTTTATCAAGCTCTTCCTTTCTCTTCTTCTTACACAGATGAAGTGGTGGCAGGAAAAATAGGCAGATTTATATCTGGGCTGTCCTTGTTCTGGAAAGAAATGTGGAAGAAAAATTTTGATTTTTGAAATTTCAAATCAGATTTTTCAAAAAATCGGGTGTATGTCTTTCAGGTTAAAAAAAACTAGATACAGCAACTTTGTTATAGTCATAGTGTCTTTTACAAATTTTGTACTTTCACGTACCTTTAATCCTTGTAGCAGTTTCTTGAAAATTTTCAGGTAGTGTGCTATGCTAGGATGGCTTCAAAATCCATTTCCTTAGTAGTAATAAGAGCAATAATAATTTTCAGTAAAACTGAATATGTATGTATCTTAAATAAGCTTGAAGTTTTAACTGAATATATGTCTGTTTTAATTGAAATTTTATCTATGTTAAAAATACCAGTTGACATCCATTTTTAGATTTTTCTTTTAAACTGGATTATAAAATGAAGCACTGTTAGTAAGACTTAATGGCATAGGATCCTCTGTTGTGAGCAGAGGAAATTGGAAAAGGCACAGGTATGATTTCATTAAGCTAGAGAGCATTGGTGTTCACATTTTAAAAACATAATCATGACTTATCTGGAGTCACATGTTCCATTTTATTGGCTTCCTTCATATAGAAAATATAGAAATCAGTACTAAATGCCTGTGAAAAAGTGAAGCAGTGTATATTTTCTGGGTGAAGGAAGTATTCTGTACATTTTCCATGTTTTACATCATGGTAATTTGAATAACCATGCTTCCATGTTCACATCAATTTTTTGTTTTTCAATTTATGCACAGCACTTGCTCTGAAATTTGGGGACTGAGTACACCAAATACGATAGATCAGTGGGATACAACAGGCCTTTACAGCTTCTCTGAACAAACCAGGTGAATATTCTGCCCTCTATGGAATCCTAGAGATATTGTGGGAGGGAGGGTGTTTTGGAAGACCTGAAGTGGGTTGCTTAGTATAATTTTGCCTAGGATGTTTCCTTAATGTAAAATAAGGCATGGCATTTAAAATAACTGCTTGCCACTACTAAAAATATATTAAATGTTTCCGCTGACGTGTTGATCAATGAAATTCTAGTTTTGAATCTTTAAATTACTGCATCCCCTAAAGAATAGGAGCTTCGATAACTATATTCTCATTTTAGTGGGAGGGTAGATTATAATCTGTTGTTGGCCTAATTTTTCAGTAGATATATAAAACCAGGTTTTGCTAAATTTCTTGCTGTCATCTAAATCTCATCTTTATACTAATAAGTACATGGTTATTTACTGAACCCCTTATGTCACAATTAATGCTAGGCTGACTCGTTTTGGTTATTTATTTATTTTTTAGTCACCTCATTCTCTTTTTGAGCATATTGGTATTTGTCCATTTCATCTCATCATTTTCATCACCATCTGCATTTATGTGTGAGCTATAGAAAATATACTTCAGTACTCAAAACAGTCACAGCTGAGCAATGAGTTACGTTAGTTTTAGTAAGTTACTGTCACATCATTGTTGGTAGTGGTCATCCTTCACACTAGTTCCTTTTTTTGATAGTTCAGTCACCTACAGAAGTAATGCCCTTAAGCCTCCCTAAGTAAGAGTTTGAGTCACTGAAGATAGAAGTTGATAACATTTTTCAAGTGTAGCTGTATGAGACTTAAAAAAAAAAATTTTTTTTTCCCTCCAAGTGGCTACCTGTTCATTGACTGACATTTGAGTCACTTATGTAGCATGTTTACAAGAAAAAGACCCAGTGCTGCTGCTCACCTTTATGTCAGCTCCATTAAACAGTACGTTTTTCTTCCTGTGCTCACTAAAACTAACTAAGTGTCTGTCACTCCTTTCTTTATGCTCTTAATGTTCTAGTTTAGCCCAATTGAGTATGTTTATTTTTTTTAAAGTTCCCATCTTTCTTCTCCCCTTGCTTCCCAACAGGTCTCTAGATGGTCGTCTTCAGGTGTCCCATCGAAAAGGACTGCCTCATGTAATATATTGCCGATTATGGCGCTGGCCTGATCTTCACAGTCATCATGAACTCAAAGCAATTGAAAACTGCGAATATGCTTTTAATCTTAAAAAGGATGAAGTATGTGTAAACCCTTACCACTACCAGAGAGTTGAGACACCAGGTAGGAAAATTAGTTTTTCCCCTTGTTTTAGTTCAATGCTTGAATTTAAGTATATATTAGGTACTCTTACACCTAACTGACCCAGAGAAACTTTAGTATAAAACTCTAATAGTGAAAAGTGAAAGTGTTAGTTGCTCAGTTGTGTCTGACTCTTTGCTTCCCCATGGACTGTAGCTCACCAAGCTCCTCTGTCGGTGGCATTCTCCAGGCAAGAATACTGGAGTGGGTTGTCATTCCCTTTTCTTCCTGACCCAGGGATCAAACCCAGGTCCCCCGCATTGCAGGTGGATTCTTTACCATCTGAGCTACCAGGGGAGCGTAAAACTCTAATTAAAGTTGCCTTGAATTCAGTATATTTTGGGGCAGTAATTTAAAATACTAAAAAAATGTTGATTATACGTTATGGAAAAATATATCTTAGAGGGAAAGATATGTTTCTTGAAATAACATTTCATATCAAAGTACATATGTAGGAAATTCTAATCCTATAGATACACAGTCTGCTTAGAACTGAATAAGTCTCATTACCTGTCAGCTGCATTAACTGTTTTAAGTCATTTCGCTCTTTGTTTTTTTGATGTATTTTAATGATACCATTTGTAACTAAGCAGTTTAGTAAAACTCATAGCAGGACTTAGTTTACTTACTCGATTTGCTTAGTACTTGAAATTTACTAGAATGCTGCTATATTTAGGGGGAAAAAAGCTTGATTTTACACATATTTTTGCAACCTTTCCAATGAGGATCTATGAACTTCTGTGGTCATATAATATGATCAGGATCACTGTTTCCCCAGAAGTACGAGATAAGTCAGAACTTGGAGATTTAGATTGTGGACTTCGTGGTAAATTAAAATCATAATCAGGTTCGTCAGTTTCTCAATAGCCAAATAATACCAAATAAGTCGATCCTAAACTTGAGAAGTTAATCGGGCTGATTCTTTTGTGTGTGGAAGCTTTTAATGAAAGGGCCCACCCTCATCTGCTCTGCCTTTAACCTGGATTTCTCCCTCTTTCAGTTTTGCCCCCGGTGTTGGTGCCCCGGCACACTGAGATCCTAACAGAGCTGCCCCCCCTGGACGACTATACCCACTCTATTCCAGAAAACACTAACTTCCCAGCAGGAATTGAGCCACAGAGCAATTATATCCCAGGTATTTTTGCCTTCTGAGTCTCCTAAACTGTGAGATACACACAAATTTTGTTCATAAACACTCATCTATTAATAAATGAATAAGTTATGGTTTGGCTTTTAAAAAATTTTAGTTCTGCAGACATAGCAACATATATGTTGTACTAAAAAATGAGGAAACTTCTATTTTAGTTCTGTTTCATCTGGGACTCAGTAATGCTGAAAAATAAATGAACTACATGATTCTCAAATTCTGCTCTATTACATTATATGTCCAGTACAAACTAAGGTATAAGCATGAGCATTTAGCTGTGCATTGGATTTTTGGTGTTTTAATTTTTTTCTCCGTTTGTAGTATTTATCTATTCCACTTTTATGTTTTATTTATACCATTGAAAATATGTAAGGAACTTCAAGTTTCAGCTATAGTGAAAAAATTGTCTGAATGTGTCTCATCGTGGAAATAATGCTTGTTCATTGGAGGTAATTTTGAAAACATAAGGTAAAGACTTTTTAAAAACAGCTAATTTTAAGGTTAAAAGGTGTTTTCTGACTATCTTAATGCTTTTTTCTTTTATTACTATTTATTCCAAAAGAAGATTTAAAGCTGCTTTTATTGGGAAACATAAACATTTTGAGGAGTTAGTACATGGCAAAGAGTTTGTTGTGGAAAATGGGGGCTAGGACAAGTGGAAGCAAGGTGAACACAGGCATTCTGTAGGGAGAGGAATTTGACTGGAAGTAGTTACATTTGTGAGTAGTGTGTTGGATTAAGGGAGTCCTTAAATCTGATGTGGAAGTTAATATAATTCAGCAATCCTTAGGAAACTGAGGTGTAAGCATTTGCTCTTATAAGACACCTACCCAGTGATTATGTAGAAAGATATTAATCAAAAATTTTGACTTTTACCTGTGGAGATATTTGGGCTGATTTTCCTTCATCTTTGTTTAAATTTGGATCTTTTACAAAGTGGAAAATCACATGTGGATTATACTTAACCCACTTTTCTGGACAGTGCATCTTACCCAGCTCCAACTGACAGCAAAACCTTGGTGTTCACTTTTTATTCCACTGTGAAAGAAATTGTAACATTTCCTCCAAGACCCTAGTATTATACCTTTATTGTCTACTATTTTATATATAAATAATAATGGAGAAAAATGAAAAAGAACAGCATATTTATCAGTTCAGTATTTTTCCCTATTTATACCTTTGAGACATGGTAGTTAAACTGGCAAAGCTTAGCTCTTTTTAATTTTATTTAACTTTTAAAATAGCACATAACTGAATGTATTCTTATTTTTATATTCTTTGTTGTTCGAGTATTACTATGAAGGAATTTATTTTATTCTCATATTAAAAATTGGGGGGCACTGACATTTAAAATGAAAAGTTTGATATTTAAGTTAAAACGTAAAATTCACTTATTGAAGAGAGAGTGTCAAGAGTTCATGAAAACCTTTACCCTGCATCACCTAAACTTCTGTTTCCTGCTTGGAATTGTGATTGGTAAAATTGTATAAATTTTTTATTTTACATGAAGCGTATTCAGATATTCAAATACTTTCTGAATATAAACACTTTGTTCATAAACCATTTTGGAAATGACACATTAGAATCTTATATATTTTCAGAAAGTAATTGACCTCAGTTTTGTGTAGCAGCAGTCTTATTTGAATTTAATTTTCTGCCTCAAGCATTCAGGATTTACTGTTTAGAAATCACTCAAGCAATCCACTTTTTAGATAGAATTCAGGCTAGACCATTCCTGAACTATATTACCATATTTTGCCCTATAGAACCTAGTGTAGTATGTCAGCCTGTATTACTTTGTAATCCTGAAACCTGTGTGCCTGTGTTGTGTGTCTAAATACCATTTACAATGGCCATTAAAAAATTCTCTTTGGTTACTAATTTCTTTTAAACATAGTGATTAAGAACTGAGGATCTTTGAAGTTATATTTTTGGCTCTTGCCCCAGAAAATATACAAATGAGAATGAGCCAGATATGTAAATAATAGCTAAGAAAATATGCACAGAGAGCTCAGTTGTGTTACAAGTGGGTTTTAAGGATTCACTTATAAGGTTTGGATCAGAACCTGAATCATAAGCCCTCAGTATCCAATACTGCTTTTTATAGTGATGTTATGTAACATTCATATCTTATTTGGAGTGATTTGTTGGTTATCTTTGGTAGCTGGGAGAAAAGGCATTGAGATTAAATTGAAGCTGTACTTGATTTGTTCTAAACTTTTGTAGAAACGCCACCTCCTGGGTATATCAGTGAAGATGGAGAAACAAGCGATCAACAGTTGAACCAAAGTATGGATACAGGTAAAAAAATTTTTCAAAATTACTCAGTAATTAAATGCACAATTTTGTCGTGTTTGAAATTCACTAAAATTATTACTAACCCTTATATTTAGAAAAGTTGGGACACCTATCAAAAAAAATGGAATCTTTTATTTTGATTTAATCATATTTGAGCAGTCAGAGAGAGGATGACCCTCTTTGTCAGTGAAAGATTAACACATACTACTCTGCAGAATAATTGTTAAGATTTTCTCTTATTAGAGTTAAATAAAAATCAGGGGACACTCAGATATTTTTCAAGTGTTCTGTGCTTCTGTTTAAAGTTTTAGGGACTTCATGAATAAATGTCTTTGTGATGAAAGACTCTAATTAACCCAATAACAGGTTTTCAGAGGTACTTGGAAGTAAGATACGGGGATCAGCTTTTTAGTGCTCTTTTAACGTAATAGTTCTGATTTATAGTAGATTGTTTACATATAAAGTACCTTGTATATTGTACTCGACCCACTTCAGTTTCTAATACTTAGCTGTCAACTTTAAACACAATGAAGAAAAAATTTTGACATGTAATAAATGTTACATACATAGAGAAGTTGTTATATGATAGAATGTGTATGACCCATCATAACTAGTAGGTTACCAGAAGTAGCTGTGAGGTCCCTGTAATTGTGTCTCTTGATCTGTTTCATCCTGGTTGTATTCTAAGGATTGGACTCCTTAATATCACAACCTGCCCAGTTACCGCATAGCTTTTTTACACAGTTTATACTAAGACATTCTATATTTATGGTAATCTAAGTGGTTTTCTCAGAGAAGGCAATGGCACCCCACTCCAGTACTCTTGCCTGGAAAATCCCATGGATGGAGGAGCCTGGTGGGGCTCCAGTCCATGGGGTCGCTAAGAGTCGGACACGACTGAGCAACTTCACTTTCACGCATTGGAAAAGGAAATGGCAACCCACTCCCTGGAGAATCCCAGGGACAGGGGAGCCTGGTGGGCTGCCGTCCATGGGATCACACAGTCGAACACGACTGAAGCAGCTTAGCAGCAAGTGGTTTTCTAAATGGCAGGGGCTTAGGTGGTTGGCTTTACAATAATTCTGTTGCTTGAATTCTTTCATTATTTTGATTTCCAAGTAAAGAAGCTTCTGTTATAGCTAATCATACTTTATAGCTTTTCAGAATAGTAAATAACAAAGAAAAGTAGATGATGTTCATTTGATATAGCATGTTGTGAATCTTTCTTTTTTAATTTTGGCTGAATGACTTATGGAGTTCTTCATTCCCTACCCTCAGCACAGAGCCCTAACCACCGGACCTCACAGAACTGTATTCCTAAATCAGCCATGTTCCTTTTTGCCCTATGATGGACAGTGGCTTCTGTGACACTTAGACATGAATACCATAAAAATATACTCTATGACATCATTAGTCATCAGGGAAAATGCAAATAAAATCATGACATATCACTTCACACCCTCTAGAATGGCTGTAATAAAAAAGTCCAACTCTTTGTGAACCCATGGACTGTAGCTGCCAGGCTTCTGTGTCCATGAGATTTCCCAGGCAAGAATCCTGGAGTGGGTTGCCATTTCCTTCTCCAGGGAATCTTCCTGACCCAGGGACCAAACCCAGGTCTCCTGCATTGCAGGCAGATTCTTTACCACTGAGCCACCAAGGAAGCGCCATAATCAAAAAAAAGAATAAGAAGTCTTGATGAAGATAGGAGAGGTTAAGAGTCTTCATACGTTGCTAGTGGGAATGTAAAATGTTCAGTTACCTTGGAAAAATTTGCTGTTCTTCAACGTTTAATATAGAATAACAATAAGACCCAGCAGTTTCACTCGAGAAAATTGAAAGCATTTCCAAACTAAACTTGCACATAAATGTAAGCATTATTCATAGTAGTCTCAAAGTAGAAATGACCCAGATTGTCTATCAGATGATTAATGGATAAATTAAATGAGTTATATCCATACTTGGGAATATTATCCAACCACATAAAGAAGTGAAATACTGGTGCATGCTACAACATGGATGAACTTTGAAAGCATTATATTAGGTGAAAGAAGCCAGGCACAAAAGGCCATAAGGATTCCCATTTGTGCCCGTTGGATAATATAGGTGAAACATGAGAGGAGCAGTAGGATGAGTATAATCACTGGTTAGGCACATTCCTGGTGGCTGAGTCGGTAATAAATCCACCTGCAGTGTGGGAGGCCTGGGTTCCATCCCCGGGTCTAGAAGATCCCTTAGAGAAGGAAATGGCACCCCATACTAGTTTTCTTGTCTGGAAAATCCCATTGACAGAGGAGCCTGGTGGGCCACAGCCCAGGGACCTCTCTGGAATGGTGGAAGGTTCTAGGTATGTGCTGTCCATGTGGCCACATGCTTCTGGGAGTACTTGGCATAATTGGTGCAGCCAAGAACCTGAATTTTTATCTTTATTTGATTTAAACAATGACATGTGGCTAGAGGTGTTGGTAACCCTGCTGATGGCTGTCGTGCAGGTGGTGTTTGGGGTCAGGGATCAGCTGTCTGCAGGGCTGCGTCTCCTGGAGCCAACCCAGTCCTGAGCAAGTGCTCAGGGTTGGAGGACCATGACCATGCCCATGGGTGACCCCACGTGAGAGCACCTCTGGGTATGCACACCTCATCTTGGGACTGCAGGACGAGGGTGCAGCAAAAACAACCCTCACTCACTGCCTGACTCTCTGGACCTGTCTCCCCAGCTGCATGGAAATCCGTGGTCACCGTGTAGGCCAGAGCTGGGAGGATGGGGAAGCCGCAGGTCAGCCCCTCTCCCCATGTCCCAAGGGCTGCCGATGCCCGGCTGACCGTGCGCCCACCTGCCCGCAGCTGTCCTGTGCTTCTCAATGAATGTGATCAAGAACACACACTTTGTGTTTGACCAAGACCAGGTTCACGGATAGCCATTGTGATGGTGGTAGCCACTGCCTGTTGGTGGTGGCCCAGGCCTTCATGAATTTTTGCTCCACATCCAAGCACAAGTTGGGCAAAGACTTGCCCTCCAACAGGCTGCTCTATGCCAGGGACATCCCTAACTATAAGACTGTAAGAAAACCTTGGACTGTGTGGATCACAAAAAACTGTGATCTTTTACCAGACCACCTTACCTGTCTCCTGAGAAACCTGTATGCAGGTCAGGAAGCAACAGTTAGAAATGTACCAGTTCAAAATTCGGAAGGGACTGTGTCAAGGCTGTGTATTGTCACTGTTTGTTTAACTTACATCAGTTCAGTCAGTTCAGTTCAGTCGCTCAGTCGTGTCCGACTCTCTGCGACCCCATGAATCACAGCACGCCAGGCCTCCCTGTTCATCACCATCTCTCGGAGTTCACTCAGACTCACGTCCATCGAGTCCGTGATGCCATCCAGCCATCTCATCCTCGGTTGTCTCCTTCTCCTCCTGCCGCCAATCCCTCCCAGCATCACAGTCTTTTCCAGTGAGTCAATTCTTCACATGAGGTGGCCAAAGTACTGGAGTTTCAGCTTTAGCATCATTCCTTCCAAAGAAATCCCAGGGTTAATCTCCTTCAGAATGGACTGGTTGGATCTCCTTGCAGTCAAAGGGACTCTCAAGAGTCTTCTCCAACCCCACAGTCAAAAGCATCAGTTCTTTGGCGCTCAGCCTTCTTCACAGTCCCAACTCTCACATCCATACATGACCACAGGAAAAACCATAGCCTTGACTAGACGGACTTTAGTNGAGTGTCATTTTTAAGGGAAATGCAAATTAAAACTGTACTTGTTGAGACCTTGTTCTCATTTATCAGCAAGAACACATGAGCCTGCCCTCACTATTTTGTGACTGGGAGTGTAAACCGATACAACCTTTGAAGATGACAATTTTGGCAAAATTTATCCAAGTTACAGATGGAGAATCCTATGATTTGGCAATTTCCCTTTTAGAGTCTATCCTTCAGATACAATTCAGATTATGCAAAATGTGCAAGATTAGTTATTCATTGGAATCTTGGTTTTTAAAAGCAAAAGATTGAAAATAACCTGAACACCTGTCAACATGGGATCATAATATACCATAATGTAAGGGGAGGCCTGGCGTGCTGCAATTCATGGGGTTGCAAAGAGTTGGACATGACTGAGTGACTGAACTGAACTGAACTGAATACAAAAGCAAAGTTCAGAATTGTGGTTACCATTTGTACATAAAAAGCAGGAGGCACAGAAATATATTTGCTCGTATGGTTTGCAGAATATTTCTGGAAAGCTACAGCAAGAACTGACAACATTGGATGCCTTTCAAGAGGGTAACTTGAAACCAGGACTTTTTTCTATCTTTATATATTGAAGCTCCCGAAATTAAACATCCCATTAAGCATTTGAATTCTTGGCAAATTATCTGTGTTATTATTTATGATTATTAATATAGCTAGATACAATAAATTTTATTATTGGGTCACAGGTTTTGAAAATACTTTCTTTCATAGGCTGTTTTAAAATTGAATCCTTTTGTTTCAGGATCTCCAGCAGAATTATCTCCTACTACTCTTTCCCCTGTTAATCATAGTTTGGGTAAGTTGCAAATACTTACAAATACTCTTTCACCTTTTTTATTTAAATGTCCGTTCTGGTAATTATTTTCTGTATATAGGAGAAGGAGAGCTCAGTGAATAACAGATGATTGTTCAAATTAGTGCTTTTTAAAAAATGATATTGATAATGTGCCTCAATATTACTAAAACACCTTTCTCCTGGCACATAATGAATATAAGAAGTTAATTTTTATTCATGGAAATCATATCCATTATTCACGAGGAATTTTATGTCCTTTATGGCTGGACTTTATGGGTATATTCAGTTTCTATTATATTTTGTAATAGTGATAGGGGAGATAGTGTGTGTGATTGCCAACGTGTGTGTATTCATATTGTACATGTGCGTGTGTGTGTGTGCGTGCGTGTATGCACTAGTCTTCATTTTATACAGTTTCACGATTTCTCTTTAGTTTCTACACATTGGAATTTATTCTGCAAAACTGTCGTTTTTTTTTTCCTGTGGTGTTCCTGGTGCATTTTAATCAAAATTACAGCACTGAAATATATATGTGGTCCTTGTTTTCCCATGAAATATGTAGATTCTTTTGATTTATACTGTGTTTCCACTTGCATCCTTTGTGTTGTATTACTTTTTGTTTCTTGTGCATATGCAGGCTTTCTCTTTTTGTAATTAGGGTAACTCAGTGAGACTCTCATGTTAAAATTGACAAATGTCATGCTTTGTATCCTGTCATGACAGGTGTTTTTTTTTTTTTTTTTTTTTAATCCTTGGCTGTTGATGTATTAATCCTTGCTTTAGCTTTGTTCTACTCGATCCTACCCAAAATTAATTGTATAATGCAAATTGACTTATTTTACATGTGGTGCAATTGGGGTAGAATTACTAGTAGAACAAGTAATGCACCATAAAGTCTAAAAAAGATGTTTGAAGATTTGGATGACTTAAGGAGATAGGGGAAATTTGAGAAATTGAAAATCTGCTGTGATCTTTGGAATCTGGGGTTCGTGATGTAGATGTTAAGTCTGTTTCCTGGGCTATTGCCAGTATAGGCTGGCATAGAACACGTAAAGATAATGATATTCAATCTATTCTTGGCTTGACATGGCTTGAATTGTTCACACAACATTTCTTTTATGGGTTTGTTTTTCCCCTCTGCCAGACTTGCAGCCAGTTACTTACTCAGAGCCTGCATTTTGGTGTTCAATAGCATATTATGAATTAAACCAGAGGGTTGGAGAGACCTTCCATGCCTCACAGCCCTCACTCACCGTAGACGGCTTCACAGATCCATCAAATTCTGAGAGGTTCTGCCTAGGTTTACTCTCCAACGTAAACAGAAATGCTACAGTAGAAATGACAAGAAGACATATAGGTATGTTTATTTTCCTTGTGTGAAAAACCAATGCCATTTACTCATAACGTGAGCACTGTGCGGTTTACCACATCAAGAGATTGTGTGCAAGAAAGCCTGCCTTCTCTCTGTCAGCTTAAGTGCAGTCACGTTGCACAGCTTCACCTCCTTCAATAGTGATCCTGGTGATCCTTCCTCTCTCTGCGAACTTTTATCTTGAGTTTCTCTTTATTTGGCACCCTCAACCCTGGGAAGTCCGTCAGTAAATATGTGTTAAAATTCCCTTGCTGAGCCTCTACCAGTCATAAAATTGTCATGTTCAGGTTTTAGGGTTGTAATTTTAGCAGATCATGACTTTTTTTCAGTTTGTTTACATCTAGTTTTTTCTCCACTTCAGCGAATTCATATATTAGACCTGTACACTATTAATCTAAAGCAAGATATCTAAAACAAAAACCACCATTAACTTGTTCAGAAATAATTCAGAGGATGTTAGAATGTGGTGGTCCCAGGTACCCTCTCAGAGAGTTTATGAGGTAAAAGCTATTTTCGTAATGGTACTAAGATGCCGTTTGCCATTTTCTCTCTCATTCTCTTGTGACTCGACAGTGAAGTATTCCAGAGCTTACAAGGCTTGCGATTTTGCAAGAAGTTAAACATAGACTCTGATGAGAATTCTTCTGTCTTAAGCCAGACATTAAGGTTTGCAAAGATATAAAACTGTTCTCACTAATTTTTTCCTTACTTTGGGAAATACTTTTCATAAACTTGTTTATATTAATATGTAGTAAGTTTACTATTTTGATTTTCAAATGAATTAATTTTTTTGAATCTTTAGTTTTAACACATAATATGGTAAGTTTGCATATATTTAAGACGTGAATAGCAACATTTTGGGACATTGGGGTTTTTGTTTGTTTAGTTTGGTACAATGAGGGGAAAATTAGTTTGAGTGCTACTGAAATAACTGAACATAATTCTCATCACCTTAAAGAAACTTCTTTTAATAATAGTGTGCTTCTGTTTTCATTTAATTAACCATTACCTCCTGTTAGAAGTAATGCTGATCACTAAAGAGTCAGTGTGATATTGCAAAGTGCTAGTGACCTCGGAGACGTTAGTTGGCTCCGTGTGAAATTTCTCAAATCTTGCTTGATGTACAGATTTTACATAATCTCACTGAGGCACTCAGATGTCTTGTGGGTGACGAAGGCCTCTGAATATTCACCCTTCTTTAACTAAAATAGTTCTGATTTTTCTATGTTCTCATTAGGGCTCTGCATAGAAATTTAACAGAGGTTAACCTTACCATATTTACTTCTAAATAAGTAGGTTTACCCTGCTTTTTCACCCTACCTCATCTGAAGCTTGAGGTCCCCTTCCAAGCTTACTGGTGATTACTACAGAGTCCACTTCCTTGAAGTTGTAGCACTGAGATCCTCATTTCCTACAGACTGTCCCCTAGAGGCTGCTCTCAGCAACTAGAGGCCACCTGCATGCCCTGCTCCATCTTCAGTCCGCAGTGACGACTCTGTTCAGTTCCGCTCCCTCACACTTTGAGGCCCTCTCGCCAGGACCAGCCCAGTCCCCTTAAGGTTTGTCACCTGATTAAGTCAGGCCCCCCGAAGATGGTCTTTGTTTCTTGGGGTCAGCTGATTTAAGAACTGTACGTCTGAACAATTCCTTTAAGCGCTACTTAGTGTTTGACTGAATAATTGGGAAGATAAACACACCAGGGAGGAGAATGTTAAGTGCTGTCTTAGAATTCTGCTTTTCACAGTTTTTATTTTTTTAATCCTTGTCTTTCTTATATTTTATGTATATTTGATTTGTCAAATTCTGAAAGAGGTATTTTAAAATCTCCCGATGTAATTTTTTCTTATCTCATTCTGCTTTTGTAAATAGAGATCTGGTTACCACAATAATAAATAGTTTTAAAAGGGGCAGGTGATAATTTTTATTGTTTTTTTTCTTAAACATAGTGGATTCTTTAAAAAGAAAAACTGTGTATCATAATGAAGGCATATTAATCTAGACATTAATTAATTCCTTCAAATGAATTAAATTGCTTTATTCAAAAATATGATTTGTTTGGAATTCTTTATTTTGCTTATCCACTTTTCTACATTAAGCACTTTTAATGAGCATGTGTTATCTTTATTCATCAATAAAATCATTGTTGAAAAAATACTTGGAAAAATATACAATAATATGTTTCAAAGTTAGATTTCAGAAAAGCATAGCTGTGGGAGAGATCATCAAGATACTTTATACCATTTTAGTTTTTCCTCTAAGAATCCTTCAGAAATGATGTTGAAGTAGTAAATGTTGTAAAACTAATTCCATGTCTGTTTCATTTTAGGAAGAGGAGTGCGCTTATATTACATAGGTGGGGAAGTTTTTGCCGAGTGCCTAAGTGATAGTGCAATCTTTGTGCAGAGCCCCAACTGTAATCAGAGATACGGCTGGCACCCTGCAACCGTGTGTAAAATTCCACCAGGTATGGATGGAGCAATATAAATGAGCCTATCATGTCAACTTGCTGAGTTTTTCTTTGCTATTAATTTTTTGAATCAGGAGATGTTTTGCATGCTCATATTCACATGTCTGTTGGAGAAGGAAATGGCAACCCACTCCAGTGTTCATGCCTGCAAAATCCCATGGACAGAAGAGCCTGGCTGGCTAGGGCCCAAGGGGTTTAGCAGCTGCACCACCACCACCATTCTAGTATCTGTAGCTCTTTTAAAATGATTCTCTGATACTATCTTCTTTGTACATAATGTGTTGTTGTTTTTTTTTCAATCATAGGCTGTAATCTGAAGATCTTCAACAACCAGGAATTTGCTGCTCTGCTGGCTCAGTCCGTCAATCAGGGTTTTGAAGCCGTGTATCAGCTAACTAGAATGTGCACCATAAGAATGAGTTTTGTGAAAGGGTGGGGAGCAGAATACCGGTATGAAATACACATTCAACTCTTAAATTTCTAGAGTGTAATTCTTTTTCTTCCACTCCTTGAATCTTCTGAAGTTTATCCATATTTTCATTGAAGTTTATAGAGAGCAAATTTTTATGTAAAATAACAAAAGAAAGTTGGAGGCTTCTAGATTCAAAACTATTGCAAATTCCTGTGCTGGCACTATAGAACATAGAATTAAAACATGTATGGACAGGCATTGTAACAGAATGCAGAGTGTTAAATACTGTAAATGGCATATTGGAAGGGTTATCAGTTCATGGAAGGAGAGCTGTTTTCCTGGGGCCAGGAGAGGTAAAGATGGCCCAGAGTCTGGGTTCTAAAAGGTGTCTAGGACTTCAGTAATCATAGGTGTACAGGGGTGGAAAGTGATGATCCTGGCAGTAGAATAACAGTTCAGGTTGACTGGAGTTTAGAAAGTAAAGAAGAATAGGACTGGACAAAGAAGTTGAGATGACTTCAATATAAGGTTAAAAGGTTGAACATTATTCAGTAATAGAAGGGGGTATTTAGGTACCAGGCACTGTGCTGTTTTAAATGCAGTATCTCACGCCTCTCAGCACAGCTAAGAATTACTGTTGCTGTTTTTATTCTTTCTTTATAAGGTTGCAGTCTTTGTACAAAGTTTTTTTTTTGTTTTTTTTTTAAAAGGTCCAAACTCAATATTTATTTGGAAATAGGCTTAGGTGAGATTTAATAGTTTGCCCAAGGACACGTTCTCAGTGGTAGAGACAGGACCTGAGGAAAGCTCTCCTTGACTCTTCTCTAAGGATAGTAGTAGCAGTTATATAATTGAGTTTTACCAGAACCAATCTGTCATCAGGGAGTAAGATCAATTAGGCTGTTGGTAGATTAAACAGTTGATTGGATTCCACATCAAAGAAAGGGAATAGTTCATCAGCATAATGATGAATAAAACTATAAATAAAATACTTAGCCTTTCTCCAGTTCACATTACTTACAGTCTGAATGTCTGTTTAAGAAGATACTATACAGTATAGTAATAACACTCCTGTTTCATTCAGCAGTTTGTGCCCTTCTTAGAATTTTTATTTCATTTGAACTTGATTCCCTGTCTTAAATTTTGAGGTGTATGACTTGTGATGATGAGATTTGAGATCTACTGGTTTGACTACTTCTATAAAAATATCCAATGTGTTATATATGTGTATGTAAAGTGAGACTTGTCACTGTTTTGTCCAAGTTATGTTAGTGCAAGAATTCATTTTTTGACTTTGCTGTAGCTCTCTTTTGTTTTAATCATTTCCCTTTTGAGATTGGATAACTTTAAACAATGCTGAGTTTCTTTTTTCCTTTGAACTTGGATTGAGTTGATATTAAAATTAGATTCAGATAGTACTATCTGATACCAGTTTATTAGATCAGACATTTTTTTTCTCCTTCGAAAGATTATAATGTGAAACATGGTAGAAATGGAGTCACATTAAATATGAGTTACATAGGTCAGGGAGAATTCCATATATATCTATGGGTCTCCTGTTAAGACCAGTGTTGATTGGTGGAAAGAGATACTATCTTTCATTCACTGTGGTCTCTGCTGTTCTTTAACCCAGAGATAATATAAAATCTATACAAGAAGCAGTAATATACAGTATGTATTCATGAATAGTGGAGTTCAAGTGCATCTACTTTGGATAATAAAGATTCCTTTAACATTTACAGATCAAAATACCTTAGATACCCATATATCTGGGAACTGTGGAACCTTTTATCCTTAATGACACAGGTGCTGAGGAGATAGATTTGATGTTTGGATTTCTAAACTATTTTTCAGTTTCTTTAAGTGCCAGCGTGATTCCCAACATAAAAATCAGGAGACATAGTAAGGGGAAATACAGATGTGTAAAGAATTCATATCTCAGTCAAGTGAGTACTGAAGTGAATAATCAGGCAGGGGCACAGATAATGTGAGGCTCAGACCCTGAAACAAGGGTTTGCCTGCTGGAAGCTCACTCAGGAGATGGAGGGAACACCACCAAGGAAGGAGGAAGTAAGGAAGAGAGGCAGGGGAGGGAACGCGACTCACACCGTGGTTAAGCCGCCCCTGAGAGTGAGTGGGCCACGAGAGCTGTTCCCTTAGGAGAGCTTTGGGAAAAGAGTAGAGGACACTCAGAATTACCCCACTTGCAGGGAAAGGAAACTGGGCATTTAAATGCCAATTCCTGTGTCGTTGGTTGAGGTCTGTTCCTGGAGATGTTAACTCACTGGCACTTCTGGTCTGTTCCGTATATGGACAGAACAGAGGTTCGCAGGCACAGAAATGCAGATACCTACAGTTGGAAGTGGGCTGGAGAACACTGAGAACCTGAAGGGAATCTCAGGGTACCAACACCACCTGCTGCGGAAAACCACATCCTCTGAAATGCAGTGGTAGTTCTCGGTTATACGAGCATGTGTCACTGGGAGGCGAAGAGTTGATCGTGGCCTTTCCTCATGTTTGCAGGGCTGTCATGTTGAAGCAAACAGACTTACTGACTTACTGTATATAATAAATAAGAACTAAAATCTGTATGTGGAAGTGACAGGATGTTCTTGAACAGTTTGCGATTTTTATAGGATAGCTTGTTTAGTTGAAGTACTAGAGGTGTTTCTTATTAAAAACCTGCATGATTTTGCTAAAAGGGATGTTGGTTGGTTGTTTTGTCAGGGGACATTGAACCCCAGCTTTGAACATTCTGTCGTAAGCTTGGGTCAGAATTTTTGTTTTGGTATACTTTTTAAGTCTGAACTCTGTTACATTTGGACTTCATTTTCTATTTGAGTATTTTCTATTCTTCGGATGATTAGTAAGTAAAGTGACTATATATATTCTGATTTGCTTGGGACAGTGCTGGTTTATGTCTCTTGCCCTGGCAGTGATTATTTATAGCTTTATAAGTACTTTGTTAGACTTTAAGGATTAAACAGTTTTCAAAATAATAGATGTCCAAACTTAATACTCGTTCAAAAAGGAATCTAGGTTTTCGTATATACAACCTATTGATTTATCTTAGTTCTTCCATATCCCTGATATTCTTTTGATATTCTTTTGATTTCGTAATTATTTTCTTTCATTCTTTTAAACAGAAGGCAGACGGTAACAAGCACTCCTTGCTGGATTGAACTTCATCTGAATGGACCTCTACAGTGGTTGGACAAAGTATTAACTCAGATGGGATCCCCTTCAGTGCGTTGCTCAAGCATGTCATAAAGCTTCATCACCAATCAAGTCCCATCAAAAGACTTAATGTTCCAACTCTTCTGTCATAGTATTTGTGTGTGGTCCCCGTGGACTGTTTACTATCCAAAAATTCAAGAGAAAACAGCACTTGAGGTCTCATCAATTAAAGCACCTTGTGGAATTGGTTTCCTATGTTCGAATATTAGATGGGAAAATTAATGTCTAGAAATACTCTCCCGTAAAGGAGGAAGAGAAGATTTTAAAGACTTTCTGATGTCTTGTTGGGCATAAAACTGAGTGTCCCAAAGGTTTATTAATAACAGTAGTAGCTATGTGTACAGGTAATGTATCATGATCCAGTGTCACAGTATTGTGCTGTTCATATACATTTTTAGTTGGCATAAATTAGGTGTGTGTGCTGCTTCTTGATTTAGGCAAACCCTTATAAAGTTACAGTACCTAATCTGTTATTCCCACTTTTTTGTTATTTTTGTGTGTCTTTTTTAATATATAATATATATCAAGATTTTCAGATTATCATTTAGAAGCAGATTTGCCTTGTAGAAAAACTAATTTTTCTGCCTTTTACCAAAAATAAACTCTTGGGGGAAGAAAAGTGGATTAACTTTTGAAATCCTTGACCTTAATGTGTTCAGTGGGTCTTAATATTCATTCTTTCTGTGTTTGTTCACTTACTGCTAAATCTCATTATAAGGAAACTTTATGGAAATCTTTCTAAACCTCTCCTCCATTTCTCCTTTTCCATCAAAACAGTGTATCGTGACATCCATCACCATCTATGGTTGTACTGATACTGCCAGCACCAGTTAATTCTGGGTACAGTGATAATTCATATGGAGTACGTCCCTTTTGTCTTACACCAAATTTCAGTTTCAGCAGTTAATAAGAGGCTTGTATAACCTGGCAGTCTTTTGATTTATCTTTACACCTCATAAAAAGTGCACAGGTGGCAGTATAATTATTTTCAGGGATATACTGCAATTATTTCAATATCCTTTCTGAAAATTCAGTCTAAAAATATAAACCCCCTTTTTAAAAGATACTTTCAAATATTTCAGTAGCAAACCTCTTTTGAGTTGAATTTCATTGGATTTAGTTACCAGATTGTGTTATGAAATGGACCTTTTGTAAATGTAATTACTTCTGCAGAATACCTAAAAAGTAGTGCTGAGGTCTGATCAGCAGATAGGGGCCATCTGCTTTTAAGGTATGTTGTATTAAATTTATAGAATCTATGTTATTTTACATAATTGTGAATTCTGAATTGTAAAATTTGGGGGAGAAGCCATTTAGCAAGTTTTTTATCTTATGGATACCTGTGGTCTGAGCTGTTCTTAACTAATCCTGAATATGTGGTGACAGTTAGAAGCCACCATACTTCATGCTCTGCAGGGACAGGCATGACCAGAGGTGTCAAAAGCTCTGTGGGAAGTTGTTCTACAGCAGATAATCCTTATTTTATTTAGTTTATTGTTAACTCATTCCAGTTTAAACTTTTCTTGTTTTCATCTCAATAGAAACAGCCGGTAACCACTCCTGGTCCCTTTCTAGTAAGTTTCCGTATTTTTAAAGACAGATTACCTTTGGTTGGTACTTGTGTTTTATAACCATATTCACCTGCGTGTGCAGGTGTTGTTTTCAGTACTTTCCGCATTTGATCGTTTTCTGTCAGATATTCCCCGTTTTCCCGTGTTTGTCTATGCATGTATATGTTCATGTAAACGTGATAGAGTGATTTTTCGTTCTACAGATATTTATTGTTCACCTGTTACGTGTGCCAGGAACTTTCTTAGCCTTTGGGTAAAGGTGAACAAGACAGCTATGGCCCTTGCCTTTGCTGAGATAGCAGTTACTCTAACACTTAATTAGCGTGTTTGTCTGTGAAGGAGATAAACAGGGTACTGTGATAGAGCAAAGCAGAGGGAAAGCGTCTGTAAAGTAGTGATGATTGAGCTAACACGTGAGAAAGGAGCAAGCCATGTGGAGAGCCAGGGAGAAACAGGCATTCTTGGCAAAGAAAATGGCATCAAATGCAAAGGCATATTTTAAAGGAAACTCATCATTTATTAGGTGTTTATGCTTTATACAAAAACCTCTTCACAGACCCAAACTTGAGGATCAGATTGGTTCTACAATTTATAGTAGTTGAAGGTGGCCTTATTTTGTAATAGACTGCTTCGTGTGTCATTCTTATTAGTATTTCCTCTTCCTCAAGTCCTTACTATAAAAAGTTTGCACCAGGTCACTGCCATTTAATGGAGCAACCCTTTCTTTAATTCTGCCTTGGGCAAAATTTCACGACTGTAGCAACTGGCTGCTTGCTTCCACACGTCCTGCTGCCCACTGATTACTACTTGTACAGCCCGCCTTGTGGATGGTATAAAAGTCCCAGGTATCACCACCGTCAGACCTGTTGAAAGTGTGGAGGCCCTGCCCTTTGTACTTGAGAAGTTGTGTGATGTTAGGGGATACTGTTCCTTGTCTAGGGTCGAAGAACAACTCAAGCAAAACAGAACCATCTGTAGCGTTTCAGTAATGGGTCACATCTCTGCAGGTATGGTGGGATTCTTCTGCATAGAATGAAGCTGGGACTCAGCTGTTTGGAAGCACCTATTGTATTCAGTAGTTAGGCCAGTCAAGCAGTTGACTTGGTGGTGGTGGTTACTTTTGTATGAATATGTTCAGTGGTCTTAATTTGCTTTTTAATGAGATGCTGGTTTTGCTTTTTGTTTTGTCCACTGTGGCCTAATTTTTGCTGATTCTTTTTTTCCTTTACAGGGTTTGTTTTCATGCTTCTAAGTGATACAATCTCCTCTTTGTAGAATTTTTTCTTTATTTAAATTAACAACATCATTTAGAATTTCTTCTACACAGTGCTGGTAATGTCCCCAGTTTAACAATGTGAGAACTGAAGGATCATGCTTTCTATCACATTTTCAAAATAAATGGTGGTTTTCACACTGGATTACATACATCTTAGGGCTGGTTTAGGGAGTTGGAGGCTAGTTTATTCCCACTGACTTCGGCCTGGCTGGCCAGTGGCAGCTTCATTTTTATTCTGTATTGGAGTTCTACATAGATTTCTTTTTTTAAAAGTTTCACTGCTTAAAAAAAGGTTGACTTTCCTGACTGGGTTTGAACTACACCATACTAACTAATTGTAGTTGTACATTATGATACACCTTCATTCAGTGAACACTTACTGATGCCTGTTCTCTACCAGCCAGTGTGATAGATGTTGAGTGGCAAGATGACTGGGATTTGGTACTGACTCTTAGTCTTGTGGGGTTACTTTCTCCCACAGGACCTGTCACTTTGTCAGAAGAAAACCTGCCTAATTTTTCTTGAAACCTAAATATTCTTGTTCTGTATTCTTATTCTGTATTCTGAGTATATACTTGCAAGTTGTTAATATCTAAGGTTTTTTTTTAAACCTTAAATCATATTTAAGGTTTTTGCTTACTTCATCTGTTCTTTAGACATTGCCAGATTTTCTTCTTTGTTAAAATTATTTCAATTTCACTTTATTTGTGCCTTTATTGTCAGTTTCATCAAGACTAAGATTTTGAAGGTGAAAAACAATCAGTCTAGTCTCTTTCTAGTTCAAATCAAAGAGTATGTGTATGCCGTTGGTTTCTCTACCTCTTCCAAACACTGTCCAGATATATCTTTAACATCTTTAAAAAAAAAAAATTAAATACTTTGAGCATTTATTCAATAATCAGCACCTTCCTAGTCTGGTTGATGGTGGGATGTAATATAACGCAAGACAATCCTCACTGTTCTTAACATCCGTCTTTATGTACAGTCTTGACTTTCATAGCTGAATGGTTCTGATTCACAGATTGCTGCCCCTCCACCATTCCCCCAGTATCTCTTTAGATAATTAAGTAGTCTGTGGACATAAGCAACCCATGATCTTGTCTCTCACTCTGGTGCAACACGTTGAGGTTTAGACATAACAAATAACTGCCTATTTTCTTTCCTTCATGAACTCTGTTTTACTGAGCCCTTCATATTCATCAACTTCTTTCTTCCTTCTCTCTCTTTTTTTTTTTCTTCCTTCTCTTGACACCACGAATCCCTAGTGGTTTTGCTGGTTGCCCCCTTCCTTTCCAACCATGTTTTATCTGCATACATCAGAGTGTTTCTCTCCTTTGAAGTTTACTAAAGACCAAAAAGGATGGTGCTGTTCATACCCAGGGTCCTAACTTTTTTTACCGCGAAGGTTGATGTTCAGATTAGTTAAGTCACTTATAAGTGGTTCAGAGATTCTGCCCAGTTAAACGTGTGTGTATGTGTGTGACGATCAAATAGCATGAATCATCACATTTTGTTTAAATTGTGTTTAGGATTATGAACTTTTCCAGCAGTTGCAGCCAATAATTTCCCCATAATACCAGCCCAGTTTCCACCTTGGAGCATATTGAGTTGTTGTGTTTAGTACAATCAAGAGTAATAACGATAGAGTGTGGTGTCCAGAGGTTGTCAGAATTCTGTTGAGTTCTTTTTAATATCTTCCATTTCAAAGTTTTTGTAAATATTTTGTCTGTTCAGACTACCTTTTGTGTGTGGGGATCGAGGGGCAAATTTTATCTTGGGAGTGGAATTCCTGTGTTGGGAGACTCGACCAGAAAATGTGAGCTATACTGGATACATGATTGCTTTTATGATAAGTTGTCTGATGTGTTCACATAATTTTTTCGGTAGGAACTGTTTTCTCTTGGGTATTATAGCTAACTTTATATATAGCATAACTGCCTTAAGTCTTTTTAGTAGGAAATTATATAATGTGTATGTATGGATTTATATATACATATACACTCATATAAAAATCTTAACAGTAGGGGTTGTTTGCACACATTTTAACAGTATTCAATGATTTTATTTGTTGGATCTCAGTAAAAAATTCCTATGGCTTGCAGACATCTTCCTTTCATGGATAGACCATCAGGGTAAATTTTTTATTCTGCCAGGGTCCTAATTTGGTGGTTCTGTTAGTATGCTGAAACTGACATCACAAAAAAGCTCTTGAGTGGTCTCTGTGAAAAGTGCTGACTTCAGATTACATAAAAAATTTTTTTAATAACAGGTTGTGTTCCCCATGCCCCTACTCTTTCCCCCTGGCATAAGACTGCTGCTTTAGATAACCTGGGAAGTACCACTACCAAGTCAAGTTTTCCTGTAATTAAAAATAGCCTAAAGATGACTTTCTTAGCTGTGCTCAACAGAAATGTATTTTCCAAGATTCTCTGGGTCATTTCTGATTTACAGAGGATTTGACCAGAGTGTATTATTAGCCTGCGTTAACCTCAGTGTCCGTTGGTTCACTGCCATGAGATCTACAATAGACCCATATTTTCACCATTGGTTGAGATGTAAGGGCCCTTTGAAAGAATAATGCCGCTGATGAAGGAAGTGAGTATTCATTAATTCCACACAAAGGACTTTTAGATTTTTCTCCCCCCACCCCTGATTATACTCTTCTACCCTCTTTTTAAAAAACAAAACAAAAAAACCTCTTATTCTCTCCAGAATATCCAGTCTGCTCTTTTGCAAGGTTGGGGAGGGGGATGGAGGTGCTAGGAAAGGTTTTACTTCCTCTTCTGATTGAAGATGCTTATTTATTGAACCGTGAAGTTCATAATATATTGATTTAAGGACAGAAGTGAAGTTTTAGAATTGTAAAAATACTTAACTATTATATATTTTTCATTTCACACTTGACTGTTTTTTTTTTCTCCCTGTGGCTTTAAAGCTTTTGGCTGTTTTTCAGTGTTAGTCTCTAGGTAACTTGCTGTGTTTCTGGTTCTGTATTAAGTCCTGCCGTTTACAGTGCAGTGGCATAAAGTTGGTTCTCAGCATAGAAGTCTTCCTAAAGTCTTTTTCTTCCAAAGAGATTTTCCTTTCTCAGTAATTCCTAAGATAATACTTGTAAGTCACTTTCTTTATCACATTCTTGGATTGTTCAAACAAAAAAAATTGTTGGTGAAAAAGATTAGGGTCCTTTTATGATGAATGTATGTACCTGCATTAAGAATGTAGTCATTTGTCGGTTTTATGTAACTAGTACGAACACAGATTAAATCAGGAGAAAGAATTATACATAGCATGTAGGTAACATGCATGGATTTTACATTTTTTAAAAATACCCTATTTTTTTGGCAAAATGTAGAACCCAAAATGGTCATTTCTTAGACCAGCTTTACCTCAGGCTTCATTTTTGCTGTTTGGACCCTGGGCCTTTAAGGCATAAATATTTATATCTTTTTATTACTGATAGTGAAACTGTGACACTAACCATTTCTGTAATACAAGGCGGCAAAACAAGAAAAACTATAAAGATTAAGATGAAAGTAGTTGTGCAGTTGTTGAGCTAGATCATAGCGTTGTAGGCAAAATAAAAATGTGCATATCTGAGATTTTTTTTTTTTTTTTGCCGTCTCTCCCCAAGGCCAGACCTTCTGGTAGAGCACAGTTAAAAGTAACCTAATTCTGGGCCTTTATAATCTGAGGGAAATGGCTCCAGTTGGCAGTCTTCTTGTTAACATATGAAGCCCGAATGTGGGAAATAGTTGGCAAAGAGTATTTTCACATTAAAAAAAAGAATATGAAAAGATATAAAACTGGATTATTCATTTAGCTCTGAAAAATCTCAAAAAGATACAGTAAAATACTATATAACTGGACAAAACCTGAAGAGCCTATAGAGGATTTATGTGAAAACAGGCTTCAAGGATGAACTGTTTCATGCTCACCAGTTTGCTTAAGTTCGATCAACCTGTTCTTAAGATATTTGTGAACATCTAGGAACTAGTGATTAGCAGGTGTCCTAAAAAGATTTTTGAGCTGATTCCCTCATAAATAGCCCTATATGCTCTTGAAGATGCTTACCCTTCCTCTGTTGATCCTAAGGGAGGAATGAGGAGTGCTCTTTAGGGTGGCAATCTGCACTGGCATGCCTGGGACTGAGGTGCATGCCTGGGACCCTTGGATGCAAAACTTGTGAGTGCTAAACCCAGGAAAGCCCAGGCCCACACAGCAAGGAGGAGCTGATAGCCCTGGCTGTTCTTGTGACTTAGCCTCACCTTAAACATTATACTGGTTTCAGTTAAGTTCAACTGCCTTATGGCACGTGTCCTCCGATCACTTATTATTGTGGATGGAATGTGAGATTTATGACAAATAATAGCTAATGGCACCAATGTGCTCTTGGTAGTGAGACTAACAGTAATCCAGGGAAGATACCCGGTGGTTGAATGAAACAGAAGAGGCATCTAGACAGTGAAGTTCTTCAGAACCTGTTGTGTATATGTAAGTACAGATCATGTCTTTATGGGGTTAAATTATTATATCTGAAATTTAAATTCTCATGGTAAAAGAAAACTGAGGAGCATGGATTTTTTTCCTCTCGAGGAAGGATACAGCCTCCTACTGCATTCCCCAGACTGTCCTGCTCAAGAAGCCAGAATGTGGCATTATTATGTTTATTCTCAGTGAATGTCGTATTGCGGTTACTAAATGCATCAACCAATGGCAGGTCAAGGAACTGGTGTCCTAATCCACACTGAGCAGCACCCTCAGTTCTGATAGCCTCCTAGCCCTCAGGTGCTTACCAGCTACGACCCCGACCACAGGAGGCAAGATTGCTCTAAGACAGCATTGATTTTGTAATGCAATATGAAGGGTGCAGAGTCTGTTCTTGTTCCCCTGTGGTCGTCCGCAGACTGCATCCTCTCTGTGCACTGTGATGTAGACGGTAGATGTGTTCTTTGTAAGCTTTAATCCTTTGATTGTCAGAAGTATGATGTGGTGCCATTTTTAAAAAATTAAACAATGAGCTGAGGCTTTATTTCAGCTGGTTTTCAAGTTAAAGTTGTGAAATACTGATTTCCTTCCCTCCACCCACACCAAATACTTTAGTCTATTTAAAGTAAAAAAAAAAAAAAAAATAGTTAAGAAAACATTGCTTAAGTGTCCTGTGATTTCTGGTCAAATTTTATATATTTGTGTGTGTCTGTATGTGCTTCCACTTTTTACCGTGTTAGCTCTCTACCTGTGTTAACAGTACTGTCACCATTGAGAGGTGAACATTTTTCCTAGCATTAAAAAAAAGCCATTTGAGTTGTTAACCATGTTATTATGGGACTAATTTTTTTATTGTTTTTATTGATCTTAATTTAAAATCATTTTTAAAAGAGGGGATTATACTTTGCTGACCACACTCTAAATTATATGGAAACAAAAAGTTTTGTTGTGTGTATTTCACATAATGGAATTATGCTATTGAGTGCCTCTTTTTATTTTTTAAGTTTGGTGTTATATGAAAAGTTTATCCCACTCCCCTGGCAGACAGATATACACTGCTTGGTATACACGCACACAGCACATACCTCACAGAGCTAGCTGATGAGGTATTTTAGTTTATTTCAGAGCTTTCCTGAGCCAAACTAACGATCTGATACACATGATTGTTCAGTGAAAAAGAGAATAGAAGGTGAAATTCACAGTAACTCTCAAAATGTACTCTTAGCAAAAAAAGCAATTGGTATTTTTAAAAGACTTCATTGAAAAATAATACATAATACATACTCATAATTGTATCATTCTTATGAAATAATTGGGGAACAAACTTTTTGTATCAAACAGACTCTCTGTGCCTTGCGAGAGCTCAATTCCTAGGATGAATCAATACTTCTGAATCGTTAGCAGGCTGTTTACTTCAGACCATTTAAGGCACTTACTTTAGGATGCATCAGAGGACTTCAGAAGCTAAAATGCACTATGCTACTTGGTACCGAACAGCCCAGAGACTAGCTTGATTTTGTTAACAGTTTTGTATTGGTAGGAAACCTACTTAAATCCTGCCTGAATTGCTACACCATACAGCTCTATTAATCTAAAAGGAGCCATTGATTTTCAGCATGACTTCAGTTGACAGATGACTAGAACAGATCCTTTTCCTGTCGTCACTTCACCCTGGGAACATCCCTGCGCGTTAACCTGCTGATAGCCATGCTGGTTATCTGCCCCATGAGATTTTTAGGACAAACCCCTATGTCCATAAATGCACGTATTCAGTGGATCGAAGAGTAGGAGAGAAGTATTGTTTGCATGTTTGGGCTTTCTCCGCATTTGGCAAATGCTTTTATCCCACTTGCTTCAAAATAGATGGAAAGTTCCAGTGTGGGAAGCATGCCTGTTAATATCAAACATGTATTTCGGTACACCCATATTCGGCACCAGGTGTGCCCAAGAACTAGAGTGAAGACCACATTCTTCTACTGCTCAAGAATATATTTGTACCATGTAGTTGTCCAGCTTCTTTTTAACACACACTCATCCTTTTCATCAAAGTAATACAAGATAAGTGAAAGTGAAGTCACTCAGTTGTGTCTGACTCTTTGCGACCCCATGGACTGTAGCCTACCAGGCTCCTCAGTCCGTGGAATTTTCCAAGCAAGAGTACTGGAGTGGGTTGCCATTTCCTTCTCCAGGGATCTTCCCAACCCAGGGATCGAACCCAGGTCTCCTGCACTGCAGACAGACGCTTTACCGTCTAAGCCACCAGGAGGCCAATACAATACAAGATAAGCCCAACCTAAAAATTAGAAGTTTGCCAATGTAGGAATCCAAAAGAAAACAGCATACATAAAAGCTGCTTGCTGCTGCAGTGAATAGATACTGAGATGCTAGTTTGCATTCTTAGTCAACCACATTAACTGAGGGCAAGAACATTGGATCAGACTTCCGGGTAGCAACTTTGTGCTAAGACCACAGGATCTTTGGGAAGGTGCAAGAGAATACAGAGTAAATTACTGTGTCCCAGTCCAAACTTCTTGTTGTTTCAGAATAAATGGAGTTTGGGATACGTATCTGCCATAGATTTTACAATCTTCAATTGTTCTGTCGGCTGCCTTTGCACTTAATAATAAGGTTGCTTAAAAAGTAGTTTGAAAGAGAAGTCGCTCAGTCGTATCCGACTCTTTGAGATCCCATGGACTGTAGTCTACCGGGCTTCTCTGTCCATGGGATTTTCCAGGCAAGAGTACTGGAGTGGGGTGCCATTAGGAAAGAGAATATCACAAAGAGATGGAGCGGACTTTTGGGGCCAGTCAAAATGAGATCTTGCAACAGAGCTTGTCAATCTGAGTGTGCATGAAAGCTGGACAACTGCTGAGCTCCTGTGTGTGGTTAGCAGGAAGCTGACAACTACGAGCTGGGTAGGTGCTACTGTGAAGCCCACACCTAATAATAGAACCTAGATAGCCAGGAGGTAAAAGCCATAGCTAGCTCTGCACCTTGGGTCTCAATCTGTATAGAGAATGTGCTGCTGAGCTGGCTGGCTGGAGGGCGTGAGAACAGCCATAGCCCCAGCCGAGGGTAGAGTGCTTGCTTGGGGCAGGAGGAACTTAGACATGTACATTTACATGTGTGTGTAAAGTGGAATTTAACATTTTGCTCACAGCTGGTAAAGATTATAGAGATCCCTCTGAGATTTTATGCAGAATTGTGTGTATATATTTTATGCAGACTTTAATGGTGAGAAGTGGTACTCAGCAGAGAGGCCTTACCTACTGCCCAACAGCCATTCCATTGAGACCACCCATCTTGAGCTTAGAATTAACTCTTATTTAAAATCTTGTTTAAGGGTTTTTTTCATGAGAGATCTTGAGTCTAAGTCATATTAATTTCTTCTTGGCAGTATTTGATCACCGTATTTAAAATATAAATGCTATGTAAATAATATTTTAATATAATTGATGACTCACTTTGAAACTTTTCATTTTTGAAGTATGTTTGGGCTGCAGTGGAAAAAAATAATTTTCACATGCCCAGCTTAACATCTGGAATCAAAAGTATTCTAGGTTGCCTTTTTATTGGGTTGGCCCAAAAGTTCGTTCAGGTTTTTTCTGTAAGATAATGTATTGAAAATATTTTTACATTGAAAAAAATAGAGAGTCTTTGTTTTACGTAAGAACCACAAGCTACTTCATTCCAACTTTTAAATCAAGATCTTGAATAATAGCATGTGGTATTACCACATTTAAAAAATATATTTAGTCAATCACAAACACATTTTCTAAGGAATTGAATTTTATAGAGATAATTGAATGCTTTCATCTGTAACAGAATTAGTGGCCTGCAAACCACTGTGGTTTCTTGCTTTGTTCTGAAGTTAAAGGGGGAATTTTCTGCTCCAAGTTATATGTATAAAGGAAGCAGGATGCAAAGTTAAATTCAGTTTTTAAATTCTAAAGCAACAACCACTGACAAAATGTACTCTAAAAGTTTAACTACTTTTTAACTCAGCAGCTGTTTTCTTGCCTTTTATCATCCCAGTATCTAGGTGCTTAAATTTAACCTAAGTATAAAATCAAATATATTAGTAAAATTAAGCTAAACTAAATTTGAAGTAAAATTTCTAGTAATATCTGTATAATATCGAGTGTGACTTTCATTCACCAAAATGTTACTTAATTCTCTGTTCTGCTTCCCCCTATTTCCAGCCCACCCTTATAAACTTCTGCAATTAAAGTAACCCTAGAAAATTGCCTTATCTTAGAATATTTAATTGATTTGTTTCTAAGTTTTTTAAGAGCCAAAATCACAAAAGGAGAGATGTCTGAGAGTCTGGTTTGTTATACATCTTTCAGAAGATCACCTTTAAAATGGGTACATATATCATATATTCTCTTTTAATTTATATTTTCACTGGTATTTCACTCTGGTGGTGGTATTGCCACCAAGGAACAACTAATCTTCACATATACAATTTGCATAATTAGTGATTGGCCGAAGAGGAGTATTGAAGATAAAATCTAAGATATAACTGGGAAATGGAGATTTATATAATTTAGTCTCTTGCTTGTCTGGCTGTTTCTCAACTGAATAGCAGTGTTTTAAAAGACATTTAAGCAACAAGGTGCTAAGGGTGGAATGCTTGAAGAAAACAGCCCTGTAGTGGTCAACTACTTCAGTTATCTTGAATAATGAAATAAAACGCAGTTGCCTTTTTAAACAAACTTTTTCTGTCTTGAATGACTTTGGACAGAATAACATTCTGCTCGTTGTAAGCCTTGGTTATCATTTCTGACGTAATGGAAAATACAACTGAACTCAGAATCAGAGGTCTTGGGTTTGGGCCTTGATTCTGCCAATTTGTGGTAACTAGATACTTTCATCAGTTTGCTTCAAGTTCCTCCTTTGCGTCAGACCTCCAAAACGAGGAAGTTGCTGTTCAGGATAGTTGGGAGGACCACCCAGAAGAGGAGATCAGTGCTGGAGGACTAAATCCACAGGCGGTGGTACCAGGGAAGAAGGTCTTTGCCACCAAACCTGTTTCAGCAAAGCTGCGAGAGATCCCGTACTGAGAGGTCGAGTCACGGGAGCAGTTCTCCGTTGCTGCAGAAGTAATGCACAACAGCCATAAAAGCCCGGTGGCATGCAGCTATGCAGCGTACAAATCAGGTCAGCGATTTAGACAGGGCGTCTCTGCCTAGTTCCAGGTTTGCCTGGCTCACTAGGAAGGGTGGATTGACCCAGCCCTTCTCTGCATGTCATTCTGCAGCCGCCTCAGGCTTGTTTTCATGAGGGTGCAGGGGCGCTCAGCCCCACAAGCCACTGTCCGGTCTCCTGCCTCCCTTCGGACTTCCCCAGAAGGGAACTCCCGGCTCAGCGCAGCATGGAAAGGTGCCACCGTGAAATAGTGGAGGTGGAAGGTGCCAGGAGGTGCAAATCGGGGCCGAAGGCCATCCTTGCAGCATGCCCAGGCTTTGTACTTACTTGCCAGCGAGGAGTAGGAGGTGAAGGTCCCACACTGGGGTCTATTCAGCTCAAGTGTATTCAATCCATGGAGCGTTCAGTAGAAACCTCTTCTAATACACACCGTGAAGGTGAGTTAAAACCAAAGCCATGTATTTTCTGTCTAGGTTCTTAACTGTGATTGTCCCTGGCCGTCATCACATGACAGAATGTTACATGATTCACGCCACTTTCAAAACCTTTCTGGGACTTCTCATGTGCAAAGGAGCTGTTTGCCTCTTGGACCTCACGCTGACCCTTTCTGGAGACCTGGCGTGCTTTAGGGAAGCTTCACCAGTAAAAACGACAGATCACCATATGTCGTAACTCTGACACACATTTTAAAAAAAGGAAACACCACAATTATCTGTGTCCTCTTGATTACAAATGTTGCAATTGTCTGGACAGTCTGAGTCTCTGCTGTTTAGGAGGTTGGGAAGTGAGCGTTTCTCTGTGATACGGCTCAGCGTGGTAGCCCCTGAAAGTGGAGTTGACTTTAGCCTTCAACTGTCTGTGCCCGGTGTTTCCTTACCATGTATCTCAGAAGATGGTATTTCTCCTCTAGCGCGAGTTTGAACGAGCTCCCCACACTCCCCTTTAATGGTCACTACTACTATTGATGATCACATTCATGTAAATACACAAAAATATTTTGTGGACTTTCATTGGAAGCATAGAGATGGAACTCCTTTTATTTAACTTTATAAAATACCCATTATTTTTGTAAAATATGAAAACACCAGCAAAAAAAAATCACCCACCCAGATACAAACCAGAGGAAAAAACCACTGCATGGTGTCATGTTTTTCCTCTCCTTCTTACTTTGGATATATGTATTTTTAATGGGAAATGTTTGAAGCATCTCCAGCAGCACATTTAGTTAGAGGAAGCTATTACAAATCGTAAGAAAAATCTCTCAAATGCATTAAGCAAGCCATAATTGACATGCATTTTTTTACCTTGCTTTGAGCAACACAGAAATTTGCTGTTGGACAGATTTTAGACATTTCATGCGTGATTTTTTTTATGTGCCTCACCTTGACTATTTATTTTGGTTAGTGTATTTAGAACCAAACGTTTCTTTGTCATGTCTATTGCAAACATCCTGAATAAAAGTGTGCAATGGAACCAAGGAATTTTGTTGATCAAGTAGCATTGCGTTCAGATATAATGAACATAGAAAATGTTTTGGGCTTACATATTAAACATGCCATGCCAATCTATTAGTAATATTACATTAAGCCATTTGTGGTTACTTTCTTGTTCATGTTTTGGTAAATAATTTAGGCAGTTATTAGGTGAAGTTCTGTCTTATTTTCCAATTTAAAAATGTATTATCCAAAAGTATATACTTTACATACAATCCAAAACTGTCACAATATGCTTTG
>SJYV01010468.1:1349973-1417241 GCA_006410875.1 Neotragus pygmaeus | reverse complement strand
TGAACAATACATAGATATGGTTTAAAAAAAAAAAAAAAAAAAAGAATTTCCTTCCATTCCAATCCACTTCCACAGCCCACCCCGAAAAAAGCCTTTGGTATTTTTGTCTTTGCTAAACATGGACTAGGAGCTAAAATTTGCAAGGAAAGTTGATCTTATCTCCAGGTTCTGAGAGGCCCTGCGCTGAGAGGTGTCTTCACTGTCCCTTGGGTGTCCCTCCTGCCAGTACCACGTGACTCTCCACGAATTTTCCTTCCCTCACCACCAGTTCCTTCCCCTCCCCTCCTCAGTCCAATGGCAGAGGAATACTTGTCTTACGTCAAGACTACGCCATGGGCTCAGCCAAGGTGGTTCTGCGTGGCTTCTCTAGAGGGCTTCCAGTCATTCCTTCTCAGATTTTCAATTCACAGTCACCATTTGCCCCTTCCTACAGCCTGCACATATTCAGTAACTCCCACTCTAAAAGAACAGGAAATGCAGACAGACGTCCTTGCTACCCTGTTAGGACTCCCGCTGTTCCCAGCCACGTGTGTTGGGATTCGTTTGTACCAGCCACCCTTGACCGTCCATCCTACCCTCTTACTGAAGTCGCCTTTCTGTTCCACTTCCCCTGGATGCAGCACTGGTCTTTTCCCTTTGACTGGGAGGAAGCTGTGTCCTGTCCAGGGCTAATTCTTGAATTAATACCAGGGTTTCAGTGACCAGTTTCCCAAATGGAGTCACAAGGAGAGCTTTTAAAATGCAGCTTCCTTGGCCTCCCCTGAGGAATTTTGACTTAGCGGGTCTGGAAAGGAGTGTGGGAGCTGCATTTTAGAAAGCTCGAAGTGATGGTCAGAGAGTAAACCCCGGCTTTAGAGCGTGCTCCCTGTGGGCCTTCAGACTTGCCCTGTCCATGCTATGCTTTTCCCACCTCCCACACACCGTATCTCAGACCGTGCAAAAGAAAGTCGCACTTTCTTCATTTCATATCATTAATTTAAAATTCCTCATGAGCCCCATCTAGCTTTATTTAGGAGGGTGTGGGAAGTGGGAAATGACCTTACACTTGCCAATCAAAGATAACTCATTCTCTTATTCTCAAGCATCTAATTGCCTCTTTGGAATAAATGCTCCGTTTTTCAAGGCATCTTCCAGTTTTCCTCCTGGAGGTGGCTTTAGCAGGTGGGGGAGTAGAAGTCCTCTGGGCAACAGGGGAAGCGGCCCTCTAGTGCGTGTGCTCAGTTCCGTGGGCAGGCTTGCTGCTGGGGATCCATCCTGCTGTCTGTTCAGTGACTGTTGCCCTTGCTGACTCTGCTGGTGCCTGTGAGTGACTCCGGGGCTTTTGTTCACATGTTGGTATATCCCACTGATGACCCCAGTCTGCCATTGCCTTTGGTTTCAAGGTCTCCATTGTTCAGCAGCCTTCATTTTCCAGCTTTAGGAGAATTCTTCTGGTCGACTCTTGGGAAAGGAGGAGATTGGAACTTTGGGATGTCCTGAGCATCTTGTTCAAGTTTGGGGAGCCAAGAGACTATTATCAGACTATCTGGTCACTTCCCTCGGCCAGTCCCGAGCTAGTGCATCCAAGCTGTGCTGAGCTGCATATGTGCCTCTGAGTCATAAGAAGGACTTCTCTGAGTGGCTCACCAGGTTATGCCTAGGAAAGCGGTCGTCTTACCCATCATGCTGTTTCTGTCTCACTCTCCATCCTCACCCTGCGTCCTCCACACACACGCGAGTTTTGACTCTGAGAGGAAGGAAGATGAAGTTCCGGACATTCTTATTTCTTTACAACCTACTCTTCCTTTCTGACTCCTCTTCTGTCTCTGCCCTAGGAGTCATTCCACTTTCTCTCTCCTTACTCATATCCCAAGTTCCCCCTATCTCTGTTCTAGAGAAAACTGCATTCAGTTGTCCAAGCTTTGCTTTTGGTATGTGAATGAAACTCTTGGAATTAAGATCTCCTTCCCTAGTGGCTCAGATGGTAAAGCGTCTGTCTGCAATGCAGAAGACCTGGGTTCGATCCCTGGGTTGGGAAGATCCCCTGGAGAAGGAAATGGCAGCCCACTACAGTATCCTTGCCTGGAAAATCCCATGGATCTCGGAGCTTGGTAGGCTACTGTCCATGGGGTCGCAAAGAGTTGGACATGACTGAGCGACTTCACTTTCACTTTTCATTCTCAATAAAACCTGACATTCAAGACTCCTTATCTTCATCCTAGAGATGGTGGAGAATAGTAAAATAATAAAAAAGACTAAATGTCACAGTTATGCTACTACTAATCTAGTGTGTATATATATATATATATCCTTTTCTGTCCTGCCATTATTAAGCATCAGGGCCTAGCTTTAGTGGAAGACTGTAGGAGGAAGATGGATTCTTTAATATCAGCCAAGTGTTGGCTCTACATAGACATTCTTACCCCAGACTTACTCTTCCTGGCTTCCATGTTTGCCTGTTCTGGTCCTAGTATCTTGAATGTCCTTCCCTTTTCAATCTGATATAACACTAGTCATCCCTCGAAGTCTAGTTCACATCCCACCTCCACCATGGACCTCTCTATTCGTTTGTCCTTAAAAGGACAAACTTCCTTGTCCTTCTAAGGATTCCCCTTGTCATGTGTCTCTACTGGTAGGAGAGCATTTATCATGTTATAATTAGGCCTAGGTACACTTAACTTCCTTGCTAAATCGTGAGCTCCTTTCTGCCTTGGAAAGCTCTCCAGCCTTCTCTCTGCACTTCCAAATTTATCCACTCTTCTTGACCCAGTTTAAATTCGCTCTCCTGTGTGAAGTCTTCCCTAACCATCGCGACTGAAAATTCCCTCCCACCATGGCGACAACTGGCAGCAGCGCTTGGAACCTCATGAGAATGTAAATGCCCGAGAACTCACACGGGAGCCCATGGGGAGACACGGGCGCACGTGAAAGGAACCTCGACAGTCAGTTTAACAGGACCAGGGCCTTTGGGAAGAATGGTTTAGATTCAATCAGCACCACTTAGGTTATAAGCTCCTTGAGGTCAGAGGCTAAAATCAGTTTTTCCCAAACATTAAAAAAAAAATCTATCCTACATCATTGTGTCCACTTCAACATTTCCAGCAGTGCCTTTATGCCTAGTGGGCATGCAATAAATGTTTCTTGATCAACTGACAGGGGCTCAGAAAAACTCTCCCGATTGATCCTCTTGTGATGCTTTTCTTTCTTGAGAGCTCATTAATTTTTAAGTTGTTTTCCTTAAAATGCTTAGTGTGCTTCTTTCTTTCCTCCACCACTTTTTTTGTTCTTTGGTTTTTTTGCCTTCCACAGGGTTCCCTCTTGATCAGCTGTTCTCATTTTCTCCTTGGTGACTCCACGTTCTGGCAAGCCCTGAAATGAGAGTGAGTTTGGGGTAGGAGCAGGGTGAGAGGTGGGATTGAGGGTCAGTCTAACCCAGTTCATGGAAGTGAATGGTGCCTCCAGGTGCTAAGGCACGTCTCTGGGTTCCAGAGCAGCCTTTTACAAAGCAACAGGGGCCATGAGCCTTGTGGTTCTCGTCCTTCCCCTGGAAACCAAGTGAACTTGGCTTAGTCCTTACCTTCTATTTAGGGCTGGGGAACAGGAGTTCAATTGCTCTCAGTAGAAGCTGCAGATACTGCAGTGTGGTCCTAAGGAACATCCCAGGGCACTCGAAACCTTGAGGGGACACTGGTGCTCACTCCCACAGAAGAACCTCCAGGTCGGTAATTGTGTCTTTGGAGAACATAGAAGTTGTTTGACATGAGAAAACCAGGAGTAGCGCCCCTCAAATGAAGGAAAGGAGGAGAATGCTGAATCTAGAAGATGGTGCCAGAGGGAGGGTTCAGCCACGGTTAGTTGTGCCTGAGGATGCCTGGGGCTATTTTTATTTACATTTCTACATCAAATATGGTGCTTGATCAACTAGTCTTTTGAAACACTGGCTACTGTGGATATTGCAGGAGAACGACTCGACCTGTTTGGGAGAACTTGAGATGCTGTCGTGGATGTAGCCTGTTCCGATCATAAAGCAACGTGGAATCAGACCAAAAGCACAGTCTGAGGCACCAGATGCCTCAGGATCCTAGGAGGAGCACTGAGGGTGGACCAAGGTGGGGAGGGGATGGTGGGCAGCACTGCCTTTGAGCACAAAGCCTGAGCAGAGGCGCAGTGGGGATGGCGAGTGTGGAGGAAGGAGGTGCGGGGGGTGAGTGGTAGAGAGCAGGAGTGGGCAAAGAGAAAACCCAGGAGGTCCTAAACTGGGAAATGACTTGAATGGTGGCCGTTTCGTTTCTTGTCACATGTGTACAATTTGGAATTTGCTGAGTTCCTCGAATTCCGGCGTCAGGTTACTTCTTCCTAGGAAGAGAAGCCGTTCCAAGGCCCTGCAATATCTGGGGTTTGGCAGTGGCTCCTCAGTGACTGTGCTCTGATGAACGGGTCTAGGCAGCCAGGATGGTAGGAGCCCTCTGACTTCATGTCTGCAAGGGTACGTGTTTCCACTATATAATTACCAGCATTTAGCAGACTTTTATCAGCCCTCTTTAGGATGGCTTTTGGCAAATGGGGAGAAAATCTATCATGCATTTAAATCATTAGACTCAGACATAGAGAGCAGACTTGTGGTTGCCAAGGGGAGGAGTAGGGAGAGAGTGGACTGAGAGTTTGGGGTTAGTAGATGCAAATGATTACATATAGAATGGATAAGCAACAAGGTCCTACTGTATAGCACAAGGAATTATATTTAGTATCCTGGGATAAATGATAATGGAAAAGAATGACAAAGAATGTATGTATGTGTATAACTGAGTCTCTCTGCTATACCGCGGAAATTAACACAACACTGTAAATCAACTATCCTTCGATAAAAAGAGAATTGATTAAAAACATTATACCTAAAAACAAACAAACAAAAATTGTACCTAGTCTCCTCTTAAAATGTTTTCTGTAGCAAGTCCACAGCACTCCGTATCCAAGTATGTCTCAGACCAATAAGTGAAAGAAGTAGGCAGCTTGTTCATCAGGGTTGAGAATTAAGAACTCTCCACCCAAATAACAGGTATGTGGTAGGAACACATGACCTCTCTCTCACTACTTAGTCATCAGGTGAGGAGGGGGCGGGGGAGTGCTCTCTGTGGGGAAGCCTCAGATTTAAAGAGAGCTGCAGACAGACAAGGCTGAACCTTGGATGTCATCCAACAAAGCTCTTAAAAGACTGGAGTCACAGCCCGTTTTTGAGCTCTGACCTGGACCTGGAGGTCTGGGAGACTTGGCACACAGTCAAAAGAGTGCTTAATTGTCTTTCTGGTTCTGGCTCCTCTTTAGCCCCCGAGAAGGGGGGCGAGGGGTGGGCTGTTCTTCATGACAGCAAGTATCTAGACTGACTCGCCTACTTTAACTCCCCCTGCGGGTTTCTTGAACCTCCTGCCCGGTTCAGTTTCCAGATTGAAGGGTGTCGTCCCCCTACCCCCATCCCCTGACCCTGCCTGCTTCTAGCCAGGATAACTGACTTCCCCTAACCACCCACTGACATCCACCACGCACTTTAGGGAACTGAATAACAGGAAGGGGGTGGGGGTGATTAGAGGATCTGCAGGCCTGACCTGCAGTGTAGAGACTGCCTGTTTCCATGGCAACGCAGAGCTTCTCCCTCCCGGCTGGCCACCACCACCGACAAAGATGCAGGGGACAGACTGGCTCCTGTGATGCTGCTGCTGAAGGCTCGACGGAGAATCCTCCCTTGAGCTCTGCCTGCAACACCTTCAGTAGTTCTTGACTCGGAGAGGGCTCAGCGTTGGAAACAGCCCAAATGACCCAGGTGACGACCACGTAGGGGGCTGTTCATTGTTCGCAATAAAGGCAGAAGTAGAAGTACAGCCATAGGACTTCTTTTCTCTGTCATTCGTAAATTACCCCAATATCAATTATGTTTGTTAATTTATTTATTTGCATTTATTTATTATTTTTGTCTGAGCTGTATGTGTTTTATGTATTTTCGTCGCCGAGCAGGCTTTTCTGTGGTTGCAGTGAGTGGAGGTTACTCTCTAGTTGCGGCGGGCAGGATTCTCATCCCAGTGGCTTCTCTTGTGGAATGTGAGCCCTAGAGCACAGGCTCAGTAGCTGTGGTCTGCGGGCTTTGTTGCTCCTCAGCACGTGGGATCCTCTTGGACCAGAGATCAAAGCCCTGTCTCCTGCATTAGCAGGTGGATTCTTCACCACTGAGCCATCAGGGAAGCCCCGATATAAATTCTTAGAGTCCAGAAATATTTCCAGCAAAGCAAGGCTCACAGAGGCATATTGTCTTGGGTGTGCAGCTGGTGTGTCAGGAACTGCACTAAAGGCTCTATGTACATTATCTCCCTGAATCCTTGCAACACTCCTGGTAACATCCTCACTTCACAAGCAGGGAAACTGAAAACCACACAAGTTGGGATCTTGCCCAGGCCCCTTGACCAATGAGGGATGGGGTGGGATTTGAGTCCAGGGCTTGAGGAGCAGAGCTTGAGCTCTAAGTCCTGACACTGCTTTGCCTCTCTTGACTTTGAAAGGCATCTCTCATCAGAACATAACAGATCCACTGATTTAAGAATACTTGTGGTACAGTCATCCTCCCTTTTCTGCAGTTTTGCTTACTAAGATTTCAGCTAACCATATCAACTGTGGTCCAAAAATATTAAATGGAAAATCTGGAAATAAGCAATTCAGAAGTTTTAAATTGCACATATTTTGAGTAGCTTGATGAAATCTCACACCATTCTACTCCATCCTACCTGGGATATGAAACCATTCCTTTGTCTAATGTTCAGTTCAGTCGCTCAGCCGTGTCTGACTCTGTGACCCCATGGACTGCAGCACACCAGGCTTCCCTGTCTATCACCAACTCCTGGAGCTTGCTCAAACTTATGTCCATCTAGTCAGTGATGCCATCCAACCATCTCATCCCCTGTCGTCCCCTTCTCCTCCTGCCTTCAATCTGTCCAAGCATCAGGGTCTTTTCCAATGAGTCAATGATTCTCTTCGCATCAGGTGGCCAAAGTATTGGAGCTTCAGCTTCAGCATCAGTCCTACCAATGAATATTCAGGACTGATCTCCTTTAGGATGGACTGGCTGGATCTCCTTGCAGTCCAAGGGACTCTCAAGAGTCTTCTCCAGCACCACAGTTCAAAAGCATCAATTCTTCAGTGCTCAGATTTCTTTATGGTCCAACTCTCACATACATACGTGACTACTAGAAAAACCATAGCTTTGACTATAAGGAACCTTTGTTGGTAAAATAATGTCTCTGCTTTTTAATAGGCTACCTAGGTTTGTCATAGCTTTTCTCCCAAGGATCAAGCATCTTTCAATTTCATGGCAGCAGTCACCATCTGCAGGGATTTTGGAGCCCAAGAAAATACAGTCTGTCACTTTCCATTGTTTCCCCATCTACTTGCCATGAAGTGATGGGACCAGATGCCATGATCTGATTTTTTTGAATGCTGAGTTTTAAGCCAGCCTTTTCACTCTCTTCTTTCACTTTCATCAAGAGGTTCTTTAGTTTAGTTTAGTTTTTGTCCAGTATGTCCCATTGTTTATTGACTTAGTGGCCAGTTAGGTTATCAGGTGAACTGTTTCAATGTAGCAGGGCTATATAGCAGTTCAAGTAACACTTATTGTAGTTATTGGCCCCAAGGTAGTAATGCTAGCAACTCTCTTACTATACCTAATTCATAAATCAAACTTCATCATGGGTGTGTTTGTATGTAGGATTTGGCACTATTCATTGTTCAGGCATCCAGTAGGACTCTTGGAAAGAATCCCCCACGGATAAGGGCAGGCTTCTGTATTTTACAGTCGCATCCCCAGGGCTCCATGAGGGCACGGGCTCTGTCTTCTAATTCGTGTCTCTATAGAGCTGTGCCCTCAGTTGTAAAAGGGGAGTGTAGCACATACCCTCATGGTTCCTAGTCTTTTCGGACAGAAGAGCCCTTTGGGGGACTTCTCTGATGAACCAGTGGCTAAGACTCCCAATGCAGGGGACTTGGGTTCAATGCCTGGTCAGGGAACTAGATCCCTCATGCCACACCTAGGACCTGGTACAGCCAAATAAATAAAAAGAGGAGCCCTTAGGGATCCTTGATGCTCGTCAATGTCTTCAGGGCCCTGTCTGTGTGAATCGTAGATCCTCTTGCCGGGCTGTAACTGACAGGAGAGGATCGCCAGGGGTAACAAACTGCAGAAGTGCTTGGCAAGCTAGGGAGGGGCTGTAAAGTTTTAAAATGTAGATAAATTCATTCATTTATTTGCTTATCCTGATTGAGCCCTCTTGAGATGACCTCTTCTGCACATGCTATAGTCACATACTGACTCAGTGAAAGCCAGAGAGACAAACTGTGTGAGCCCACTTACCCCAGCTGCATGTTGACAGCTGGATGGAAACGTCACGTCAGTGCCCCGAGCTGGTTGTGATTTTGCACAGCACCCTGAAACACAGGTTGCTAATGAAGGACAGCACATTAAACAGATTAGGGAATGGCACGCTGTGTGTGTTGAATCGTCAATAAAGCATTTGTTACGTCACTCTGTGGCTGTGCTGCGTAAACGCACCGGACAAGGGAGGATGGCATTAGCGCCCAGGGCAGGGTCTCTCTTAGCCCATGGGAAACTTATTTCCGCCTTGAGGTTCGTGGCTTTTACTTGCTTACACCGAAGCCTGTCTGCTCCATTTTCATGGAGCCAAAGTGTTGCCATGCATGAGCAAGACAGGGTCTGTACAGGAAGGCTTCCGGAGTGCAAAACTGTACCCAAGCATAGACCCCTCAAGCCCAACCACGTTCCAGGAAAAGAATGGAGAGACCTTGTGTTTTATATCTTTGGAATTAGGTGAAAGCCTATTCCGGAAAAACACCCCCGTCTACTGCCAAGTGACTGTCATTCCCTAACTGAAGAATTAGTTACTCTCTTCAGTGGCTCCCAGAGTCTCTAGTCCACATGCAGATATTTATAAACCAGGGTAGGATTAATCCATTGACTTCTGACTTTAAATGTTAGACTAAATGAGTAGAATGAGGAATATAAAGCCAGCACAGGGTTTAGGGGCCTGGGTCCCATTCTGACATGTGGGGGTGTGGAGGTGGTGGCTTGGGGGTGTGATAGGATGTGCCCTAGCTCTGTGGTTGGTGGATCTGAATGCAAGCCGCCTGAAATGTCTGCCCCTTATGCCTCTGACTCAGGGCACTGATAAGAGAAAGGCTCTATTGAGAGTGGAAGATAGAATTGAAATTAATTACACTGGTTAGCCAAAAGGACTGAAAGAGGTGGGAATATAGGATAGGCAAGTTTGGAGCCTGATGGGAGGAAGAGGAGGCTGGTGGGTGCATGGGAGAGAAGCCACGGGTCTGATGGCTCATCCTGGGAGGTCTCTTGGCTGCAGAAACTTCGTTGGTGGTCTTTAAAAGAGTTCATCCCTGTGTGCAGGTGTATATGTGTGTGTGTGTAGTGGAGGGCCTCCTGGAGAGGAGGAGGGGAGGATAACTGAGGTCTGAGGCAGGGGTGGGCAGCAGGCAAGAAGGAAGGCTAGAGAGAGAAAAGACTGCAGAAGGCACAGGACCTGTGATGTCTATGGGTTCGCAGGGAGGGTGTGGAGAAGGCGGAGGCTTGGAAAGTGGGACAGGAGGCAAGTGGGCTTTGGTTTCAAGACTCTAGAAATTAGAAATGAGTCAGCACTGGGTTGGGATTCAAAAGACCTAAGATCTCCTATCAACTCATCACCAGCTAGCTCTGTGGTCTGGGCAAGGCCCTTCTCTCCTCTGGGCCCAACATGGAGATTCTATTGGAATTATTCCTTTTTTCAGAAACAGTCTCTGAGAGACAGTAACACCCGGAGTTTCTAGAGAAGAAGGGGCTCTCGTGGCTGTGAAAGATACGCCAGTTCACCCACCACCAGCCGGGCTCAGGCAGCCTCAGTTCTCCGTGAAGGACCACACGGCCCCCAGCCCCAGCTGGTCTATCAGTTTCTGCGCTTTTCCACATAGAAGCCAGAGCGGCCTTCTTAGTTTTATCTTCTTTTTGAACAGGAAACAGAACTGATAAAGTATAAAATTGAAAAAGGGTGGACGTGAAAGTTACTTTCTTCTTGCTAAGAGGTAATCAACCTTATCAGCTTCTTTTATATCCTTCCAAGATATAGTTCATGACCATCTAGAGTTTACATTTTAAATGTTTTGTAACTTAATCTTGTCAGTTATAATTTCTTGGAAATATTCCATGTTAGTCAGCAAAGTGCACTCTCATTTCTGTTTTTGCATCTACTGTTATGGGTACTGTACCATATTTAATGGCCGCTGGTGATTCTTAGATTGTTGCCAGTGTCTTACTATTATATACTATGTTACAATGAGTAACACTGGACCTATGTCATTGTATACACTCACAAGTATATCTGTAGGACACAAGTGGTAGACTTGCTGAATCAAATTCCATTTATAATTTTGAGTTATTGCAATT
The DNA here is from genome assembly GCA_006410875.1 of Neotragus pygmaeus. Lineage (NCBI taxonomy): Eukaryota > Metazoa > Chordata > Mammalia > Artiodactyla > Bovidae > Neotragus > Neotragus pygmaeus. The sequence continues at coordinate 1,406,779 of SJYV01010468.1, read as the reverse complement.
ACCTTCCATGAAATTTTTATCAGTGTGTACTACCACAGGTTATGAATGAGGATATTTCTTTTGCCACATGCCCTCATCAACCCAATGTATTAATCAAACTTGTTCAACCTTTTCCATCTGAAAGGTGAAAAAAATGGTAAAAGGACTTGATCTTCTAAGAAGGTCGATCAGATTATGGCACTCCTATGCTCAAGATGATCACTGTTTTTCCTTTGTTCTTAGAATCCCAACTCCTGGAGCATGGCCCAGTGGGGCTCAAGCTTTGGCACTGCTAGTGCCCCAACTTTATCTCCTACCTCTCTCCTCCCATCCACTCTGCTCTAGTCTTGCAGACCCTCTCCCTCTTTCTCAGGTGCACCAGGCGTGGCGCACCTCCAGTTCACTTTTGTCTATTCCTTTGCTGACCATGTTCTTATCCTTGGAGTTGCTAGTTCACTTTTCTTACATTGTTTCAATCTCTGACCAAAACTTACCATCTCAGACTTCATGGAAGCCAGCACTAACTGGAGCTGCTGGAAAAGTACCCACCCTGAGAGGAGAGAGTACTTACTTACAGAGAATACGAGCCAGTAAATGCAGAAAATCACCATTATGTAACCATCAGAGTAATGACTAAATCATAAGGACCATCATTGGGCACTAAAACCTCTGAGTCAAAGTTAATCATGGGTTGGCATATTTGCACAGATTATTTATCGGTTACAAGAAGGAAAATGGTATCTTTACACTGGAGAGTCTTGGTGGAAGCCTTCTTTAAAAAGTGCTTGGTGGGGACTTCCCTCATGGTCTGGTGGTTAAGAATTCACCTTCCAATGGAGGGGACGCAGGTTCGATCCCTGGATGGGGAACTAAGATCCCACGTGCTTCAGGGCAACTAGCTTGAATACTATAACAAGAGACGCATGCTAGCCATAATGAAAAAAAAAAAAAAAAACCAGCACAGCCAAAAATGTTAAAAATTTAAAAAAAAGATGTTTAAAAACTGATCATTGGTTTGAGTGGGTTTCCTTCCAAATATATAACCTGAATCAAATCATGATGAAGCTTCAGAAGAANAAAAAAAAAAAAAAAAACCAGCACAGCCAAAAATGTTAAAAATTAAAAAAAAAGATGTTTAAAAAGTGATCATTGGTTTGAGTGGGTTTCCTTCCAAATATATAACCTGAATCAAATCATGATGAAGCTTCAGAAGAAGCAAAATTGAGGACCTTCTACAAAGTAATTATGATCAAATGGTAGAGAATTGAGTAAGATGAAGACGGATATAACAATGAGCCTTGTTGACTATCCTGAGGTCTTAGGGTTGATTTTAAGCTGGTCTTCAGTGAATATACTGGAAAGCAATTAATGGGTTAATAGATTTTGAGGTGAGAGTAGTATTCCTGTACAGAGGTGAGGAATAGAAACCATGTGCAATAATCCAGGTAGTGGTGATGACTTGGAACAGGATGGTGATAATGGAAGTAGTGAGAAGTGGTTTGATTTTGTGTGTGTGTATTCTTTTCAAATATTTATAAAAACAGAGAGAACAGGATAACAAATAATCATTACCTGTCACCCAGCTGCTACAATTATCACCTCATGACTGATCTTGTTTCATTACACTCCTATCATTTTATTTGTATGCAAATATCAGAGGTATTACTTCATTCTGGATATGCGTAAGACTTTGCTGATGGATTAGCTGTGAGATGTAAGGGAAAAGGAGAACCAAGGATGTGTTCAAAATTTGCATGAAGGACAGAGGTACCGTTTACTGAGATAGGGGTGCCTGCAGGGGGCGAAATCTTGCAGAGGAAATGATCAAGGGATTACTTCTGCTTATGTATAGTGTGAAATGCCTACTTGCCAATTCAGAAGATATTGGATATACAAGTCTGGATACCAGGGAGAGACTGAGCCTATAGACATAAATTCAGGAGTTGTATGATGATAGAGTGTCTAAAACCAAAAGAATAAAGCCTCAGCCTCTGGTAACCACAGAGTAGCTTGCATCAGACTAACTGTTTTGCTGACCATGATTATAAACTCTGGGGGCATGGGAGAGTGACCTAAAACAGACAGATACTAGAGGAGATTCAGCTCTTGAGAGAAGGGAATCATACTTCATGAGAACCATGTTTATACAGGTTATTTTCCTGAGGGTACTCCCTGGCCCATGCACTATATAGTGAATAGAACTAAAGCAGAAATTAGCAGCCATACTGGGCTGAAGTTTCTAGAGAAGCTGGCAATTGAGATGGAAAGAAGTCACAGAGCAGGGAGTCCCATAATCTGTGTACGAGCTCTTCTCAAATCCCTGCCAGACTCCTCAGGTAAGCATGTGGGGGTCAAAACTCCAAGACGCCCAGAGGAAAATGATGACTGGGAAACTGATAGAACTCAGCAGAGGTTGCAGTTCTCACTGAATGTAGAGGGGCTTGATCTCAGGGTTCCCTTTGAAATTCCAGAAAGCCCCGACTCCAGTAGTTAAGATATACCCCAAGACTAAGGGATTCACTCTACGATTAAGGGCAAAACTGAAAGAGACTCACCATAACAGAACGTAAAATTAAGCCATCGCAGGATACAGATGATCTATCAGTTATTTAACAGTTAGAACAGCACACAATACTCTTCAGAGGAAGATAACAGAATTTAGGGTCTCTATAAATCACCTACAATAGCCTATATATAGTCCAAAATTACAAAAAATTCAAATAAACAAGAAGATGTAGCCCATCAGTTCAGTTCAGTTCAGTCGCTCAGTCATGTCCGACTCTTTGCGACCCCATGAATTGCGGCACGCCAGGCCTCCCTGTCCATCACCAACTCCCGGAGTTCACTCAGACTCACATCCATTGAGTCAGTGATGCCATCCAGCCTTCTCATCCTCTCTCATCCCCTTCTCCTCCTGCCCCCAATCCCTCCCAGCATCAGTCTTTTCCAATAAGTCAACTCTTCGCATGAGGTGGCCAAAGTACTGGAGTTTCAGCTTTAGCATCATTCCTTCCAAAGAAATCCCAGGGCTGATGTAGCCCATAGTCAAAGAGAAATTGGTCAACAGAAGCAGACACAGAAAACATATATGTTGCCATCAGGAACTCTAAAATAAATTCGATAAGTCTTTTGAAGAGTCAATAGGAGTAATGAATTAACTGGTAAAGAGATAAGAAATTTCAGGAGAAATATGGAAACACTAAAAAAGGATTACATTGTAACCAGAGAACTGGATTGTACAATATAAGCAATAAAAAATTCAGAGGATTGGTTGCAACTAAAGACTGTTATCAGTGAACTTGAAGACAAGTCATCATCTAAACAGAAACGCCCAGAAGAAAGGCAATTGGGGGATAAAAAACACCCAGAAGAAAGGCAATTGGGGGATAAAAAAGGACAGAAAGGCAATTGGGGGATAAAAAAGGACAGTGACTTGTATAAAAAACTATGGGCTGAATGTAATTGGAATTCTAGAAGGAAAAGAGAAAAAATGGAACAGAAAAAATATTTATTTGAAGAAATATTAGCCAAAACTTTCCAAGTTTCCTCAAAAACAGCAACTCACAGATCTAGGAATATCAGTGAATCCTAAGGCAGATGCATACAAGAAAACCAATACTAATTACACATAGTCTAACTGTTAAAACAACATATCAAAGATAAAGAAAAAAGTATTAAAAACAGCAAGAGGAAAAAGCCATGTTACATATAGGAGCAAAACAGTGAGAATGATGGCTGACTCATCAAAAAAATAAAAGTTAAGAGACAATGAATAAATCTTTGAAGTGTCATTGAAAGATAAAAGATATGTCAACATGGAATTCTATATCCTACAAAAACATATCTCAAAAACAAATGAAAGTGAAAAAAAGACATTTTCAGAAAAACAAAAGCCTAGAGAATTTCTGCAGGCCCATACCAGAAAAGATGTTCAAGGAAGCTCTTCAGGATGAAGGGAAATGATACCAGCAGAAAAGGATGAAGGATATTGGAAGTGGTAAATATGAGTGTCTTAGTCAGCTTGAGCTGCAATAACAAAATGCCATAGTGGGGGTGGTTTAAACAACAGAAATTTATTTTGCACAGTTCCAGAGGCTGGAAACTCCGAGGTCAAGGTGACAGCAGGGTTAGGACCTAGTGAGGGCTCTCTTCCTGGCCTGCAGATGGCCAGCTTCTTGTCCTGTCCTCAAAAGGCAGAGTGAAAGCAGGCTCTGGTCTCCTCATCATCTTATAAGGCACTAATCCCGTCATGAGGGCTCCACCTCTATGACCTAATCACCTCCCAAAGGCCCAGCCTCCAGATACCATCACATTGGGGGTTTCAACATGTGAATCTGGGGAGAACACATACATTCAATCCAGAGCAGTGAGTTAATACGAAGTCATGGGATGAGAGCTTCAAGGAAGTGGTTATGAAGAGGCAGCAGTACTTCTCAGCACTCCTATATCAAAAGATTAGAAAAATGAGGAGGCGCCAACAGCCAGATGGAGGGCGAACAGCCAGAGGAAGAAGGAAAACCAAGTGGGAGCAGTGCTTCGAGGAAGGGTCAGACCATCGCGCACTGCTGATGCTGAGACGTCAAGGCAAACACGGACCAAGAAGTCATCCCCAGGTTTGCATCGTGGAGGTCACTGGTGACAGTGACAGGAGCTAACTGATGAAGCGATGGGGTGAAGCCTAATCGGGGTGAGTTGAAGAGAAGTTTAACAACAGAAAAAAAAGAGGAGTAGGTGTTAGGAGACAGCCAGCACACCATGGCAGACTCCTTTCTAGGTAAGATGCACATAGCATGCTTGGCTCAGAGCAGTGACCTGCTGCGGCCTGGCTTCCCTTTCTCCAGGGAAGACTGGCACTGACCTGGCCCCTGTAATAGCATGGGCAAGGGTTGAAGAGGCTGTTCATAGGTGTGCAAGGAAAAGTACCAGAGTCCTATTATAACCTTTCCCCTATCTGCAAGCTTCTTACCCAGGGACCCAGAGCGCTGGGTGGCTATAGGTTTTGTGGTGCACAGCCAGCTTGGTGGCATGTTCTGAGGCACTGTCCCACCACATCAGATGAGAAGCTAGGCGAGAGGCCCAGGAAGCGTATTAGAAGGGGCAGCTCCCTGACCCCACGCTGCCGCAGAAGGACGTGCACCCTTGCTCCCTGCCAATTGGCTTGAATGGCAGTGATTCATCTCGGATATCCTTGGCTGAAAAGAACAGAAACTCAATTGAAACTAGACTAAATAGTGAAGAAGCTCAATGTCTCACAAAAGAGATGCCTAAAATAGCCCTGTGTTGCAAGGGAGTAAGTGACTTCCTGCCAGTGCACTCTGCTCTCTCCCCCATTAATTCATTCACACACTCATTCATTTAACAAATAACAATATTTATGGGGTGCCTGCTTCATGCTGGGCACTGCTCTAGGGGCTGGAGCTACACCAATGAACAAAACAAATAAAATCACTTCTCTTTGGTATTTACATTCTATTTTGGGGAGAGAGACAGGAAAGGGCCATGATGACAAATAATATGAAAATCAGTCAAGCTGGATAGGGGAATATAAAGTGTCTGAAATTGTGAGGATCCTATTTTGTATAGAAGGTAAAGGAAGACCTCCCTAATAAAGTCATATTTAAGCAGAGACCCCTGGAAGCAAGCCATGTGGGTCTCTGGGAGAAGTATATTCCAGGAGGAGGGAAGAACCAGTCCAAAGGGACGTGGAAGTTGCTTGGTGAGTCTGGGGACACAGGCACAGTGTGAGGTGATGACACTGATGTAGTTGCAATGGGCTGGGCCACAAAGGTCTTCGCAGGCTGTGGTGAGCACACTGGATTTCACTCTGCGATGGACGCCCTTGGAGGATTTTGAGAAGAGGAGTGCCTTGATTTAACTTAAAGAATCACTCTATCCTGAAGAAGGGCAAGGCCAGGCACAGAGAACTCAGTTAAAGGGCTCTTGCAGTAACCAATCCAGGAGAGAGAGGTTGGTTGTTTTGAATCAGGGTGGTAGAAGTGATGAGAAAATTTCGGATGCTGTGTGTATTTTGAAGACAGGGCCAACAGTTTGCTGACGAGTTGGATGTGGAGTCAAGACATCCTGGAGGTTTTTGACTTGAATGACTTGAAGAACAGAGTTGCCAATAACTAGGATGGGAGACCAGGGGTTAGGAGGAGTAGGTTCGGGGGTTAAAATCAAGAGTTTAGTTTTGAACATCTTTCACTTGTCCAAGTGGAGCTGTTGATTTGGCAGCTGGATGTACAAATCTGAAATTTAGTGATGACTGGGCAAAGACATAATTGGAGGAGATATTGGTAAAGGTGATGCTCAATGCTTGTGCCTGACAAGCCCACTGAGGAAGTGTGTGTGGGCAGTAAGGGAGTATGAGGATTAATCCTTGGATTCTCCAAAGTTTAAGGGTCGGGAAGATGAGTTTAAGACACCCACAGCAAACCTCCTTGTGAGGAGATTCAACTCATCTTAAACTTCCGGTTAGGGGTAAAGAACCCGCCTGCCAATGCAGGAGATGTAAGAGACATGGGTTTGATCCCTGGGTCGGGAAGATCCCCTGGAGGAAGGCATGACAACCCTCTCCAGTATTCTTGCCTGGAGAATCCCAGGGGCAGAGGAGTCTGGTGGAGTACAGTCCATAAGGTCGCAAAGAGTCGGACACGACTGAAGCAGCTTAGCACAGCACAGCACAAGGAGATTAGCAGGAAATGACCAGTGAAGGAAGAGGAGGACAAAGGAGAAGTGTTATCCTTGAGAACAAGTTTCAGGGAGCCTGGGATGAGAATGACGGTGTCACATCCTGCTAGCAATCAGAGCCGCATCGACTTGCAGTGAAGCTGCTCTCTGTCGGCCCTGAGACCTGGGATTGCTGTTACTGGCGCATAACTTATGCCAAGGGCAAGAGGAGAAGGGGGTAACAGAGGATGAGATGGTTGGATGGCATTACTGACTCCATGGACATGAATTTGAGCAAGCTCTGGGAATGGTGAAGGACAGGGAAGCCTGGCGTGCTGCAGTTCATGGGATTGCCAAGAGTCAGACATGACTTAGCAACTGATCAACAAACGACCTATGCTGACGGATACAGCTTGCTTTTCTCCAACTATATTATCTTACCTGAGTGCAGGTCCAAGAAGGACAGACTCTTGGTTTAACCAGTCTTGGGGTTTTGCTAGGGAGGCCTGAGAGAGGGAAGGCAGGACATTGAGGGTGTGTTTAATGGAGCCTGAGCTGGATGACGAGGGAGAAAAGGGAGATGCTAGATTCACCCCCAAGGCTCCTCCCTGATATTTGTGAGAGGGTGGCCAGAGCCAGTCAGGACGAAGCGCTCCTCCTCGCATCCCTGAGGAGGAGGCGCCCCGTGTCCAGGAGCCGCTCTGGCGACAGTGGGGCCCTGAGCCTCCTCTCCGCGAGGGCTCATTTTCATTTTTCATTCCTGCAGAGCCTCTCCCACGGCTATTCTAGGTACCGACTTTTGTTTTGTCCTTTTCAGATTGAAGCTGACAGGAGGGAGAGAGCTAGCGAATGAGAACACGGGTTCCTTTCGCATTCGGCCCTTGGGGAGGGGAGGACTTCTGCTTCCCGCAGATTCTCCACGTGCGTGGGTGAGGACGGTCCTGCGTGGTCTGCCCACAGCCTCCAGGTCCTGACGATCACCGCCTGTCCGTTCCAGACAGGAGCAGGGTCCACACCATACAGTTTGGAGGCTGGGCAGGCTGGAGCCTGGTCCTTCGACTCTAAGCTCACCTCTCCCCGTACTTTACCCAAAGGGGCTAGAAGGGTCCCCATTCCCACAACTTCCTTCCCCTTCTCAGAGAAGCCAGACAGGCCCCAGGCCGCACCCCGCTCAGAGGGGCAGCAGCAGTTACATCTCCCAGCTCACCCATCCCGCCTCCAGCCCAAGACACTGGACAAGAGCCCACAGGCTCTTTGCTCCTCGGCCTCTGCTCAGGCTTGGGCACTTGAAAGAAGCTCCAGGATGAAGGACAGGAGTGTCCAGACAGGCCTTGTTTCCCAAGCCTGCAGGGTGCACACTCTGACTGGTTCAAGCCATTCCCCTCACCAGACACTTCGTCTATGGGACTCTGGCCTCTCTCCAGCTCACAGGGGCACTATGGGCCTAACCGGCACCCCCACCCGCCCTCAACAAAGGGCCCACTGAAGGCAGGGCTGTGGAAATGCCCCCACAGCCAGAGGTTGTGAAGGGGAAGGCGAGACAGGTGTGACTGTGTTCCAGAGGGAGTTCACATTCAAGGTCACATGGCTCACAGCACCAAGTCCACAGTCCTGTCTTAGCTATCCCTCACTCCCAGGGGGAGGGTCACTATACATTCAGTGTGGTGTCATCTAAACTGCCTGGCCTCCCTGGGACACCTGCTTGGCCAACTGGTAAACCTCACCAAAGGCTCTGGAGTGGGCTCGCTCAGGGAGTGCTGAGGCTGCGGGAGGCAGGGCCCTGAACGCAAGCTGCTGAGGACAGACCAGGAGACTCAGTGGGCGGGGTGGAGGGGCGGCCACGGCCAGGTTTCCGCAGGATTTCCCAAACTTTCTTATTTTATAGGAGGCAAGCATGTGATTTGCTCAAGGACCAAAATTTGATCTCAGGTCCCTTTGAACAAGCCTTGGGCTCTTGGGTGACTCACTTGTCCCTGCCTCAGTTTCTCCGCTGGGCAGGGTGACTTTGAGAGGCCAGGGCTCTGGCCTGCACACAGGGGCCCTGTTCCATCACGGGAGAGGAGCCGGCATGGGCTATCTGTCTGAATGGGGAGGGTCAGTGGTGGGAGCCGGTGACAGACCAGAGAGGCCCTGACTCACCGCCCTGGGGCTCTGGGATAGTAGGGCGAGCCAGTCTCAGTTTTCCCAGCTGTAAAATGGGTATTGGGCCATTTGCTTCTAAGGGGAGGGCCTAAAGGGCTGTAATTATGCAAGGGTGTATAAAACCCTGGGAGCCTGAGAACGGGGCAGTCTGAGGAAGCTGGCAGGATGGCCAAGGGTTTTAACTGGCTGGGGAATTAGGAATTCCTTTTTAGAAGAAAGAACTGGGGGGGAGGGTGAAACGGTGACCCAGGGAGAAAGTGGCGCCCTTGGGAAGCCATCTTAGCGCACAGCAAAGCCCTCTCTCACAAGGCAATCAAGTTGTTGCTTCTGTTCATACCAAAAGGGCCTTTTTAAAATACAATTAGGCTCTGTTTTATTATGTGTGACAGACGAGGCCATTAACCATTCCGACTATTAAATCAGACTTCATTAAAAAAAATGGAAGTAACTGTAAATTGCCTTGGGTCACGATCGTTTAGAGCCGAGATACTGCAAAGAAAAACATTAGGGAGCTCACTACCATGATGAAGTTAATCAATTTGACATCCCTGGTGGGGCCACACACCCGGGAAGAGCTGGCTGCACGCTCCCCTCTCCCAGGGGTGGGCTCCTGGGTTGTGGGGGGTGGTGGTGGTGTCTCCAACTCCTCCCCTCCCCAGAGCAGAGCCAGGGAGGTACAAAAATAACCTGAAAGTTTGGTGGTAGTGGTGGCTGGGGGGGCGGAATGGGAATTTCTTTTCCCAGAGAGGTTTTGCTAGTTTTCATTTCTGAAAAATTATCTAAATATATCAAATGTGATACCAAGTCATACATAATACATTTTTTATGTTTTTGCACCAAAAAGTGACTTTGGAGCTATAAGGAGCAGTGCTGTGTAAGTATGAAGTGTCTCCCCCGGCCCCGCGCGAGGTGGGTGGCATCTCTGGGCGTGCTAATTTTCGGACTTCATCTCCCTCCTCAGGGCCTGGCGTGGGCTTGTTGGTAGGTCACCAGGGGGCCCTGTGTGGGTGTCCCTTGCCCTCCTTCCCTGTGTGCAGGTGGAAGGAAGGGCAGAGAGGGAGAGGGAGCCAGGAGGGGCCTTTGAAGGGCAGAAGCAGGAGGGGCCCAGCCCTGCATCCCTTCTCGCTCAGGCCCTGCTGCTCCCAGAGACTGAAACCCCAAGCCTCCTCTGAGGGTGGGGAGGGTCAGTCATGGGGAGGGGGCCGGGGTTGTGGAGGGTCAGGGTGGAGCTAAGAAGGTCCAGAGCAGGGTGAGGGCCGAGTTGTGTCTGGGGCGAGTCCCCGGCCTTGGGCTGGCACCAGACGAGGAGAGTGGGCAGGGAACACTCAAGGCCGCCCGGGCGGGGCTGGGGCTGTCGGGAGACATGGCCTTGTCCACGCAGGCATTTCCTGGCTGGATAATTAGCCTCAGTCCATGCTGACTGTTTGGGGTGAACATGCTGGTGATCATGGGGAGGCAGAGGTGGGAGGAGTGGGCATGTCAGCCGTGGGGAGCTGGGCTGGCGCCCTGCCCTGCTCTCTTCCCTGTTCCGGCCAGCCTACCATCTGGTGTGGGCTCTAGAGCCCTGTACTGGGCTTACCTCCTCCATGAAGCCCTCCAGGCCCACCTGGGCTGCACTTGGGGACCCCCTGTCCCCTCCCCAGAACTTGCCTCCCTGCTGGCGCCACCTGAAAACTGCGAAATCAAGTGCTTCCTGGCCAACAGGCCTCCTTCCATCTCTCCCCACCCCAGCACACCCATCCCTTTCTTGTCCTCTGCTTAATCACTCTGGATCATTCCCGACAGCTCAGGGATGAGGCCGTGACCCCTTTTTGGCCTCAAGGGCCTTCAGCCGTATTCCCACCTGCCCCCAGCCTCGCCTCCTTCCCACCTCCTTAGTCCTGTAGGTACCACTTCCTTTGCTTGGCTGTCTGGTCCTCTCTTTTCCACCCCAGGCAAATCCTCCTGTAAGTCCCAGCCCTAGGACACCTCCACCTGGAAGCCCTCTCACATGTGCCATGGTTGGTGAGCAGTGTCCGTCCCTCCTGCTCTTTCTTCTCACAACATTTACTTTTCATTGTCAGTGACAAGCCCTGTATAGGAGCTGAGAACTCGAAAGAGAGCAGAACAAGGTCTCTGCCTCGATGAAGCTGACAGTCTGGGCAAGACCATCAATATATGCGCTGTCAGGAGTCAGGAGGTGTAAGTGCCATGATAAGGCCAGGTCAGGAGACAGGGAGTGATGGCGTGTGATAGGGGAAGACCTCCGGTACAGAGGAGTGTGAGCAGAGACCCGAAGGAAGTGAGGGAGCAGGTGTCCTGGCAGAGGGGCTGGAGGCCAGGAGCCTGAGATGCGCGTGTGTCCCCACAGCAAGGCTCTGCGGCCTCTTTTGCATCACGTTGCAGTTACTCAATGCGGAGACCATCTCTTTGCTCTCTGAATCCACCCAGGAGCCCAACTCTGTATTAGGCACAAGAGGGCCATTGGCACATGCCTGTAGGATGGCAGGTGAATGAATGCATGGGCCAAGGAAGTGAAGAGTGAATTTCTGGACCTGTGCTGGACACTGTAGAGAGTCGGTCCCCGGGTGTCCCAGTACAAGCAGAGCCAAGCGCCCTGCATCCCAAGAGCTCCATCCCTGGACGCCCCTCTCTCAAGCCAGATGCTGACCACCTGGGAGCTTCGAGGGAGCCTGGCCTGCCAGCACGGTCATTCTCCTTTCCTAACTGTGCCAACACCGAGAAGCGAAAGCACGTTTAGGTAACATTCTGAGCATCAGGGGTTGAAGCTCGGTGGGTTCTAGCAATAAGAAAGCATGGGTTTGAATATCCTCATTGTTTCCTTGTTTGATTCATTGTCTTTTTTTGTTGTTATTTGCTGCAAAGATGGCGTTTCATACAGGGGAGAAGCAGGCCTCAGACTCTTCCTTTGGTAAGAAGTTCAAAATAATGGGGCAGGCAAAATCTAAACGATTCTCTCCATAGCATCTTAATCACGCCCGGCCCTGTGGTGGCTGGCGGTCCATGATCCCAGGCTTGTTGCAGCAGACCCTTTGTCCAGCCGTGGCCGGGAAGCTGGCTCCTGGGTGTGGCTGAGCTGTGCCCCGCTCTCACCCTGTCCTTCCTGCACACCACTCACCAGACACCCCGGGACCCTGGAGAGCAGCACCGTTGCCAACTGTGGTGATTTCAGTGGTGTTTTTCCTTCCTGGAGACCAGGACCTGCTTGACGTCCATCCATAGAGTTTCTCCCATGTGCTCCTGGACTGTTTCCTCCCAGGCGGCTCCCTGCGGAGGATTGAGTCACTAGAGCTTGTCTGCAGAGGGGCTGGGGGCAGGGGGCTGGCTTCTAGGGGCTGTGGGTCCCCTCATTGTTTTCTTTGGCACTTTGCTCATGGCTCAGTGAAAGCCAAGTTCTGTTCTGGCCTGGTGCCGTCTAAGCAGAGGCCGAGCTTGGCAGGCCTCTGGTTTTCTCTGGCATCAGAGGTGCTTTCCATAGCTTTCGGCCCTGAGAGGGCCGCCCCCTTTGGAGAAGATATCCCGCTCATACACCGACAACCAGGAGGGGGCGTCCAAGGAGTCGGCGGGGCGCCCTGGAGAGGGCTCTCACCCTGGTGTCCTATCTGCTAGAACTCCCAGCCCCTCATCCCTCGGACCCCAACCCTGCGAGCCAGAGATGATAGCCTTTAGTTGAAACCCTGCCTTTCGCAAGCTGGGTAGTCTTTGCAAATCACATCTCCTGCAGGGTCCCCAGCTTCTTTGTCTGTTAAACCGGGATGAAAAAGAAAAAAATTTAAAACTGCTGCTCCGTCTCACCAAACAGTCAGTGAGGGGATGAAAAACCTTTAAAAGGAGAGGTAGTGAAAAATATTTACATTAACATTAATTTTTTTCTTATTTATTTATTATTTTTTCAACATTAATTTTTTAAGCAATAAAGAGAAAACAGGAGATAAGTGTTACTAATTAACAAAAAAATACCAGCCACCTTTTTTTCTTCTGCCATACTATATACTCAGTTGATGGAGAAAGAGAACACAGTAAAAATGTTTACTGGTGGAATCAAGAGAAAGCAAGCCCCTGAACTATCAAATCAAGCCTGTCATCATTAGTCCTTGACCTCTCCCTGTTTTCCCTACGGCATGAAGGCATCTTCACGCAGAAACACCGGCCTCTCCTGGGTCCTTGCTTCGAGTCCTGATCCTGCCTCTTATTCAGAGGTGGCCTGCAGCTCTGAGGGAAATAGTTCCCCTCTCTTCAGGGTCTCAGGGACTTCCAACTTGAGCGCAAGGTTGCCTTACTTCACGGCTTCCTCATCTGTGGCCCTCCTGCGCACCCAGGCACAGTCAGGACAGCGGAATTAGAACAGGCGTTTGCAAAGTGGTGACAGGGGGGCAGGAGTCTTCAACAAGCTCACCCTCCCGTTCTCCAGGACTGTTTCAAGCTGGCTTCAGTCTCAACTTTCCTATGTGACGCCCTACCTGAGCGTCTGATGACCAAGCATCCTGCCCAAGAAGAGGGCAGAACAGCCGTCAGAGGGGCACTGGCCTCCACGCCTTCCATCTGCACGACCTCCCCCACCTCCTGTGACGGTGGATGCTGGCTCGCCCGAAGCCTCGCTCCAGTGGTTCACAGCCCCGTCCTTGCATCTCTTTCTCTCGGATCTAAACGCTTTGTCTCTTTGTGAAAGAAAACCTTTCCTCAACTCCCTGCCCTTCTGTTCTCATTTGCAGTTGAGCTTGTCAAGCGATGCGTCTGCACACCCTTCGGCTCCCTCAGCTCACTCCGGGCGGGTTTCTAACCCTGAACCTGAACACGCTCTCTTGGCACTGCCTTGGGGAGCTCTCCAAGGACCTGTGTGTTGCCAAATGTATGGGCCAAAACTAAACATCCATCAGCCTTGGGATCAGCTACCGATTAGCATTCTGGCCTGGAGAATTCCATGGACTGAAGAGCCTGGCGGGCTACAGTCCATGGGGTCGCAAAGGGTCGGACATGACTGAGTGACTTTCATTCATTTCAGCCTTGCCCTCTAAGTCCCTTTTTTATGTTCTTTTCTATTATGGTTTGTCACAGAATGATCAGGACAGTTCCCGTGCTGTACGATATGACCTTGTGGTTTATGAGGGAGTTACTTTTTCCCTTGCTCACATCCTCCCCAGAAGGCTTCTGTAGAGAAGAGGGCACCTGCCATCCTGGACTGGCCTCGTGGCAGTCATGCAATAGGTCACCAGCCGGGGTGCTGTTCTGGACTCCAGTTATTTAGTAGATGGATAGGGTGAAACAGGCCACTTCTCCCATTATTCTCTCCCTTCACCCTTCACAAGGCCCTCCAGGCTTTTCAGGCAACAGTGAATTTCTTACCCAGGAGTTAGGAGAGCTTCTGGAGTTAACAAGCACCAGGCCCGAGATCTAAGCTCTGGCTTCTCTGCACTCCCCCTTTGAAGCTCACTAGGAGAGACACCCGATGACTCATGCCCATAAAATAACGCCATGAAAAGATGCTGCATCTCACTGCTAGTAAAAGAAAATGCAAATTAAAATCTCAGGGAGACACCATTTCATTCTGCTTGGCAAAAAATTTAAAGGCTGATGATACCAAGTGTAGGCAACTATGTGGAGAGTTCAAAGTTCTGCAGGTGGGAGGATATACATCAGTAGAACCACTTTGGAGGGAAGTCTAGTGACTGTCTGAAGACTTGACGATGCTCCTCCCCCTGACTCAGGCATCCTACTTCTAAGATTATGCTTCAGAAGAGTGTGGGAGCCTCGTTGGTACAAGAATCTTCTTACAAGGTTATTCCTAATATTTAAAAAAATGCAAAGCAACCAGAAAATTAATTTTTAAAATTGTGGCCTATTTTTATAGAAGTTAAAAATGAATGAATTGCAGCCACAGGGATCAATGTGATACAAGCAAAGGCAAATGGTGGAGTGGAAAGAAATGAGTGAGGAATGTCCAGTATGATTTCACTGGGAAAAAGTTTTAGGACCTGCAAATCAGTACTGTTAGATATGTATGGATGCATACATGGGTATTAAGAGTACAAAATGCCCACGGGAATGACACCACAACCTTATGATGGTGGTTTCTTCCGAAGAAAAGGGAATGATGTGCAGGAAACTTCAACTCATCTCTTGTTTTATTTCTTAAAAGTAAAACACCTGAAGCAAAAATGGCTTAGCGTTAAATTTGATAAAGCCAAATAGTATGTACATTTTTGATACTCTACCCTTGTCTGTGTGCTTGATATGTTTTCCAGTAGGTTCAATCAATTAACGAAAAAAACTACTTAGGCCTCCCCAAGGGAAGGGGATATGAAAGCTCCCTCTCACTCCAGATGGTCCAGCCTTTGCATCCACCACTGGCCTCACTTCTTCAAGACACTTAGGTGAAAAACTCTAAAACACAATGTGGAAATTCTACTCGTCCCCCAGGCCAGGCTTGTCTCCAGAGCCAATACCACATCGTGCATCTGAGCCTTTGGTTTGGGTAGTGGTCCAGCTTCAGTCTGACATAAGGAATTATGGTGTTTCGGAGCCAGACCGGCTGGGTCTGAATCCTGTTTCTGCCACTTACCTGAGGGGCCTTGGATGAGTTACTCCAATTTTTTGTGCCATAGGATGGAGGGAGCACGGGTGGAGGAGAGGGTGAGCAGGGGCAGCTCAGGGGGGCTGGTGACCCTCGTCTTGTGTGGAAATCGGCTGCTTCCTACAGAGTGATCAGTGCTTATTTATACATGGCAATAGGAAATGGCAATCACTCACCCCAGACCACGTGGGGGATTGAGTTATTTTAGCCTCAGTTCTTTCTGTTTCAGTTCTAACATGAGTGGGATGGAGGAGAGGTGGGGCATCAAGTCAGGCCCACTTAAAGCAAATTTGCTGTTGATGGCAGCAGGCCCTCGGACGGAGCAGAAAATAAACCAAAGGTTCCTCAGTCACAGACCAACCAGGAGGCCCCGTCTCTGTGAAAACGCTTGCCTGGGTTTACCTTTTTATACCCAGCCTTTAATGCGAGGCCTTCTGTGACCCTTACAGTCGGTGCTGAGATGGAGGGCTGTGGATTGTTCTGGGTTGGGTCGGGTTCTTCCCTAATTCATATGTTGAAGCCCTACTTCCTGGCACCACCGAACATGACCTCCTTTGGAAATGGGGTCATTACAGATGTAATGAACTAGGTTGAGGTCACTAGGGTGGACTCCTCATACAAATGATTGATGCTCTTACCAAAAAAGGAAACTGGAGACAGATTCATATACACACACACAACACCAGGAATGCCATGTGAAGATGAAGGCAGAGATCAGAGTGATGCACGTACAAGGGGAGAAACATCAAAATTTGCCAGCAAACCACCAGAAGCTAGGGGAGAGGCAAGGAACAGAAACTGTCTCACAGCCCTTAAAGTGAACTGACTCTGTCGATACCTTGACCTTGGACGTTCAGCCTCCAGAACAAACAGCGCATACATTTCTGTTATTTAAATCCCCATCTGTGGTTACTTTGTCTTGGAAGTCCTAGCAAACCACTACAGGGACAAATCTTCCCACTTATGATCGAGGCACCGAGGATCCCCGAGAGCCAGCTCAAGATCGCACAGCTGCTAAGAAAACTGGGCCAACCCTTGGTTTCTCAGCTGGTGTCACAGGCTGGTTTGACACTTTATCTGAGAGACTCAGTGACTTCATCAGGCCCTGGGAATAAAAACATATTGCAATTTATTCTCCTATTAAGCATGACAGGTTACAACTACTTTCTGGGTGGTCTGTTCTGAGTTAGAGCTGGATAGTGTTTGGGGAAAACAATGCTTTCTCTTATCACTGGCACAAGATCATCTAAGAAGCCAGGTGAATGGCCTGGGACCCGTCACAGACTGCAGCCTTCAGACGCACCGTCAGCCTGCTGGGTAATCATAACGAGTCTGGCACGTTCGGCTGCTTTGTTTATGGCACCCATGTCATTCTGGCGCAGGCCTGGCTTTCTCATCCAGGCGTCCCTGCTACTTTGTACACTTGGGTGTGGATGATTCACCCTTCTTTGGGAGCAACCCCTCTCTTCCCCGTGACTCTGCTAAGCTGGTTCCCACACCGTGCTCTGAGACTGTTGGCTGGAGTTTGGGGATTGAGCAACTGGGAGGGAGTAGAAGTGGGCAGGACAGTGGTCATGAGTCAGGAGGCCTGTGACATGGCTCACCATCCGTAACTGGGTGACTTTGGCTGAGCCATTTCCCCTCCTGGGCTGTTTTCCCTCCAGTAAGTTGAGGAGATTGACTGTGAAGTTTAGCTCTTTCCAACCTGGTAGGAGCCTGGAGACCAGCAAAGATGCCAAGAGTGGAATTGACTTACCAGCTCTTTCCTGGTGTTTTTCAACCTCCCACCTAAAGCAATGGGTTTCCCTCCAGCCTGAGCCTGTGTGGGAGGCAAACGTCAAGCATCTGGAAGCTCAGCTTGGTCGTATCATTTTGCCCATGCTCACCAGGCCCTCTGACCAGCAGATATGGGTCTTCGGTACAAAATACAAGAAATGTGATTTAATTATTAATTTGTACAGCTTAATTGTCATAGAACTATTAAAACCAAAGTCTGTTGGGTTGATGCTTTTTAAAAAATGTCTTTGGTTTTGAAAATGTGGAGACTTACAGGGTCAGGGGATCTTCAGATGGTCTCTGCTCTAAAGCCCTATGGTCTCAACTCTGCCTGGAGTAGTGGTCCTGGTCTCAGTGGTCCAGGTGGATGGTAACCCAGCATCCGTGATTCATCTCTGAGGCTGTCAATGGCAATGCCCGTAACTTCCCTCCTTTCCCTGGTCAGGTTGCATCTTTCCTCTTCAGACTATAATTGAAGGTCATTTGATATAAGAGGATTTCCATCTCCAACTCGCTCATGATCGCCAACACCATCCTTGGCAAGTTTTGTCTCTGCTTTCGTGTTGAGAAGGCCTTCTGTGTGTGTCTTTGTGTTGGATGTGGTGTAACTTTCCTATAAGGTGTGAAACTCCTCAAGTTTCAGGGCGGAGTTATTAGAGCCCACAGCTCAGTCTCGGGCTGTGGATTCTTCCAGCCCATGGCCAGGACCTCTGCCTCTGGCTCTGCAGTGTCACGTTCAGCAATGAAGAGTTTCTGGGAGTGAATCAGGGATGGCAGCACAGCCAGAGAGGGGCAGCCAGGTCTGATGACTCCCTGAGCAGTGCTCATCTCACAGCCCACTTAGCACAGGGACCTGTAAGAGATGGGCTCAGAAGCAGGGCAGCTTTAAGGGGCCTAGTAGCAAAGTGTAACCTTAGTAGAGGGAGAGAAGTACTTTCCTTAGCTCAGAAGATGGGCAGAGGAGCAGCAGGGTCAAGGTCAAGCTCAGAAGCAAGTGGAGAGGTCAGCTGAAGGCCTGGGCTTGGAATCACTTAGGTGATTCTCCTAAGAGGAGTCCTGGAAGAAGATAGGTGGGGCATGGAGAATCATAAAATCACAGACATTGCTACTCTCTATCCATTTCCCCCTTTTCCTCTAATAATAGAATTCCCCCTTCCTTTTTTTGAAGTTAGATACTTGGCTGCCCAAAATAAAAACTACATTTCCCTGTCTCCCAGTCTATGTAAATAAGTTCTAGCCAATGAGATGCAAGCGAAAGTGGAGACGTATTCTCAAAGAAGAGAAGAGGTATTCCCTTTTCCTTCTTGTTGTTCCCTGGAGAGCAGAAGCGATGGCTGGTATTGCAACAGCGATCTTGGTCCTTGAAGGGGTCGTGTAGGCTGCCCTGATGGGACCACAGGATAGCACGTGCCTCTTCTCAGCGCTGTTGGGTGCCGTGTGCTGGCCAGTCCTCCTGCCTGTGGGCATTTGTGTGAGACGGCAATAGTTTCTACTTTAAGTGTCTGTGGGGTTTTTGTCCCTGAGTTCCAAAATGACAAAGAAGACTTCAGTTTTTTTTGGTAATTCTGCTTACCTTTTGGTGCTGGTCTACCACGGACAGGTCTCCAACATTCGTTAAATCTTCCTTGTTTTAGCAAAGAGAGAACCCAGCTCATTCAGGCTCAGGCCCTTGGCAAGCGCCAGTATCTGACTGTAATCTATCGACATTGTTTTGTTTCTATGGCATTTATTTTTAGGTTACCATTTACTTAAGGTAAATGATACTGTTTTTCCATTTACAATAGTGACATGAGGTCACTTTCCTTTTTGAATAATTTACTTAAGCAAAAACAATTGAGTCGATTGAAAAGATATTAAGTGACCAAGAGCACAGGTTATGTCAGCCATGGCAGAAACCGGGGAGCTGGCTGGAGGAAAACTCAAGCTTGGAAAACAAGGGTATAGATTTTGCGGCTTCAGAAAGAATTATATAAACATTTCTTCCTCCAGTATTTTATGGTTCTTATTTGGATGATTCACAGTATCCCTGTAATGGAGTTTCCTAATTCCTCAAGGCACTAATTTAGTAAACACTCCCACAGACCAAGCATGGTAGTTAAAGCGTCTGAGGGCTGAAGCCAAACTCCTTGAGTTCACGTCTTGGTTCCTGCAATTACTGGCTGTGTGACCTTGGGCAAATTACTATCCTGCTTTGTGCTCAACATCTCACCTGTAAAATGGAGTTGATGATGTTGTTGATGATGTTGTTTGGAGGATTAAATGGCACACTGTATGTAAAATCCTGAGCTGGGTGTCTGGCCTCCATTAAGATGCAATAAGTGGCGCTGTTATTATTGGTATGTCTGACTTGAACACATCAAGAAGTCAGTGTTGAAAGCTTTACATTAAGGTCTTGGAAGTTGAATAATTCTGTCCTGATGTTCAAGAAGTTGTACATTTTAAAGGGAAGGTTTATCGCAGTTTTTCTACTAACACTCCTTTTCTGTTCTAGGATCCGATTCAAGACATCACATTGCATTAATCTTCACATTTTTCTTAGTTACCTCCAATCTGTGATAGACTCCTACTCTCTCCTTGTCTTTCATGACCTTGACACTGTGTAGGAGTACTGGTCTGATATTTTGCAGAATTTCCTGCAATTTGGATTAGTCTAAAGCTTTCTCAGATGACACCACCCTTATGGCAGAAAGTGAAGAAGAACTAAGAGCCTCTTGATGAAAGTGAAAGAGGAAAGCGAAAAAGTTGGCTTAAAGCTCAACATTCAGAAAACAAAGATCATGGCATCTGGTCCCATCACTTCATGGGAAATAGATGGGGAAACAGTGGAAACAGAGTCAGACTTTATTTTTGGGGGCTCCAAAATCACTGCAGATGGTGACTGCAGCCATGAAATTAAGACGCTTACTCCTTGAAAGAAAAGTTATGACCAACCTAGACAGTATCTTCAAAAGCAGAGACATTACTTTGCCGACTAAGGTCCGTCTAGTCAAGGCTGTGGTTTTCCCTGTGGTCATGTATGGATGTGAGGGTTGGACTGTGAAGAAAGCTGAGCGCCGAAGAATTGATGCATTTGAACTGTGGTGTTGGAGAAGACTCTTGAGAGTCCCTTGGACTGCAAGGAGANTCAAGGCTGTGGTTTTCCCTGTGGTCATGTATGGATGTGAGGGTTGGACTGTGAAGAAAGCTGAGCGCCGAAGAATTGATGCATTTGAACTGTGGTGTTGGAGAAGACTCTTGAGAGTCCCTTGGACTGCAAGGAGATCCAACCAGTCCATTTTGAAGGAGATCAAGCCTGGGATTTCTTTGGAAGGAATGATGCTAAAGCTGAAATTCCAGTACTTTGGCCACCTCATGAGAAGATTTAACTCATTGGAAAAGACTCTGATGCTGGGAGGGATTGAGGGCAGGAGGAGAAGGGGACGACAGAGGATGAGATGGCTGGATGGCATCACGGACTTGATGGACGTGAGTCTGAGTGAACTCCAGGAGTTGGTGATGGACAGGGAGGCCTCGCGTGCTGCGATTCATGGGGTGGCGAAGAGTCAGACATGACTGAGCGACTGAACTGAACTGAACTGAAAGCTTTCTCAGGATTAGATCCTAGGGAGGCCTGGGGCTACCCTGGTGGCTCAGTGGTAAAAACTCTGCCTGCCAATGTAGGCGATACAAGTTCAATCCCTGGGTTGGGAAGATCCCTTGGAGAAGGAAATGGCATTCCCACTCCAGTATTCTTACCTGGGAAATCCCATGGACAGAGGAGCCTGGTGGGCTACAGTTAATGGGGTTGCAAAAGAGTCAGACGTGACAGCAGCTAAAGAAGAACTTGGGGAGGACTGCCACCGAGGTGACATGTCCTCACTGTATCATTTCAGAGGGTACATGGTGTCAATGTGTCTTATTACTGGTGATGTCAACTTTGAGCAGTTTGTTCTAGGGGTGCCTGAAGGTTTCTCCACTATACTGTTAGTCTTTTTCTCATTTTAAACCATTTGTTAACTGAGAATCTACATCCAGCCCACACTCAGAGAGAAAAAAATTAAAGTCCCCTTCCTGGGGCAGGAGAAGTGTTTAAGAATCTGTGAACATATTCCACTACAGGAATTAATAAATATTTGAAGAAGATATTTTGAAGGCACACCCTGTGCTTTCTTGTTTTCCAGTGTTCGTTGCTGAATCTTGTTGTTACTGTAATGTCTCATGGCGGTTTTCCATTTTCTTCTTTTGTTCTACACTGATTAGTTGGAATTCTTAGGAGGGAGAAATTGTCTCATCCTCCGCCCATTTATTTAGTCAGCAATTGATTTATATTACTATGGGACAAAGCATATTTCTTTTGTTATTTGGGATATAATTCAAAACTAATATATTAGGAGCCCTTCCAGGGTCTTGTTTCTTTTGGGAAGCCCTCATAATTCTTTTTTTTTTTTTTTTTTGAGCACTTCCTTACTTCACAAGATGCTCAGAAGTTCATCTTTTATTTCCTCTGCCCTAGCCCCTGGAATGAACCATTTCTCTAAGGGGTCCTGTTCCTTTCAAACCAAGATCTGGACACGAGGTGTACTCCTTGCTATGAGGATGTCATTGTTTCTAAGTCAGTGAATAGATTTAGGAATGTATGTATGTACACTAACTTTTGTGAACACATTTATTTCTCTCTCTTTTCCGTCATCCTAATAAATGAGTTTCTACTGATGTCCAACACTAATTCAGTGTGACAGGAATCAACCTGTTCATTTTAGCCTTCCTCTCTTGCTTATTTGTAACTTCGTTTTCCAATAATGAGAAGTCTAACTCTCAGGACTAATATAAATAGAGATGACAGAAAAAAGTCAGTGAATGTAAAGGTATACCAATAGAAATTATCCAATCTGAAGAAGAAAAAGAAAAAAAAAAAGGTTTAAAAACATGAACAAAGTCTCCAGGACCTTTAGGGCAATATAAAAAATTCTCGTATAAATGTCTCAGAGGAAGAAGAAATAAAGAATATTTCAAAAAAAAATTTGAAGAAATAATGACTGAAAATTTTCTATATTTAGTAAAAGACATAAATTTGGAATTTACTCTACAGTAACCCACGTAGGACAAAGGCAAAGAATATCACATCTAGTTTCGTTAGAGTTAAAACTGGACATAAAGAGAAATTCAAAAGCAGCCAGAACAACACATGGCATACTGGACAACAATAATTTTAACATCCACCAAGTTTTTAAGAGAAAACATGGAGGCTAGAAAATAGTGGGAAAACATCTTTAAAGTGTCAAGAGAAAGAACTGTCAGCTCAAAATTCTATATCCAGTAAATATATCCTGTAAAATAGAAGGCAAAGTAGATGTTTTTTTACATTGCCTACAGAGCTTCATTGGAAGAAAGACAAAGCAATTTCTTCAGACTGAATGGAAACTATACCAGAGAGAAACTTCAACTGCCTGAAAGGATTAAAGAGCATTAGCAATGGTAAATATCTGGGTAATATATAAAACTGTTTTTTCTCTCCATTTCTTTGAAATACTTATGGCTCTTTAAAAAGAAATGATAATATTGCTTACAGATTACAGTGTATGTAGTTGTAAGGCACATGGCAGGAACAGTGAAAAGTGCTGTGGGTGGAGTAGTATGAGGGATAAATGGAACAATACAACTGCAAATTTTCTACATTTTTATATGAAATGGTACAATATTAACAGTGTGAAAAATCAAGGCTGTATAGTGTAATCCCCAGTGTAACCTTTAAAAATGATGTAAACAGTTCTAGCTAAAAGGTCAATATGTACATAAAATAATTCTAAAATGTATTTTAAATAGTCTAAACCAGGAGGGAGAGGGGAAGAGAGGAACAGAAAACCAAGAAACAGATAACAAATACTAAAATGGTAGATCTAATTCCAGTCATATCATTAATTTAATTAAATGTTAATGGACTAAGCACTCGCAATAGTAATTCTCATAATCATTAATGTCATTATGACTTAGACTACAAAAGAATGGGACCATCCTTTGATCTGACTCATCTTTTAGATTATCATTCAACCCCAGAGCATCTAGGGTATGGCTGTGAATTATCTGCTACTCTTAGGAGAAACACACTGAGTGAAACCACCCACCCAGGCCAGGCACCATAGTAACCATTTGCATGTGTTATTTTATGACAGGAGGTCTTAGTAAAGAACATGGAGCTAACAAGCCACCATCAGCTGAAAGAATTTGGGAAAGGTCAAAAGGAGACACCACGTGTCCTACCAGCTCCCAGAATCCTTCTTGCTGGCATCCATCTTGGCTGAGCAGTGTGTGAGCCACCAGGAAGAGCCCTGAGTCAAAATAACCGGCCAAAGACAGCCCGGAAAGTAATCCCATCTCCATAAACCCGAGACTGCCAGCCACACGGCAGAGCAGTTCTCCTGGGTTCCCTTACCTCCTGCTCTCTGCCCAGGTGTCCCTTCCCAATAAAGTCTTGTGCTTTATTAACGCGAGTGTTTCCTCAGATGATTCATTTCCGAGTGTTAGACAAGAGTCCACTCTTGGGCCCTGGGAGAGGTCCTCCTTAATGCAACGCTGCTTTTGGAAAAACCTTCCTTGTCTCCCCAACAGGCAGGAGGCCCTGATGAGAACATCTCTATGCTCTTTCCATCTCTGCAGAGTTCCCAGGCCTGAGCTCACTTTGGAAGCTTCCAGGATGGTCTTAATCACACATGGGGTGGCCCAGAAGCAGCCCCTGGGAGAGGGTACAGCGATCACTGAATCCATCCTGATAAATAGCTCCATTTCTCTAACAGAAATCTCTCATCTGAGATTAATTTTTAAGCAGTTTTTTTTTAAAAAAGGTAATTTACATGCACACTATATATTTCAGATACTATGCAAAAAGGTTTGCAGTGAAAAGTCTGCCTCCCTCAGATCCTGGGTCCCTGAATCAGTGAGCACGCAGTTTTTTTGCGTTCAGCCTGAAGCCCCTCTTGCGGGCCTGGAGGGGGTTGTGGGTGTTGACAGAGACAGCAGCAGTGGGAGCTGTTGGATTTTACATTCTTCTCTGTTCAAGCAGATGTCTGCCTCATGTTCTTTTTTTAGCATTAAAAGCAACTTCCTGGAATCTATGTCCTCACCATGGGCAAGCAATAGTATTCCAGAAAGCTTGTTTTTATGGAGGAAAATCTAGCTAAGGTTGGAGGGCTGGTCCTGCCAGCTTTATAAAATACAGAATTTGAGGAAAATACAGATTAACAGGAAAAGTTCTTCATAATTGAGAATTGAAGGGGTGGGAGAGGGGAAGTATACCTAGAAACAGTCTCTGCTGGTTAAATTTAGGAATTTGGAAAACACGAAAGCCATCAGTAAAATACTATTTGATATTCAAATGGTTTGAGATAGTTTCTCTTCAAAGGACAAGAAGTGGAGTGGAAAAGTGAAAAGGTTGTGGAATCTAAAAGAATTGGTTTCATCCTCCTTATGCCATTAATAGCTTTGGCAACTCCCCGAACCTGTCTAAGCCTCAGTCTTGCCAAGTGATCCCGAGACACAGCAAATATTCAATAAATACAGTTTTCCTGCTCAGTTCTCCCCTCTCCCTGTGTTTTGGTGTTTTCTAGTTACCCAACACTGTGTAACAAACCATCCCAAGGCCCAGTGGATTAAAATAACAAGACATTAATTTTGCTTAGTGTGAAAGCCTTTTCTTCTATGACTCGTGTCTGATGAACAGAATATGGCAAGAGTGATGGGAGGTTACTAGTGATGTGCTTGCTCCATTTTCAATCTGTTGCCTTCTTGGCTTGCATGAAGTAAGCCACCACATGATGTGAAGCCCACCTGTCCAGGAACTGAAGGCAATAACTCCATAGGCTTCAAGGAACCAAGTCTTGCTAGCCACCCCCTGTACGAGCTTGGAGGTGTAGCCTCCCCAGTGGCACCTCGCGATGACTGAAGTCCCAGCCGACGTCTTGATCACAGCCCTTGAAAGACTCTGACACAGAGAACTCAGCCAAGCCATGCCCAAACCCCTGATCTACAGACGCTGTGGGAAAGTAAGTGTTTCAAGCCACAAAGTTATGGGGTAATTTGTTGTGCAGTAATAGATCACGAATATCTCAGGAATCTGCAGTATGGGGAGGACTTGGAGATAGCTCATCCTTCTTCAGCTTGTCAGCTGGTTGGGTGTGGACGCTGGGAACTGAAAGCATGTGAAGGCTCCTTCCTCCCTCCCTCTCTCCCACCCTCCTTGATGCTGGCTCTGGGTTGAGACTCTAGCTGGTTGTTGACTGAAACACATGTGTGGCCTTTCTATGAGGCCTGGGCTTCCAAGAGAGTGAGAGAGAGAGAGAGGCAGAAGACATCACATTTTCTAACCTAGCCTCAGAAATCAAACAGCATACTTCCTCTGGATACCATTCATTAGAAGAAAAATTCTAAAGTGAAGAAAAGGAGGGGAATTAGACCCTATCTTCTGTAAGAAGATTGACCAAGAATTTGGATAAGCCAGCAGGATCAGAACTATCGCCGTAGCCATTTTTTGAAAATGCGATCTTCACGCTTGGGGAACTCAGCCTTCCTGTTTTTTTCAGGTGTCCCCTCTGTCATGCTTTGTCTTACTCTCGTTGGTCCCCTTTAGAGGATGGGGTAACTGGCTAAGAGATTTCAGAAAAGCCCGTTTCCTTAACTGTTCCACTTCCCAGGGAATCAATGTGGCCAGAGGCTCTATCTGACACAAGAAGCTCCGCGGACTTGGTCCCTGCTTTGTTTTCCCTCTGAAGACACGATCCACATGATATGCCAAGTATACTGGGGTCACTCATAATTGTGACAAGGGGAAAATTGTGAAGCTGGTTGACTCCCTGGAAAGCCACCATTGGCAGAGACTTATTGACTCTCTGCAAGAGCAAACCTGCAAAAGCAGCGCTTCTGAGAATTTTCTGGAATTCTTGGGGAGTGAGAAATGAAGCAGGGGA
This sequence comes from Neotragus pygmaeus, assembly GCA_006410875.1. NCBI lineage: Eukaryota > Metazoa > Chordata > Mammalia > Artiodactyla > Bovidae > Neotragus > Neotragus pygmaeus. The sequence continues at coordinate 1,380,706 of SJYV01010468.1, read as the reverse complement.
GGGATAAGAGAGGGAGGAGAGACAGAAAAACAGAGAGAGAGCAGACCTGAGATAAGAGGCATAAATCCAGACAGACGAGTGGGATGAGAATACAGAAAGAGTAAAGGGATGGAAAACACGAGATGTAAGAAAGCAGTGACCCAGTCCTACCCAGAATACGGAAGCGAGGATTAATGCTGTTTTTTAAAAAAAGATTTATTGAGATATAATTTACATACCACACAATTCACTTGCTTAAATTGTGCAACCCAATGTTTTTTAGTATATTCAGAGTTGTGCAACTATGACCAGAGTCAATTTTAGGACATTTTCATTACCTCCGAAAGAAATCTTGTATCCACTGGCTGTCACTCTCCATCTCCCTCCAACCTCTCAGCCACAGGTTGCCACCCATATACTTTCTATCTCAAACAGATTTGCCTGTTCTAGACATTTCGTATAAATGAAATCATACAATATGTGGTTTTTTGTAATTGGTTTCTTTCACTGAGCATAACAATTTCATGATTCATCCATGTTTGGAGCATGTATCAATTCTTCATTCCTTTTAATGGCTGGATAATGTTGCCTTGATATACCTCATTTTACTTAACCATTCATCAGTTGATGCTCTTTTAGGTTGTTTGTCTTTTTTGGCTATTACAAATATGCTGAATATAAACTTTCACATACTGGTTTTTATATGGTCATATGCTTTCATTTCTCTTGGATCTATATGAGTGGAATGGCTGGGTCATATGGTAAGTAACGCTGTGTTTAGCATTTTGAGAAGCTGATAAATTGTCTCCCAGAGCAGCTGCACCATTTTACATTCCAACTAGCAATGTATGAAGGCTCCAATTTCTTCACATCTTTGCCACATCCTCTGTCGTTACGATTCTAGCCATACTTGTGGGTGTGAAGTGGTATTTCATTTTGGCTTTTATTTGCATCTTCCTGATGGTTGGTGATGTTGAGCATCTTTTCATGTTCTTATTGGTTATTATAAATCTTTGAAGAAATGTCTAGTCACATCCCTTGCTCACTTTTTATTTGGGTTATTTATCTTTTAATTGTTGAGTTGTAAGAGTTCTCTATATATTCTGGACACAAGTGCCTCATCATATATGCAATTTACAAACATTCTCTCCTATTCTGTGAGTGCTTTTTCCATTGTTTCAATGGCATTGTTTGCATCACAAAGTTAGTAATTTTGATGAAGTCTGTTTAATCAATATATTCTTTTGTTACTTGTGCTTTTGGTGTCATAGCTAAGAAAGTTTTGTTCAGCCCAAGACCCCAAGGCCACGAAGATTTACTCCTATGTCTTTTGTCTTTAAGCATTTTATTGTTTTTTCTCTTACATTTAAGTCTTTGATCCATTTTGAGTGAATTTTTGTGTATATGTAAAGAAAGGATTTAACTTCATTCTTTTGCTTGTGGTAATCCATAACATTATTTTCTTTTAAATGATAAACCTTATAGATCAACTTTTAATATACTGTTTTCCTGGACTAAGCAAGAGAAAGTAGGACCCACTTTCCCTGAAGTTCAATCCTATTTTAAACATGAGATTTCGATGACCACTACCGCGTCTTCACTCTCTACATGTGTGTAATGTGAACTTAAATAATTGTGTAGAAGGGTCTTAGCTATTCCATTTGTTTTTTAAAAAAGGATTGCACTAGGATGGTGATTCTCAACCCTGGCTGCTCGTTAGAAATCAAAACCTTTTAGGAGCTTTTCAAGGGCTTCCCACGTGGTGCAGTGGTAAAGAATCTGCTTACCAATGTAGGAGATGCAAGAAATGCAAGTTTGATTGCTGGGTCTGGAAGATTCCCTAGAGAAGGAAATACCAATCCATTCCAGTATTCTTGCTTGGGAAATTCCATGGACAGAGGAGCCTGGAGGGCTATAGTCTGTGGGGTCGCAAGGTGTCAGACATGACTGAGCACGCACGCATGCAGAAACTTTTCAAAGTCCCCATGACAAAGTCCTGTGCTCAGCTACCGTGATTTGCTTGGTGTGGAAAAACAAGTGTTTTTCTGAGTGTCTCAGGTGATTCAGTTGTACAACCAGGATCGCAACTCCTGCCCTAGAACTGCACTTCAGAACTATTATTCTGGGGGCTTTGGGAGTTCTGAATAGCATAAACCATATCAGTCTCTTAACCCACGCGGGTTCTGTCACCTGCTACCCCCACTGGGGAACACTCCACGGATAGTGGATGTCGCTCTGGGGTTTGGCAGGGCGGTATCTGCCCATCTCTTCCAAGGTGGTAGTGTTTCCGCCTGGCCCCTAATGTCTTCAGTAGCCTGGAGGGCACCTCTGAAATGGTGCAGACTGATGACCACTGTTTATGGGGCCAGCCTCACCCTTGCTGCTCCCTCTCCCCAAATGCTCTGTCCTTCCCCTTTTCTGCACCTGCTTCCTCCTACTCTCCCCCTCTGATCTCGGCTTAAACATCACTTCCTCAAAGAAGCCTTCTTCCTCCCCTTTCTTTTGGATCCCCCTTATATGTCCCCAGAGCATCATATTTCTTGGCCTCTGTGTCCCAACTGGGATTAATTATGGGTGCAATTATTTCATAGAAACAGGGAAGGTTAGACTAGCTCCCCGAGGGCCCACACTGGACCCTGGTCAGACTGCCGTCCGCTCTGAACTTCTCAACTCCATCCATGAAGCTGTGTTAGGACTCGGGGTCTCATCCTGACCTCAGTTACTGACAGGCCCAGCGGCGAGGCCCTTGACTCAGGCTGGACCCAGCGGTTCCTTCCTTCAGCTGATCACAGACCGCGGAGGGTGGGAACCCGAGGGGATNCAGAAACAGGGAAGGTTAGACTAGCTCCCCGAGGGCCCACACTGGACCCTGGTCAGACTGCCGTCCGCTCTGAACTTCTCCTCAACTCCATCCATGAAGCTGTGTTAGGACTCGGGGTCTCATCCTGACCTCAGTTACTGACAGGCCCAGCGGCGAGGCCCTTGACTCAGGCTGGACCCAGCGGTTCCTTCCTTCAGCTGATCACAGACCGCGGAGGGTGGGAACCCGAGGGGATCTGGGAGCAAAGACCCAACTCTAGGAAGCTCTCTGCCGGGAACACAAGAGGCACCGCGCTGTTTCCCTTTGCCCTGCGGTGTCTTGTGCGGGAACAGCGCCCCCAGTGGTGCCGGGCACGTGGTGAACGCGTGTGAGCAGCTCACCAGTGAACGTGAAGTGGGCGGGCTTCCGTCCTCCAGTGAGTTCCAAACACACGCCTTGAGAGGGGTACTGGTGGCAGGCGGATGGGGAGAGTGAAAGATGTGGACCAGGGGACAGTCAAGGTTCTATGGCAGAAAGATGCCAAAGGTGGCCGGTAGCGTGGAAAGTGTTCTGGGTCCTGCCTTTCGCTTCCTGGCGCCCTCAGTTCTCACTGGCATCTCCTGTCTCCCAGCCTCTGCGCCACCATGACGCAGTCTCACCTACCGCCCTCTATGGACCTTCCTTCTTCAAGTCGCATCCCCCAGGAGGGCTCCTTCCTCTGGCGTGACTCACGCGGCCACTGCCGCGCCACACTCTTTGTCGGTGTCTGACTTCCCCACGCTGCTGGGAGCTCTGCAAGGACGGGGACCGGGTCCCTGACACGCCGCAGCCGCGAGGGCCTGCTCGCTCACAGCTCACTGCTGGGCCCGGTTACCTGCTGTGGGGGGTGCCGAGGAGAAGTAGGGGAGTGACTGGGAACTGTTTCTGCCCGCCTTCACTTCTGTCATCCACCTTCTTCCTAATGTTTAAGTTTTTGTTTCGCTTTCGTCTTTCTAGACTCTTAGTCAGTTTACAGTTCTATTAGGGATAAACCAGCAACCTGGGATGGTGGTGTGTCTGTGCGGATCTGACACGGGGAGGGCCTGTTCTCCGAAGTGCACTCGTTCCCTGACACCCCAGGGTCTCAGGAACAGGGAGTCTCCCCCATGTCCTTCTCCTCCTCCCTCTCCAATCAACCCCCTATCTCTGTGCTCTAATATGCAGGTGGCAGTGAAACCATGGTTTCTCTTGGGAAAAGGAGTGTCAGTTACTGATTAAAAAACTTTTCCTGCCTGGGGCTCCTGGACAGTCAATTAGTCCATAATTCCCCAAACCACTAAAATCGCTCCTCATTTTTCTAAACTCTTCCTTTCAAATAGGCTAAGCACTGGTGACTTTCGTTTCTGTTTCCATAGTGGACCAGTTTACCCAGGTTTCACCAGGATGCACATGGGCATGGGGTTTGATCTCGGGGAGAGGAGGCAGTGGGACTCACTTATCATCCAGACAACGAGGGAGGTGGCCGCGATCGAGGCAGGGCCTCCTAGGCTGAGTTGCGAGAAATTCTACGGGCTCCATGGTGGGGTTTGGTGGGAGGGGCGGGGGAAGGGGTGTCCAAGGTGGTTCTGAAGTTGTACGACGATACTGAGTATACATGCTGGGGCATTTTCCTGGGGACTGGTCAGTGGTTTTCATCAGTTTCTTTAAGAAGTTGAGAAGCCCGGCCTGAATTCCCACTCTTGAGGTCCCTTCTGCTTGAGGCGTCTGCAATTTTGAAATAGCAAGTTGTCTCAAGAGACACAGGAGTGGAGATACAGGCAGGGTCTGACTCCCTGAGGCCACCTGGTGGTGCTGGGGTGCATAGCATCCTTTGGGCAATGGGAAAATCCCTGGGCTGACTTCTACCTGGACAAGTCCTAGGAGAGGGTCGGAAAATGAGGTTTTGGAATCTGAGTGCATCTGCCTTCCCCTTCAGAGGGCTGAGAACAGCACTGGTCCAAAGCTGGAAGTAAAGGCCTGGGTGATCAGATCACCTCCTCGCTACCCACCTGCTCTGCACTCAGCTTCCTCTGCGCCCCCTTGGGAGGCATCCTGGGAGTCCAGACTCAGGAACCAAGCGAGCCTGGGTCTGGTCGGGTGAGAGGGTGTGCCAAGAGAGGCCTTGGGTGGGAGGGCAGGAGTTCCATGCTTAAACAGGAATGGAAGGGTTGAGCAACCCTGACCCTGACTTCAGAATAAAGCCTGAGCTCTGCATCTTTCAGGGGACTTCCCTTGAACTAATTGTTTCACTCCACTTCTATCCTCAGAGGCAGGCACTGTTTACACCCAATTCAAAGATGCAGAAACTGAGGCCCTGAGAGGCGACATGATTTGCTAGAGACCACACAAAGACTGCACAGACAGTTGTGGAGCCAGTCTTCCCGGTGGAGATGAACACTCCATCTTCTCAGTATCCCTGACTCCTCTCTTGGTACCCACAGCTTGGGTTGACTGAGGCCAGGAGCCTGGACTGGCTTGCATGTTTCTGATGAAGGATGTTCAGGTTGGAAAGGCCAAGAGTCCTGTGTTCTAGTTTCTTCCGTTCTTTCTTCAGGCCAGATCCACTGCTAGGGGCCTTGGCCAGGGCAGAGCAGGAAACTGGTCCTTTCTGAAGCTGGAAGGTGGCTGCTTTAGGACAATGCAAAGCAAGGAATAATCCTACCTGGTGTAGGACAATCCTACAAAAACAGGGCTTATCACCCCAGCTTGAATATATCATAAGAATACAATAGGAGCCAGGAAAAGCTGAATCCTGTGAAATGTTACTGAAGCTAAGTCAAGTCGGAGTTGGGAGGAAGGCGTCACAGAGTCCTCTGCCTTCTCAGCTCAGAGGCCATTTCCTCTGCCCACTGGAAACCTTCCATCTTCTCTTCTCATGCACAGAGTTCACTTCCTCTTTACACTTGACCTTCTCTATTGCATGTGCCCGTTTGCTTGTCTGCAGCCCTCTTAGGCTCTGAGTGTCTGAGGATAGGACCGTGTTGGTTCCATGATACTGTGATAGTCTGTTGGTATCCCTAGCAGTTAGTTCGTAGTGTGGCACATAGGAGGTGTTATAAAAAATATATTACATGAGCAGTAGTGTTATTTGCTCAGTCGTGTCTGACTCTTTGTGACCCCATAGACTGTAGCCGCCAGGCTCCTCTGTTCATGGAATTCTCCAGATAAGAACACTGGAGTGGGTAACCGTTACCTCTTCCAGGGGATCTTCCTGACCTAGAGATCGAACCTGGGCCTCCTGCATTGCAGGTGGATTCTTTACCATCTGAGCCACCTGGGAAGCCCATTATATGAGAAAGTGACTCAATCATGCAGTATTATATAGGATTATGGGGAAGTTTCCTACCTGGACAAGAATTCTGAGGTGACTAGAGTGAAGCTGATATCTGTCAGGGTCACTGAAATGACACAAAGGAGCAAGGATCCCTTGGTCTTGCCTTAAGTCCCTGGCAAGAGTAGGTCTCCTGGCTGCAATATAGGTTACTGGTCATGAGCAGTTCTGTACCTTTGCTGGGGTTTGTCAGTGGAGACATGACCTTGTTGGCTGCTACAAGTTAATGCTCATTAAGTTCATGGCAATTCCAGGGGAAATCCTCTCTTCTCATGGTGCCATCGCTGGACTTTTTCTTTAGGTCAAGGAAACAGTTAGCTATTAGGTTTTCAGTAAACTTTAAATAGCTACTGGATTTTAAATTCATTTCAAGGAATATACATATGAACATATAAAAGATGTACAAAATAAAAGTAAAATGAATCTATATCTACTGTGCAGCAAGGTTAAGAAATTGTTTTTACATATTGCACTTATTATTTTATTCAAAACATCACCAATTTTCCATTGTAATATCTGTGAAACTTCCGTGTATGCTTTCCAAATTCCTTTCTCATCTCCAGGGAAAATTTAGGTTTACAGTTTCCTTTTTCCCTTTATAATTTATCACATATGTATATATCAGAAATAACATACAATTTAGTTTTAATATTTAAAAAATTTGCACATATTTTTTTATGACTTGACTTTTGTTTTTTTACTTAACGTTTTTGGAGCCTTTGTCCATGTTGGTAAATGCAGCTGTGGTTTGCTCATTTGCAATGTTGGATGGTATTCCACTTTATGACCAAATCACAATATATTTATACATTCTCTTTTCTTCTGAATAATAGTTTGATGGTATATAAATTCATGTATTTCTCATCCTTTTAGTTTCAGACTTCTTCTGTCTTTATGTTTTAGGAATGTCTCTTGTAGATAACTTTGTTGTTTAGTCGCTAAGTATGTCTGACATTTTTGTGACCCCACGGACTATAGCCTGCCAGGCTCCTCTGTCCATGGGATTTCCCAGGCAAGATTACTGGAGTGGGTTGCCACTTCCTTCTCCAGGGGATATCCTTGACCCAGGGATTGAACTCCGGTCTCCTGCATCAGCAGGCAGATTCTCTACCACTGGACCACATGGGAAGCCCATAGATAGCTTATAGTGANGGGCAGAGGAGCCTGGCGGGTTACAGTCCAGTACAAGAGTTGGACATGACTTAGTGACTAAACCACCACCACCACCACTAGGAGAAATAGATGAATACAATATCACAGAGACTAACTCGCTTCTTGACAGATCAATAAACTAGAGCAATAAGACAACCAAATAAAGGTGTAGAGGATACAAATAACATGATGAACAAGGCTGATGAAATATAAGATGTATGCTGTGAACTGAACAAACAGAGGATGCAAACCCCTTCCAAACATATATGAAACAGTCACATAATTGGCCGTGTGTTAGGTCACAAGTAAAATGTCAATACAGCTTAAAATAGGACTACGAGACCTAAAGGTCATATTCACTAATCATAATGCAATAAAATGAGAAATCATCTGCCAAGTAATGGCAAAAATAAAATCTTTGCATCTGACATTTAAATAATGGAGTCCTCTAAATAATTGTCATGTTAAAGAGTTGATCACAAGGAGAATCACATATTATTAGAATAAATACAAGAACATAATATATCAAAACACACAGAGTGTGGGTATTCAGAAGATAATTTAAAGCCTTAGATCCATTAGTTAGAAAACACCAAGTCTGAAAATAAATAACTTGAGATTTCAACTCAAGAAATTCAATAGAGAGGAACAATAGAAAACCAAAGACAATAAACAGAAGGAATTAATAAACATGAAAGCTCAAATGAATAGAAAACAAAAAAAGTTAATTCATAAAGCCAAAAGCTTATTTTCTTTTTTAAAGGCCATTATAATAGACAATCCTTTTTCAAGATTGATGAAAAACAAAGACTGATACAAATAAGTAAGAGTAGGAACTAAAAATAGACCTAATTACGACAAAAGGAAGATAGAAAAATAAACTATGATTTGGGAAAAAGTATCCACATTAATAGTCCCACTGCCAGCCTCAGCTTTTTCATGTCTACAGTAGGTTATAAACACATAAATGAAGTGGCTACTTTGTTAATCAATGGTCCACTTTAAAGTCCCTTACTTACGTATCTTTAGATTTATAAAGGGTGCCATTGTATTCTGCATGTGTGTCAGTTTTCATTTTTCTTCTTTTAAAGGGCCCCCTCCCTCCGTGGTTTCATCTGTTCTGGAAAAGTCATACGTCAACTGGCACGTCTTACACTTCTCGGTGCCAGTCCCAGCTGATTCACACCCTGATGTGTGGTGGGTGTATCCATGCTAGATTCTTTTGGTTGTAAGAGGCAGAGCCTGACCCAGGAGCAAAAGGTCTTTGTTGAGTCACGTTTGAACCGGATTGGGAACTGAAATCTGTCACAGCCCAGGCAGGGGTGGTCTTCGGTCTCTCTCTCTCTGCATCTCTGAACCCTCTCTGGTCGTCTCCCTCCACCAACAGCCTGGCGGTCCCTCATCCTGCCAGCTTAATGTGAGTCTGCCTCGCTCCACCTCCCTCATGGGCCATTTCTCACTAGTCTCTGGTTCAAAACCCTAAGAGAGGGTCCCTCTCATCTCACACCAGGTCTTCACAGGTCACTGTCCCCACAAAGACAGGTCTGCCCTCGGGAAGGGTGACCCCCACTGGTCCCATTGGGCAGGAGCAGGGGTCCCACGGCACAGACGGGCAGCGTGGGCAGCGGGGGCTCCGCGCTGACCAGTTCTCCTTGGAAGAGGGCACAGAGGTGTCTGGTGTGACTGATGTGCTTGCCTGGGAGGAGCACAACCGTGGTCTCCCGGCAGGTCATGCAGAGGGTCTGTGTCCCTGCCTCCCTGCTGGACTCCAGCCTTGGCTGTCCCCTCCCAACCCCTGGGAGAGGGACGTGAGCACTGAGCCTCTCAGAATGTGAGTGCCATGTGACAAAGGCCTGCTGTCCTCTGAGACTGGGCACCCTTGGGCTGGAATGAACCCAATGACTCCCCAGCATCTGACTGGGTCCAGAAGATGCTGCTTCTTCCATCCTTAGAAGCATGGGACTTGCATAGGTCTCCATGTGGCCTCTTGGGGACACCTCCCTGTGGTCAGGACCCAGCACAGGCAGTCGTCACCCAAGCACACTCTTCTGGGCTCTTATACTCCACTTAGCCGAAGTGCTGTGCCCCTGATGGATCGCTAAGGCCCCCAGTGTCTTGCTATCACAGTGGCTGGATGTTTGCTCTCTCCCTCCCAGGTCTTCCTGGGGAGAAGGACATTCCTGGTTGTCTGGTGGCAGGCTGGGTCAGACCTGGGACAATGAAATGTGGGTAGGAGCGACATGGGTCACTTCAGAGCAGAGGCTTCCCAAACCCTCGTGTTGCTCTGGTATTTCTCTTCCCCCTGACATGGGGCCTCCTTTTCTGGGATGGCACCTGCTTCTTCCTCCTTGGTGCTGATGTGAAGGTCACAGCCAATCTGCAATGCTCTTGACTGTAGGGGGAAATCTTTGCTGCTGGAAGCACCTGAGGTTTGGGGTCACTTATCCCTGCAGCCTCCTTAGCCTGAGCTCCTGCTCTGTGATCTTTCCTTAGTTTCTGCATCCTGCGCTAGACTTGAGAGCAGGTGCTGGGCCTTCTGTCTGCTCAGTGACTACTTGACAAGCACTGTGCTAGACCTTGGGGATGCAGAGACAAAAAGGTAAGCCCTTAACTTTGGATTGTTATGGCCTGAATGCCTGGGTTCCCAAAATTCATTGTGATAGTATTAAGTATTTATTAGTATTAGTATTAGTATTAAGGGGTGGACCTTTTGGAGATGATAACTTCATGAGGGGGCTTCCCTGCTGGCTCAGCAGTAAAGCATCTGCCTGCAATGCAGGAGACCATCTACCGTGCAGAAGACACAGGTTCGATCCCTGGGTCAGGAATATCCTCTGGAGCAGGAAATGGCAACTCACTCCAGTGTTCTTGCCTGGGAAATCCCATGGACAGAGGACCCTGGTGAGCTATAGTCCATGGGGTCCCAGGAGTCAGACACGACTTAGTGACTAAACCACCACCAAGGTCATGAGGATGGAGTCCTTGTGGATGGGATAAGTGCCCTCATAAGGAGACACATGAGCACTTGCTCTCCATCTCTCTGCTCTTGCCCTGTGAGGATGTGATGAGAGGATGTCCTTGAGCCAGGAAGCAGGCTCTCAGCAGACACTGGATCTGCTGACACCTTGGCCTTGGACTTCCCAGACTCCAGAACCACTTGTTGTTTAATCATTTATAGCCCCCCAAAGAGAATGGGCCCAAGGAGCGACAGCAGCCAGGGGAAAGGGATCCATGGCGGGGAGGGCTGGACAGGTGATGTTTACACTGTGTTTGCAAAGTTGAATAGGCCTGCCTACATTTGTCAGATTGCTTTGTTCCCCATTTCATTCCAGAAAGGCCCGGAAGGTGAAGCATCTTTTGGGTTTCTGCCTGTGGCTCCGCTGGTAAGCAGAGTGCCTAGCACTGACGTCCCCCAGTAAACGCTGCTGAGTGTCCAGTGTCCAGGAGCCTCTTTCCTGCCCTTCCATCTGCTGTTCCAGACCAGGCTCCTGCTCTCTCCCTTCCTGCAGCCCAAGGGTTTAGGCTTCCTCCCCACCGCGGGAGAAGCTTTCCTGACCCACATTAACATCTGCAAATGGAGTCACTGGTCTTGCATAGCAAGAAGGTGGGCGTTTGGTATGAATGTTATTCCAGAACACATCTTCGGGATCTTCAGAAATCCTCGTACTCCCTCCAGCTTCCATGACTCAGATTGAAGGTATGAGGGAGACAAAGTGTGAACGGCATTTAGAGTAAATTATTAACGTTAAGAACCTCTTTATTAGACAGTCGTACACAAAGGAATTTTATTTCAGATCCTCTGACACATGACAAATGGCTGTTTCAGATGAGAAGTAAACTGCGTCCTCTGGCAAGCAGAACCGAGGGCTGTATCAGCTGGGGGAAGAAAATCCAATTTGCTTTTAAATGCCATTTACAGACTGTTTCTTTCATACTAACAACCCGAGTTGAGAACATAAACTTTAGACATTAAGAAACTTCACACAGACGCTGCCTAGGCAAGGCAGTTGAGGCTAGGACAGTGAGCAGAGAGCAGCCTTGTTTTTCGTGCATCTTCTTTTTCTCTGATCTGCCGGGGGTTTGTGGAATAAACTACTTGACCAGACAGTGAGCAGAACATAAAATCCTCCGAATTACATCCTACTTAGGAGTTTCCAAAAGGCAGCTTTGAAACAAATTCCCGAGGATAAGCAGGCTAGATGACAATGTGCTAACATGTGTATACGTAGACAACAAAGCCTGTCCCCTAGCTGTTTAAACAGCCAGAGCTGGGAGGGGAAATGGAATTCGTAGTCAGTAGCCCGTTGCTCTGCTGGCTCTTTTTCTCTCATCCCCAACCCCTCCTGCCGGAGCAAGTGGAGGTTGGTGGGCTAGTTTCTGGTTGCCAGGCTGGGTGAGGAGTAGGTTGGGGAGGGGTGCCATATTGGATGGTGGGCTGTGGGCAACTGGCTGGGGAGTCAGAGCTGGTGGAGATGAGACAAGGCTGGGAGCAAGGCTGGAGGGACAAGGACCTGAAAACCAGTAGCCAAGTCACGGGCAGATAGATGCTCTGAAGCCAAGGAGGGCTGACAGGACCAGTGGTCACACAGCAGTGACAGATCACAGGATTGCTTGGGAGTGGGTGTGATGGTGCGGGCATTCAGTGGCATGATGGTGCTGGGTATTCAGTGGTGTGATGGTGCTGGGCATTCAGTGGCGTGATGGCCCTGGGCATTCAGTGGTGTGACGGTGCTGGGCATTCAGTGGCGTGATGGTGGTGGGTGCTGGTGTAGGTGGTTGTAAGGAAGAGATGGATGGACACGTGCAACAAGGCCCATGGTAAACAGCAGAGAGCACACGGACTCCTGAACTCAGGACAGGCAGTCCCCAGTACTGCCCTGAAAGATCAGGGCTGTGGAGACTAGACAGTGAGCTCATGTCTGTCTCAACCTCAAAGGCTCTGATTGAATTCTGTCGCTGACAAGACTCACGTCAATGACATGTCTAGCTTGGGGTCTGCAAGCGGGAACAGGTTTAAGGTAATAAAGACTTAATGGCTCGTGAATGGTGACGGAACTGGGGCAGATCATAATGGGGGCAGGAGCGGCAGCAGTCAGAGATCCCCCGGCCCCAGTGTCGGGAGAATACAGTGGTCCAACATGTGGGTGCTGTGGAGGTGTGCTCCCGGCGTGAGGGAGGCCAAGGGCTTGTGCTGTGGTTGCGGTGAATGTCTCCGCTTTTCACCTGAATCACGTGCAAACCCAAGGATCCGATTTCCCCCAGGCTGTCTGGTAGTTATTGCGTGATTGCTGGATTGAAATAGAGGTTAGTGACTGGAGAGCTCGCACCGAAACCTGCTGTGGGTCCCTCTGCAGGTCTTTCCCAGTATGGCTGGAAACCTGTCACAACTTTTGTATCACAGGCTCAGGGGACGGCCCTCAGTTCCACTTCTTGAGCCTCGCTTCGGCTCTCTGGGCTACTATGGTGAAAGATCCAACTTGGATCAGGATCTGTCTGTCTACCTGTGGTTAACCAACTGCTCTTCACGTCCCAGAACTGCTCTCGTAGAGGACACGGACTTCAGTTCTCTGTCCTCTAGCCCTGAGGCAAGAGATTGGCTTCTTCTTTCTTGCACCCCAACCAGTGCCAGAGAACCTGTCCTTCCTTGCTTGGGGTGGAGCTTGGTTGGCTGGAGACAGAAGTGGTATATCCCCTGGATGGGAGGATGGAAGAGAGGAGGTTTGGGCCTCTTTGTTGCCTGTACCATTATGTGGGGGTCAGGACTCCAGAATTTGCATTCCATCTTTACTAACTCTATTCCATTCCATTCCCTCCAGTCCATCCATTTCACCTCTTCTTTTCCATTCTGTTCCACCCACTGGATTCTGTTCCTTTAGAGGGGCATCTGCTATGTGCCAGGCAGTGTTCTAGGTGCTGGAAGGACAAACTGACACAATGTCTGCTCTTACGGGGCTCATATTCCTGTGGAGGAGATGGATGGAAACAGCAGCATGCCTTGGACCTGGGACCACATCAGGGGCAGCAAGGGGCGTGGACAGACATGGTCTGGGATTCTCAAACCTTGGTTTTGAATTCTGGATCCATTATTACGCTTAGGAAATCCTGCAGCTTCGTGAGACTTGGTATCTCTATCTATGGACTCAAGCCTTAACTGGAATCACACAATATTCCTTCCTAGCTCTAACATTTCTGTCTTCTAAAATTTATCTTGTATTTTGCCTGTTCGTTACTTATTTCTACTCTTTCTCATTCCCAGAACGGCTTGAGGCAGCTGCCCATCTCCAGCACTTTTCCTCATGGCACACAGTGTCTCCCGGGCTCACAGGGGGACTGGCAATGGCCAGAAGTGGTAACGACAGCCATGGACCTCAGCTGTCCCCTCAGCCAGGCCTGCCCCTGTCCCTGCAATGCCCTCCTGCCCAGAGTCCCTGGACTTGTCAAGCCACACTGCTGATTCCTGCCCATGGCTCGGGGCTTCACAGTTCTCACTCAACCCTGACCTTCCCTGACCTCTGACCACTTGTCCTTGGCTCACCTTTACGGTCCATGTACATCTAGAAATCTTTTATTACGGCCACTACCCCACTCATTGTAGATAATAATAATAATATTGGAGAGAATTGTAATATTGAAGATGATAATAATAATGGAGATAATAAAAATAATGATGGAGAGCTTTGTAATACTGAAGAGGAGAATATTAGAAATAATAATAGTGCTAGCGACAGTAATGCTAATAGAGATAATTTTGGTGCTAATAATAACATCGTAGAATATAATATTATTGGAGACTATAACATAACCTAATGTAGGATAAAATACTCTGCCCAGATGCAACGTGGAGGGTCTCCTCCTGGGAAGCCCCAGTGTGTGCTTGTGCCTACTAATCCTGGGGCAGGAAGTGGTGGGCTCTGGGGAAGGGGGCCGGGCAGAGAAGTGGTTTGGCTTGGGTCATGGAGGTTGGGCTGGAGGCTTAGGAGAAACTGGAGGAGACCTCAGGGCTTAGAGCTGTGGGGCTGGCCTGTCCCCACATCTGTGCTTGATTGCTGAGCCACAACGCTCTGCGGACCCCAGGGCCGTGTCCTCATGGCCTTGCTCCCGCCCAGTTCCAGTTGGTGACCCTCCCTGTGGCATCACAGAGGCGTGAGAACAGGGATGAGATGACCCTGGAGCTTCCTGCCACTTCTCCCCCATCCTGGGTTCACTGGAAACCTCGCTGCGTGGTGACAAGGTGTGGGTGTGTTTTGAAAAAATGTACTGAGAGGGCAGAGCTCAGCAGACCTCAGCAGAGAGCATTTTGAGCCTTATTCCCTTCTCTCAAAGTTCCCAGAGCCACTTGGGAGGCCCCTGGTTGCAGCTGGTTGGTCTTCCTGCAGGGTCCTGCCTGGGGTGCTTTAGGTTCAGTGATGCAAGTTCTGGTTCTTTAATGATGGGGTGGGGATGGTCTTCCATGAAGGAAGAAAAGACAGTAGGGAGGGACAGTCCCATCATCTCTGGAGACCTGGCCTGGTCAAAAGGTGAGCTGGAGGAGGATCCGTGTGTCTGTGTCAATCTCCAGCACTTCCTCTGTCCGGCAGCTGCCTCAGGTTCCAGAAAAGTCCTGAATTTCAAGCTAACCCATCATTCCCTTCATCTTCCTTCAGTGAAGAGGTATTTTGGTGATGGATTCAAGCTGTATCTTAACCGAACCATTAGTACTCAGAGGGTACACATGCTTTTATCGTTCCTGATTCTTACCAGTTATCCTATAGTTACACCAAAATATTACAGTTATCCAAACACTATTATTATTATAACTTGTTTACTTTCAAAAGGAGAAATCAAACAGTCCCTATCCACTACACAGTTATTACTAAGGGCTTTCATTTTTCTAGGTTATCATTTAATTTTTGCCCTTACTCAGTTATAATTATAGAACAAGTTCTATGTTCTCTTTGAAATACTCTTTATTTTATTTTTTAAAATCTATTTATTTTAATTGAAGGTTAATTACAATATTGTATTGGTTTTGCCATACATCAACATGAATCTGCCACAGGTATACACACGGTCCTTATCCTGAACCCCCCTCCCTCCCTGTACCATCCCTCTGGGTCGTCCCAGTGCACCAGCCCCAAGCATCCTGCACCCTGCATCGGACCTGGACTGGTGATTCGTTTCATATAAGATATTATACATGTTTTAATGCCATTATCCCAAATCATCCCATCCTCTCCCTCTCCCACAGAGTCCAAAAGCCTGTTCTATACATCTGTGTCTCTTTTGCTGTCTCACATACAGGGTTATTGTTACCATCTTTCTAAATTCCATATATATGTGTTAGTATACTGTATTGGTGTTTTTCTTTCTGGCTTACTTCACTCTGTAAACATTGTATTGAGAACATTTTTGACATGATGTGGCGCTAGTGGTAAAGAACCCATCTCCCGATGTGGCAGAACTAAGAGGCGCAGGTTCAGTCCCTGGGTGGGGAAGATCCCCTGGAGGAGGAAATGGCCATCCACTCCAGGATTCTTGCCTGGAGAATCCCATGGGCAGAGAAACCTGACGGGTTATGGTCGATGGAGTCACAAAGAGTCAGACACGACGCAAGTGATTTAGCACACATGCACAGGATAGTTACCTCTGGACTTCCCTCAATATCAGCTGTCCCCAACATTTTTGGTACCACAGACTGGTTTCATGGAAGACAGTTTTCCATGGACCACTGGTAGGGCATGCTTTCAGGATGGTTCAAGAGCAATACGTTTATTGTTCATTTTATTTCATTTTATTATTATGCCAGCTCCACTTCAGATCGATCATCTGACATTAGATCTTGGAAACTGAGGACCCCCACTCCACACTTCCCTCCCCCCATAGTGCCTGGTATCCCTGGCCACGGTAAATAAAGTTGATGTGGACAGAGAGCATTCAGCAAATTCTTGGGAGAAGCAGATGCGGCAGGAGCTGCTCTGGGTCTCCCTACTCTGGGTCTCCCTCTGTCCCTTCCCTCCTCCCCGCCCCCGCGCCTTCCCCTCACTCCTCTGCCACAGGCTGCTGCTGGGTTAAACATGTTTCCTCTTTGGCTCTTTCTTCCCGCTTTCTAAAGTCTGGGGAATAACCACATTGCAGCAGATGCTGAAATCCACGCATTACATCCTACTTAGGAGTTTCCAAAGGCGGATTTGAGATAGATTCCCAGGGATAAGTAAGTAAAAAAAAAAAAAAAAAAANGCTCTGGGTCTCCCTCTGTCCCTTCCCTCCTCCCCGCCCCCGCGCCTTCCCCTCACTCCTCTGCCACAGGCTGCTGCTGGGTTAAACATGTTTCCTCTTTGGCTCTTTTTTCCCGCTTTCTAAAGTCTGGGGAATAACCACATTGCAGCAGATGCTGAAATCCACGCATTACATCCTACTTAGGAGTTTCCAAAGGCGGATTTGAGATAGATTCCCAGGGATAAGTAAGAAAAAAAAAAAAAAAAAAAATACAGCAGGTAATATTTGTACACACACAGAGTAAACAAAGCCTTACAGACTTGTTAATGGGGAGGGTGGGGGAGTGCATTTTCTCAACTGCAGTTGGATCAGCTAGTCTCTAGTGAAGCGAAAGTAGCTCAGTTGTGTCCTACTCTTTGCAACCCCATGGACTATAGAGTCTATGGACTTCTCCAGGCCAGAATGCTGGAGTGGGTAGTCTTTCCCTTCTCCAGGGGATCTTTCCAACGTAGGGATCGAACCCAGGTCTCTCACATTTCAGGTGGATTCTTTACCAGCTGAGCCACAAGGGAAGCCCAGCCGGTCTCTACCCCAGCCCAGAATGGGGGAAGCTGCTCTTGGTAGGGGGGGTTGCAGGCCCTGGGGCCTCCTTCGGGACAGGCCCTTCCCGACCTGGTTTGGTTGTTGGCTGGCATTGTTTCTTAGGAGCCTGTGGCCGTGTTACTGGAAATGGGCTCCCGGAGGAAGCTGGGCCTCACCAGCAAGGGGACCTCTGCGGTGCAAGGCCTGCAGTTAGCGCCTGACACTATGTGCTTCCCGGACAGCTGTGACCTTGGCGTCCCCCAAATGCTTTGGTGTGTGTTCCCTTCCCCCACTCTGCTCCCACGGATAGGGCTCCCCACCCAGACGACCCTCATTGCGGTGGGTTGGGGGGGCGGCTGTCCCACACTGTTTCTGCTTTTCCTGTGAGTGGACTTCAGTTCCCCATTCAGCCTCAGAATTATTCAACCAAGCCAGTCACACCTTCCAGCGGGAACAAGAGGCCACCCACACTCTTGTTCCTGTAGCCTGGCGCCCACCAGCCCTGGTCTTTCAAGGCTCTGTGGGGTGCACCCTGGGTTCCTCCCCTGAGCTTTGAGCATCTGAGACTAAGAAACTGCTGCCGGTCTCACCTGTCCAGTGTTGGGCGATGTGTGCCAGGCCATCTCTACAACCCTAGGGCAGGAATCCCTCCCTCATCACCAGTGGGTCAGCAGGGCATAAAGCAGTCGTAGAAACATCAAAGGTGGGGAGAGGTTTGGAGTCACGTACAAGCTAAGGATCTCAGACAGGCACTGGGACCTTCTGGGCCTCATTTTCTTCACCTGCCCTTCCTTACGGGGTTGCTCCTGCATCAGATGATAGCAGCGCCTAGGCTGTCCTGACCAGGGGTGCGGATGGGGTGGGGACGGGGGCGGGAGGGGTGGAGAGCGTGGGAGACGACGGGTGCCTGTGTGCATGAAGTATGATCCCCTCATTATCCTTGCACAATTGGATTCCCTTCTCTCCGAACAACATTCCCTTTATTTTCATTGTTTATCTTTTTCCACTGAAAGCAGCTAGAGACATTTTGTAAGTTTTCTCTGTCAAGCCTCCCAGCTTCTCCAACGAGGAGTCAATGATCTGTAAACAAACGCTTCCATGCACAGGGGAGCGCCCCCATTTAAAGGCACCTTAGGGGGAACCCTTTTTACAATGAGAATTATTGCCCTATAATGTCTCTATTCAGGAGTTTGGAAGTTTTGCTCAGCAAATTATTTTAAAATGGAGCCAGTGTGTCCTGGAAAGCTGACCAGGAACTGGGTGGATGAGATTTTTTCCAAATGCCGTGAGAAGGTCCCAGCACAGATGCAGCCAGACAGGCTTGCTTCTGTTAGGAAACTTGTTTTCAAGGACTCAGTGGCTAATGCAAGGTGATACTGGGGAGATAGGGTGAGGTGTCTGAAAGAGTTCAACCTGTCTCTACATGATCTTGAACAGGTTTCCTCAGTCTTCCCATCTGTAAAACGGGTACAACAATTTCTGTCTTACTTGTTGCCAGGAAGAAGAAATGAGATATTGTGTCAGGCATGAGATCTGCAAACACAAGATACTGTTGGGACTCTGAGGTCACTGTCTTATTATCTCTTCCCTTCCCTGACAGCGCCCAGGGAATTAGTTTTGCCGAGTGATTGGTTTTGCCAATATCCTTCTTTTTCAGACCCATCTGGGGACTCCTATGCGAACCTATTAGCATCCTTGAAGCTGGGGCTACAGTGGGAGCACCTTATTCTCATAAAAGTCCTTCCTGGGCTGAGTGCAAAGCAGTCGCAAAGGGCTCCACTTCCAAGAAGTCCTCTCTGATTGGTCTCTCCTTTGCCCTGAGGGTGCCGTGGCCTTTTCTTTTGAATCCCCACACTCTTCCCCGTGATCTCTTTCCTCTATTTGCTGGTTCAATTCCTTCTTTCTGTCCTCTGCTTCTTCCTTCTATGCCAGTACCTTCTCTTGGGTTTCCCTCCCTTCTCTCCTTCTCCTTCCTTCCTGTTCTTCCCCCACTCCTGCTTTTTCATTCCCCCAATTCCACCATGAACCCCTTAATCTGTGTCACACTGTTGAGAAGGCAGCTCGGTGTCCTTTCCTGCTGGTGGCCTTCCCCAAGCACCACCACGTGGAATTGCCTATGGTCCTGTCCCATTTTGCCCTTCTGGGGTCAGGATTTGCAGAACTGAACCCCTGGCCCCAGCCTGGGGGTCTGGGGTACCGAGATCTGGAGTGTCATCTTCCAGCCCAGCCCATAGCCCCCTGAAAATAAGCTGCTGTCTTGCCCAAATGACAAAAAGAAATCATGGGGAAAGGGTCTGTGCCAGCAGGCCCGGCGGTACCAAGCAAGCCTCTGCCCCCGCCTGCTCACCAGCTACCGCGAGCTGGGCTAATTAGAGGGGCCTGTGGTCCCCGTGGTAATTTGCTTAAATGGAAGAAGTTGATTTTCTCGTCTTTTTCTGTTCTTAGGAATTCCAGTTTTAGGCTCTGGCGGTCTCTAACCACCACTCCCTTCCGCCCTCTGGGGAAGTGTTTGCTATGGAAATATGCAATTAATATTGCAGCGATCGTAATTGCTAATTATTAAAACAATGCTACCCCCTTTTCCTGGCCTAGTTTCATGTTTAAAACCATTTAAATAACAGGGAGCAAGAAAAAAAAGGGAAAAAAGTTAAACACCAGTGCTGAACTTGTGCAAAAGCCAGAGGAGAGGGCTCCTGGGCTGCCCAGGGTTTGTCTTCCACACTGTGTACCGCGTTCTCTCAAGTCCATCATTGCAGCTCCCCTCGAGCCACGTGCTAGGTACAAGTGAGGTACACTTGCATTTTGGTCGCTGGAATCCCATTTTTACAGTGACACAGAGCTCTTTTCTCCTGGTTTTGATTGACCTCCAATAGGGCCCCAGAACCCCAGGATTCTCAGAGTCCTGCTTCCCGCAAAGCCTGTCCCCAGCTAAGAGTCAGGGTGAGAATTGTCTGGAAAGGAGCAGTTCGGTGGACTGCATGCCCAGTTACTCCAATAGTAGAATGGAGGCGCGTGGCTCTAATGCATAACTACAGTCATTTCTACTGGTTTCTTCAATAAGACTTTAAAACATCCGTAACGGCTGCTGCTGGGTCAGCATCCTAAAACAGTTTGCTTGATGTCATCCCACCAGGAAAAACCTTCAGCATCCTTCTCCCTCTCAGCCTACAGGGGCCAGCCCTGACCCTTAGTCCTGTGATCCAGGCTTAGTCCATCTGTCCATCCTTCTCTGACACTACTCACCACCCCAACCGGTCTGGCCATCCCCCAAATATTCCCCATATGTAATGCTTCTGCAGCTGTAGAATGTCCTTCTCAGCTTTACTCAGCAAAATCAACTATTCTTAAAGATCTCCCTTCAATCTCCCTTTGTCTGAGGATATCACCCTCTTCTTAGATGGACTCCCCTATCTTCTGAACTCTCCTAGCAAATATTTTGTCCCTTGGAGGGCTTTATTACACACTGCTTTGTACTTGGGCCATTTTCCTATGTACCTTCTAGTTAGGCTGAATCCTAAACCTGTTGGGGGTATTGATTTGTACTTACTGACCTTGGTCATCTTTTCCTCCCTAGGGCCTGGCCCTATGTTTTGCATATAGTAGGAGTTCAACCAGAGAAGGCAATGGCACCCCACTCTAGTACTCTTGCCTGGAAAATCCCATGGATGGAGGAACGTGGTGGGCCGCAGTCCATGGGGTCACTAAGAGTCGGATATAACTGAGCGACTTCACTTTCACTTTTCACTTTCAGGCATTGGAGAAGGAAACGGCAACCCACTCCAATGTTCTTGCCTGGAGAATCCCAGGGACGGGGGAGCCTGGTGGGCTGCCGTCTATGGGGTCGCACAGAGTTGGACACGACTGAAATGACTTAGCAGCAGCAGGAGTTCAACAATGATTATGAAAAAATGGGATAAAACAAAGAAAAAAATGCACATGGTCACTGTATGAATTTCCCAGGGTTGTGGTAACAAAGTACCTTAAAACAAAAGGAATTTATCCTTTCACAATTCTGAGGCTGAAAGTCCAAAATCAAGAGGTGAGGAGNCTTTTCTAAATCCAGCTTGAACATCTGGAAGTTCATGGCTCATGTATTGTTGAAGCCTGGCTTGGAGAATCTTGAGCATTTCTTTAGTAGCGTGTGAGATGAGTACAACTGTGTGGTAGTTTGTACCTTCTTGCATTGCCTTTCTTTGGGATTGGAATGAAAACTGATCATTTTATTTATTAGATGGATGTTATTTTCGAAAGCTAAATAATAAAGATTGGCTAAATGTTTTGAAGACTTTTTCTAGTTCTAAAAGCCTCATTATTAAATGATAGTCACTGCTATGAGTAATTTTTTACATTAGAAATTACAAGGAATGAGAGTAAGACGTGTTTGCCACCTACGAAGAGTTTACATTTTTATCAGGGCAATGATATAAACTCACAAATGACTACAAAAAATAAGAGGATTAGAGTATAGAAGGAACTTAAGGGAGATAGAAACAAAGTGTTAGGATTGTTCAAAATAGATCTCTTTCATGTTCAGTTGGGTAGCTCAAAGTAGGCTGCAAAAGAGATTGTTCACGTGTTTCAGATAAATAATGAGGCTAGAATGCCCTTTTAATTTTGGCCACAAATAGAAGAGTCTGTACTTAATTTTGTAAGTTTCAGCTCCCCAATTATCTTCCCCCAGGAGCAGAGAAAAGCAATAATTATCTAGGCCTAGGGAGTAGTTGAAGAAGGCAATGGCACCCCACTCCAGCACTCTTGCCTAGAAAATCCCATGGACGGAGAAGCCTGGTGGGCCACAGTCCATGGGGTCCCTAAGAGTCGGACACGACTGAGCGACTTCACTTTCACTTTNGTCTTCATTTACCCTTGATGGGAACACGACCCTATTGGATGGGGAAGGTCACTGCTTTGTCCACTCTCAGAGCTTCCGGAGGCACCGACACGGAGCAGTGAGGTCTGCGGGGCCCTCAGGGACATCAGCGGGGCTGATCACAGAGTCCTGTGATGTCCCCCTCTTTGTATTCAGGGCGAGGTGGAAAGAGGCCAGACTTTGACACTGGGGTCAAAACTCACCTTGGCCATGTGGTGACTGTGTGATCGGGACAGGTGATGGACCCATACAGAAGAGTCAAGGGTGAATTTCAGAGGCTCTTGAAACTGGTCATAGGCGATACCAGCCACGTGGAACTGCTTGCTGGTGTCCCTCAGCTTATGGAGGCTGGGGTATGGGAGAAGGTTCTTATTGGAGGCGGTTCTTAAGCCAGGTTTTGGGGAATGAGCTATTAGTGGCAGGAACCTGGATGGTGGTTGTGACTAGGATTGGGGTTTGGGGAGGCAGGAGAGGAGTTGGGCCTGGGGTACCCTGCCGGGTTCTGGCCCCACAGGGATAGGGGACATGGCGGGGAGTGGGGGACACAACCCCCTCGTGCTGCCCTACCTGGAGGAGAACAGGTGAGTGTTGGGGTCCTGCCACCACAGGGGCCCTCGGGAGCTGAGTCCCCTTCACAGCAAATGCACCAGCTTTAGCAGGATGATGGTTCCTGGCCTCTGCAGGCTGGAGGGTTACAGGGCTGGTGTTTTGCTGTTGTAGCTATGCATGGGTTCAATGTCCAGGGAGGGATTGGGGGAGGCAGGGGCCCCCCAGAGACCTGGTGTGTGACTTATTTGCTGATTTCCCCACCCTGCTGAGATGTCGGAGTGTGTTGGTGTGCTCTTGGGGCACAGGGGTCCACAGGGCCCGACCCTGTGCCATTGTGACTGGGCTGGATGATATTGGGGGACAAAGAGTGACCACTGTCTTGGCTACTTTCACTGAACCTGGATTCACAAATCTGAGGCCTGGGGTTTGTTTTCTACAAAGCTGCCCTTCGACAAGTAAAAGATGCCTGTGAACATCCCCTGCTAGAACCAAGGGTCCATTTTCTTCCCCACATAAAAGGAAATGAAATGTGTAGAGCTCTAATAAAACATGAAAGGCTTAGGTGTAAGCCAGAAAGCAGGGCTTTGAATGGGATCTGGCGGTCTCAGCTGGTTGGAAGTGTATCTATTATATGGCAGCAATTAGAAATTAGTTTCTATTAACTGGCTGACTTTGTTCGCAGCTACTAGTGAAATGGACCACTTTCTCAGTGGCATCTGCCAACCTCTGCACACCCCACAGTCAGTGCCCGGTGTTAAAGGGCTGTAGGTCTTACATTTGTATGTTGAACCTGCGCATGGCTTTTGCAAGGGTACTGGGCCTTAATTATAATGCTGGTAGCAGGTGGTTTCATTCATTCATCCATTCAACTATGAGCTGCCTGCTAAGTTGCTGCAGTCGTGTCCGGCTCTCTGCGACCCCACGAACTGTAACCCACCAGGCTTCTCTGTCTATGAGATTCTTCCGACAAGAATACTAGAGTGGGTTGCCATGCCCTCCTTCAGGGGATCTTCCCGACACAGGGATCGAACATGCATCTCTATGTCTCCTGCATTGGCAGGTGGGTTCTTTACCAGTAGAACCACCATACTGCATGAGCTTGTGTGTGAGTAGATGAAAACAGACAATTCATTAATATAAGGAAGTAGATAATGTTGTCACTCCTGTGTCACTGACAAATGTCATAGGAGTCTGAAATAGGAGGATCGTTTCTGGGGCCTCCTTGGTAGAGGAGGCCCCTGAGCTGCACATCGGATGGGCGGAGATGGAGTGAGTGAGGCGGTGAGGTGGACTGAGTGAGTGAGGTCCAGTCGAGGGGATAGTAAACGGATAGTGACCTGGGTGAAGGGACACGTGGAGGAGGGAGAGGAAGACAGGTTTGGTGAGCAAGCTGGGGAGGTGGAGCCAGTCCAAAGCTCCAAATACCTGCTCTCTTCTGTTTATTCCTCTGCTCTGCCCTACCTGAGCACGGCTGAGTGATGGATTCTCTGCCATCACCCTGGGGAACACCAGCGTCCACGAGCTGAGCCTCTGAAGCAGGACCCAGAGTTCTCCACACTTTGGAATCCTGTTTGGAAGGCAGTCTGGTCTGCAAAATTGATGGAGCTGTAAACTAAGATGGCCGGGAACATGGCTGCAGGTGGCCGGGAACTCCAGGGTGTGCCCCCTCTCCCAAACCCCCTCACTCCCTCTTCCCTGCCTCATCTGGTGGAAGAGGGTCCCAGAAGTTTATCTCAGGTCAAAGCCACGGGATCTTCTCCCAGAAAAACCTGGAGACAGGCAGGCCTCCAGATTCCAAAGGCCAACGAGAGGAACCTAAGCAAGGAGAGTGGGCATGTCTGGGCAGCTGGTGAGGCTGCTCCTTGGAGCTGTATGCCATCAGAGAGGCCTTTCCTCCGAGACTACCCAAGCCCTCTTCTCCCAGGCCGGCATGGTCTGCCCCAGGCTGTGCCAGGATGCTGGGTTGCCCCTCCCCCCGCCCCCGGCAGGCGTGTTCTACGTGCAAGCCCTCCCTGCAGTTGGGCAGTGGACACCCATGCGGCTGTTGGAGGCCACCCTGCTCTCGTCTCTGAGAACCTGCCCTCCCTTTTCTGCTCATTCTCCTATAGGACAAAGGCGGGTGAGCCAAGGAAAACCAGGGTTTTTCTTCTGTCCCAGGGTCAAGCCTCCATCCAGGAAGTGGAGGGCCACAAAGTGACAAGGGCCTCCACCCAGGAGAGGCTCTCTCAGCTCCTGCCTCCATACACCCACTCTGCCCTGGAGATGTTCTCACACCCTGAGCTGACATGGCCTCCTGCAGCCCGCCTGTCTCCAGGATTTTCTGGGAGAAGACCCATGGCTTTGACCTGGGATGACCTTCTGGGACTCTTTTCTGCCAGGTGAGGCAGCTGGTCCAGGCAGGGAAGAGGCGGTGAGGGGATTTGGGGAGAAGAGCAGATGGCCCAACAAACTAGACAGTTAATCCAACCAAATTACGGCAACAGATGTTTGAAGATGTTTGCATTCAAATTCAAACTGTTAGGTCTCTTGGAAGAGCCAACCAGAATGGGGAAGTTCGCTCTCCCTCTTAATTAAAACCAAACAAGACTAAACAATCATTTTAAAAAATCGGGCCCTGGTGCCAAGATGTCAGGGGTCATCCACCAGCGACAGTAGAGACTGTGACCACCTGTCGGGGTGTCGGGGCCCAGCCGTCCAAAGAAGGCTCCCCCTACTCCGCAAGAGGGGAGGTGGCCAGCTGCCCACCCGGTGGGGGAAGGATGGGAGGGCGGTAACGATGTGCTGCCCGGGAATGCCCACCAGCGATGGCCCGGCCCTCGAGCCGCGTGCGGGAGGCACAGGATCCTGAAGAGGGAGCATTATTGATGCTCTCGCCTCGGGGAGGGAGAGCCGATAATGGATGGTGGATGGGGGATGAGCTTTGTCATCAAACAAGGGGGCTGAAGGATGGTCCGCTGAAGCGTTATCAGTCATGCCTTGATCAAGATGTAAGACTCTCCAGGTCTTCCGTCCTCGCTCTCCTTCTCCCCTCCCCCCACGGCCCGCACCCTCCCGGGCTCCCTTCCTCCCTCTGCCTTCATCCAGCGCTGTCCTTCTCCCCCGTTGTGGCCCTTCTCCTGCCTCTTTTCTTCCCTTGTCTCTCCTTTATGCTTGCTCGTAGCTTNAATCTTCTGCCTCTGTTAGGTCCATACCATTTCTGTCCTTTATCGAGCCCATCTTTGCATGAAATGTTCTCTTGGTATCTCTAATTTTCTTGACGAGATCTCTAGTCTTTCCCATTCTGTTGTTTTCCCAACTCAGCATAATAGAAATAGAAGGGAACTCCCTCATTTGATAGCAAATATCAAAAACCTACAGCTAACGTCATTAAACCATTCAATCCTAAAGGAAATCAACCCTAAATATTCATTGGAAGGACTGATGCTGAAGCCAGAGCTCCAACACTTTGCCTACCTGATGCAAAGACTAACTCATTGTAAGAGACTCTGATGCCAGGAAAGATTGAGGACAGGAAGAGAAGGGGGCAACACAAGATGAGATGGCTGTATGGCATCACTGACTCAATGGTCATGAGTTTCAGCAAATTCAAGGGGATAGTGTAAGACAGGGAAGCCTGGTGTGCTGCAGTCTATGGGGTTGCAAAGAGTCAATCATGATTTAACAACTGAACAACAAATATCATTAAGTTAGAAACTCAAAACTTTCCACTAAGATAAAGTGTACTACAAGGCAGGGATATCTCTTCTGTACTATAAGTTCTAACTAATAAGACAAGAAGATGATATAAACATTATACAGATTGGGAAAGAAGATATAAAAATATCTTTGTTTGCAGAGGACATAACTGTAGAAAATCTGATAGAATTTACCAAAAAAGAAATCCTGTAATAAACAAACACAAGCAATTCTCAAAAGAGTACAGAATAAAAAGTTAATATATAAAAGTCAATTTCTTTCCTACGTATCAGAAAGAACAAGTAGAATTTGAAATTTAAATCATTTTATTCTTTGTATTAGCACTCAAAAAATGAAATACTTAGCCATTAATCTGATAAAATATATACAAGATTTACATGAGGAAAACAAGAACCTCTGAAGAATGAAATGGAAAAAAAAACTTGATAAATGGAGCGATAGTCCATGTGTGGGTAGAAAGACTCAATATTGTGAAGACATCAGTTCTTCCCAACTTTATGTATACACTCAATGCAATCATCATCTAAATCCCCCAAATTTATTTTCAGTTCAGTTCAGTCACTCAGGTGTGTCTGACTCTTTGCAACCCCGTGAATCACAGTTAGCCAGGTCTCCCTGTCCATCACCAACTCCTGGAATTCACTCAAACTCACATCCATCCATTCGGTCATGCAATTCAGGCATCTCATCCTCTGTCGTCCCCTTCTCCTCCTGCCCCCAATCCCTCCCAGCATCAGGGTCTTTTCNCCCTCCCCCGCCCCTGCTTCAGTCCAGTGTTTTCTCTAATTCAGGGCCCTTTCTCCTTGTCACTCCCCCACTCACATGTTATGTGGGTAAGATTCTTTATTTCAAACCAAACTACTTCAGCGATGCTTTCATTCTCAGCTTTCACTTCCTCCTCCCTTACCTCTCCTCAGCCCCACAGAAGTCACTGAAAAGATCTAGGAAGTGGTGGAATGGGTGGAAGAAATTCAAAGTAAACTTGTTTATTCTCAGCAAACTCTCAGCCTTTCTGCACCTCGGGAATCACACGAAACCTGCATGCCCACACAGCCCCTGTGGGCCTTGGCCTGGCTCCTAGCTCTGTGGGTCTCCCCGTCTTCAGATCCCCTGCCCTCTACTGCCCTGGACTGAGTATCTTCCCCAAATTAGCAGAGATGCCGGGAGCTGCTGCATCCCTTTGGACTGGTCTTTTCTGAGCGAAAGGGGGGCACTGTCACGTGGGCCCAGAGGCCCCCTCCCTGGCCTCACTTGTTTCTGCACACAGTCTCCTGCACCCGCTGCTCTCCTCTGGCCCACACATCTTAGATGACCCAGGACCTCTGGTGAATGCTTTCATCCTGACGCTCACCTACCCTGGGGGAATTTAGCTGTACAGAACAGATCAGCATTAGAATGAAGCTGCCATGGTGGAATTTTCAGTGTCATTGGGCCAGTGTAAAAGTTATTATTTGGGACAGGAGATCTTGGTGCCCTTGAAATCACAAAGGATAAGAGACACAGTCTTTATTGGGGGGGCCGATATTTCACATTTACAGATTAGACTCTAGACATCTAGCAGTAGACATCCAGCAGCAATATCTTTCTGATGATAAAACAGAAACCACCCTGGTATAATCTCAAGAGGTATATGGATAGGGACAGTCCACCAGGGTCTATGCCAGGCACTGCCCTTGCTGGTCAAATCCTCAAACAGCCGCCAGTTCATGATCTTACTGTCTCAATACTGGCCACATTTATTGAGTGCTTACTATGCAGGCACTTTGTACTGATTTAACCCCCACATGTGTCTGATATGAGTGATTTTAACCATATTTTACTGATAAGGAAACTGAGGCCTGACCAGTTTGAGAAACTTGGCCAAATCCATCCACTTTATTAAATAGTTGAGTTGGGGCGGATAACCTGAGATCAGGTGGACTCAAAGGCCATACCCTAACCCCCTCATCTGAGCTTGGGAGAGGGCCCCACCTTCATGGACAGAAGTGACCCCGATGGAGAGAACCGCCAGGCTGTAGGGGCAGCTGGGTCATTTTGAGGCTGTGCATTCAGGGCTGTGCTGGAGCTGGTTCACGTGACATCTCTTCCCAACTCTGCATTTAGTCAGCTGGGAACTTGTAGTCAGCCAAGGCACAGGGGGATTTATACCATGGAAACTGGCAAACACTATAAACCAGAGCTTTCCCTCCCAGCTCACCACTGATTCTAATTCACCCATGGGAAAGGCTGGGGCAGCTGAATGGACATGTGTCCTAGCCTTTGCAAGGTGGGGAGCAGGAGAGATAGACAGGTCCATCACTTCAGGTACTCATTCAGCATCAGGAGCCCAGTGTGGGGGTAGGCTCAGGGAGGTGGTAGAGGAGGGTCAGGGGAACTGGCTTCAGAAAGAACAGGTGCATTAGCGTTCCCCACAGAGCCGCCAGGCAGCTAACGCCTGTATCTAACGCCTGATGGAGCAGCCATGAGGGCCTCTTGGCCCCAGCTTTCATAGGTAGGATGAGAAGAAGCCAGGGGCAGTGGTGATGACGAAATCAATGAGGATGGGACGGGGCAGGGCAGGGAGTCAAATTTAGCCAGGGGAGGAGGCTGACTGGCTCCTTACCCACCCACCTGCCTCTTTATATCTGTCTTTCCAGACCTTTCTGGCTCTGAGCAGACAGGTGCTGAGGTTGGGCAGACACCTGCTCTGCACCATGCCCTGTGCAGTAGAAGTGNTAGCCAGGGGAGGAGGCTGACTGGCTCCTTACCCACCCACCTGCCTCTTTATATCTGTCTTTCCAGACCTTTCTGGCTCTGAGCAGACAGGTGCTGAGGTTGGGCAGACACCTGCTCTGCACCATGCCCTGTGCAGTAGAAGTGATGCCAGGACCCCTCCTTCAAAGGGCCCAGCTGGATGGTCAGCAAGGAGGGTCACTGGGGGCTAGAGTCATCCTCATCCCAGCTGTCCCCTTGCCCTGAAATGCCCCCAGTCCCTGGTCCAGCTGCGTGAACTTCCTGTGAACTCCCATAGCCACCCCCTCATCCTTTTCTGAAAAATTGCCCGACACCCTCCTCCCACTGCAGGAGGAGGTCCTCCCCTATGAGCCCCGGTCCCTGCATCCTGCTGCTGAACATCTTTTGTGGATTAAACAAGCAAATGGTGAGGAAGGGTGCCCGGAGGTGAGACCTGGGTGAGGAGTGGAGAGTGAGGTGGCTCGGTGGGGCCCTGAGCAGAGCTGTGCTTGGTGCAGGGCTGTGAGAGGGCTGCCCCTGAGCCAGAGCCAGATGTGTTCCCTGGGGAGTTGGGGGAATCTCCTAGAGGCCTGTGCCAGACAGTGTTGGGGTCAGACACCCTGCGGGGGTCTCCCTCTGTTGTGAGGTAGGAGGGGCCTTGAAGGAGGAGACTGCTGGGCCTGTGAAGGTGGATGGTGTGGAGGCTGGGGCAATGGCAGGTGTAATTCTGAGAATTCTTTGCTCTACAGCTGAGCGGGCGACTTCAGTCAAGGTGGGAACAACACCCGCAGTAAATGAGGGACATCTGACTTGGAGTATGAGCCCTCTAATTTTCCCCAGAGACCCCAGGAACTGGCAAAACCTTGTCAGCCCCTGCAGGCCACCTTGGTAGAAAGAATAGTGGCTTCCAAAGATGTCCATGTCTTTGTTTTCAGAACCTGTGAATATGTCACTTTACACAGCAGAAGGGGCTTTGCAACAAGATGAAGTTAAGGCTCTTTAGATGGGATATTATTCTGGATTATCTGGGTGGGCCCAGGGCCATCACAAGGGCCCCAGTCAGAGGCAGGCAGAGGGCCAGAATCAGAGCAGAATGTCATGGCAGAAGCACGGATTGGAGGGACGTGACCAGGAGCCAAGGAATGCTAGCAGCCTCTGGAAGCTGGAAGAAGTTCTCCCCTGGCATTTCCAGAAGGAACCACCCATGCCAATACTTTGATTTTAACCTTTAAGACTCACTTTGGGCTTCGGACCTCCAGAACTACTAGGGAATGAATTGGTGATGTTTTAAACCACTGAGTTCATGGTATTCATCACAGCAGCAGCAGGAACTGATGTACCGCAAAGCTCAGGTGGGATCAGAGTGCTGTTTGGGTGCAAACAGTCATTCTCGCAGACAGGTTCCCTCCCACTGCCGCACAGCCTTCTCAGGCCATTCCTCATCCTCTCCAGACATCCGGGACCCTCCTCAGGGCTTCCTACCCATGAGCGCTCCCACTGCAGGGGACTGCCGCTGCCTGGGGCAACTGTCCCTTGACTGTTTGTGTATCTGGCTCATTCTTAAACTCTGGTCTTCGCTGTAAATGTCACTGTCCTCTAAGTGTCATTCCCATTCTATTTTCTGTCAAGACACCCTATTTACATCCCTTAACACACACAATTGATCTTCTTGTAGCTCATTATCTATTTCTTGTCATTAGCAGGCAAGTCCTTGAAAGCAGGATGTCCTCATCATGCTGAACTGACCCTGCTCCATCTTTCTTCACAGCACTTGTCCTCTTTCATCTCCATCAGGCAAGAGCTCAGCTCTGTGCTCCTGCACGGTGCCTGGCGCAGAGGGGCCCCCATG